>CM031373.1:30341328-30759519 GCA_018208015.1 Medicago ruthenica | reverse complement strand
GCCGGCCAAGACGGCGGCGCCACCGCGCCGGAGACTAAAAAACCCTCCTTTTTCAAAAAAAAACACACTTTTCCTACATCCTTTTCCTCCCTCATCTCAAATCCGAAATTATTTTTCTCAAATCTTCCCTCAAAAAACCTAGATCTAGGTTTTAAAAAACAAAAATTTTTTACCCTTTTCTCCTGTTTTTTGCGTGCGGTTCTGTGCTCTTTTTTCGTGTGTGTTGTGCTTTGCTGTTGCGTGATGTTGGTGGTACTGTATGTGCGTGAGTGTGTGTGTTGGGTTTACTTTGCGTGAGTGACTTGGTGGGTTAGGGTTGGTGTTGTTTGCGTGATGTTCTTGTGTGGTATGCGTGAGTTTGGGTTTGGATTGGGGTTGGCCTTGCGTTTTTTGCTGGGTTGTGGGTTAGGGTCGTGTTGCTTTGTATGTTGAGTGGTTTGCTGTTTATGTGTGTTTGTTTTCGTGTGGGTGTGTGTATGTGTGATTGTGCTGGGACGTGTGGGTGTGGTGCTGGGTTGTATGAGTTTTGTTTTGCTGTTAAGGTTTTGTTGTTGGGTGTGTTTGTGAGGATTTGGGTAGTTTGCTTTGCAAAAAGAAAAAATCAGTTTGGTTTAAAATTTTTTCTCTTAAAATTTCTTCTCTCTTTTTTCTTGTGTTTTGATCCTGTTAAATAGAAATCTTGTTGAGCTGCTTGAGCAGCTTATTGACTCATGAAGATAAGCTGGATTTTTGCAGATTTGGGATAAGATTTTAGGAGATTGGGATGGATTTGTGATGATGAACAATGATGAAAATCTGGTGAAAGGGGGCGCCCCTGCAGCATATGTTGACTGTTGACTATTGACTTTGGACCAAAAATAGAAAAATAAAAATAATAATAATAGTAATAAATAATAATAATGACAATAGTAAAAATAAATAAATGGTAATAATGGTAAATACAAAAAATGAGATTAATGACAATAAAGGACAAAAATTGAAATTAAAAGTAAAACTAAAAAGTAATAAAAAATAAAATAAATAAACGAGACAAAAAATTGACATGAGGTATTTTAAAATACCTCCCTGCCGAAATTTCGTCTGAAACGACGAAAATTCTCGGCTTTTTAAAATAAAACGAGACAATGAGTAAAATGAGACGAAAATGGGTCAAAAAATGGGGTATGACAGGTATCAGTATGTTTTCAAAACTATTTAGCACAGACACATCTTAAATGCCCAAAGTGTATCAGACATGTTCAGTCTTTAGAACTCTTTTTATCTTGGTATCAGTACTGAAATGCCAATTTGGTATCAGACTCTGAGAGAAACCTTCAAATGATATCAGGCTCTGATATAATTTCTTTAAACCAGCTCAGAATTGCTCTGATACTTTCTTGCAAGTTTGCTCTGATACCTTCTTGAGTAGTTTTGCTCTGATACTGAAAACAATTTGGCTGTTTTGCTTTGATAATGAACCAATTTGTATTGAACAAGTCATGTCTGAACACAGAATGACCTGATCAGAAGCTCCAAAACCTTTTCTGCTTCTGAACGACATTCTATTTTTAATGCAAGTCATATAATCACTAAAAATCAAGTATGCTCTGATGATTATCTTTGCTACTTAATTATCCATATGATTGCATAAATATCTCACAATCTTGGTTAATTCAACCCCCCCCCCCCCCAGTTCTGAATCTTTTTGAAATATTTTCAAACTTGGTGTCAGAACTCTTTTAAAACTCTTTTACAAAGGGGACATTGAACTGCTTTGATACCTGCTTTCAAACTCTTTTCAAATCCTTTTCCACTCTGAAACAGATATTTTCAAACTCTCTTGAACAAAGGGGGAGAGAAATTTTCTGTCTTGAGGTGAGAAAGTAAAATTCTTTTTGTTGATGACAAAAGGGGGAGAAAAGTAAAACAAGTATTAAAGCACCTGAGCTCAAATAAGTTAAAATTGTCAAAAGCTAAGCTTATTAAGCTCTGATACAATTGTTAGGATTAAGTTCTGATACAATTGTTAAGCTAGCTCTGATACTGATCAGTTAAGCTAAGTTAAGCTCTGATACATTTCTGACTGAATTTAACTTATGAGAAGAACTGCTTTCTAACTCTTAGCCTCTGAAGTGAAATTCTGGCTATGATACATTCTGTGAGATATATAACTCTTAGTGAGTTAAATTGAATTTAAAATAACTTGGATAAGACTCAGGGAGCTTACAAAACTCATCCTGTGGATTATCAGACTTAGGGGGAGAGCTTACAAACCTCAGAACCTGAAGTCAACAAGTCATTTTGAATTTTGAGTGTAAATTTCACTATATTGTTTTAAATTAAGATTAATTAACATGGATAAGAATCAAGGGAAGCTTACAAACCTAACCTTGAGGATTGTCAGACCTAGGGGGAGCTTACAAACCTCTCCTGAAGTCAGATTGTTAATTAAACTTAACAACAATTCTGAAATTTTCACATTTGTGTTTTTAACTGAACTTAATTAACTTGGATCAGACTCAGGGGGAGCTTACAAACCTCACCCTGCAGTTAACTTGTTAATTAAGTTAACAACAATTTTCTGTTTTAATACTTATGTTTGTCATCATCAAAAAGGGGGAGATTGTTGGAACAAAATGTGTTTAACAACTCTCTTATGTATAAAGGGGGAGATTGTTGAAACATTATGTGTAGACATATCTCTCTTTATGGTTTTGATGATAACAAAGTGTTAAAGAGAAAATTGGTTATTTGCTAATGCTTTGTTCAAGTGTTTCAGAACCACATGCTTGATAAGTATTGATTGATAATGGTTATGAAGAACAAGCTAAAGAGCAAGAAGGAAAGCCAAGAAGCATGGTTGCAAAGCTAAAAGGAAAACTGGTCCTGGAGAAATGCTCCTGAAGAAGTACTCCTGAAGTAACAGCTTCTGAAGAGCTTCTGAAGAGGTCCTGAAGAAGTGCTCCTGAAGTGAAGCTTCTGAAGTGGTCCTGAAGTGGTGCTCCTAAAGTGTAGCTTCTGAAGACTGGGTGCTTCTGATAGAGTCAACACAACAGTCAACTCCTGAAGACCAGCTTCTGATCCGTACAACCAAAGCAGCTTCTGATCACTGTTCTCAGAGAAGCTTCTGAAGCTGATGTGGCATGGATTTTGACCAGTACTGTGCGCATTTAATGCCTGGATGTGTCAGAACAACTCAATGGAACAGTTGTCTCCCTGACCCAAACATTCCCCAGTTTTTAAGGTGGGCCAATTCAAAAATAGCACCTGCCCTGTTCTGACTGATAAAGTGCAGCACACATTTGCAGTAACCTAGTCCAATTGCAACGGCTAAATTCCTTAATTCAAGCAAATCTTCAACAGCTCTATTTTCATCTATAAAAGGAGGAAGATTTGAAGAAGAAAAGGTCTAAGACTCTTTGAAACGTATTGCTGAAACCTTGCTCTGTTTTCTGTGTAAAAACTGTCAAAGTTCAAAACTCTTAGAAATTCTCATAGTCTTTGTAACTTAGAATTTCTTAAGGTTAAGAGTCTTAACCTGTGTTATATTAAGAGAACACCTCTGATATTTGATCAAGTGTTCATCCCAAACTCCTTTACTTGTAAACCAGTTTGGTCCCTTAAGTCTTAGTCTGTATACTAAGCAATTGTAACCTCATTCCTTTGTGGTCTGAGTCAGAAGCCTCTTGTCTTAGTGACTTGAGCATTGGGAAGTCTCTTGTCTTAGTGACTTGAGCATTGGAAGCCTCTTCCTTGGTGGTTGAGCATAGAAGTCTCTTTCTTTGTGATTGAGCAACTGGAAGTCTCTTCCTTAGTGGTTGAGCATTGTGTAATCTTCAGATTATAGTGAAAATCTCTTGTTGGACAACAAGGGGACAGGACTACTTCTCACATTGAGAAGGAACCTGTATAATTTCTGTGTGTCTCTCTTCCCTTATCTCTTTTACTTGTTTAATCCGCTGCATACATTCTGATAACAGTTCAGAACCTGGTTCTGAACTTGTTTTAAGTCTTTGAAAAAGAAAAGAACAAGCTTTTAGAGTCACACAATTCAACCCCCCCTTCTTGTGTGTGTGTTTTTCTCACCTTCACACCCCTTATTATTAAAGAAAAATACAAAATGGTTTACCCTCTCCACTACTCAAGTACGACCCTTTCTTCCCTCATGCTCTTCTAACGCCACTTAATTTCCAACTTTAACTTCCCTCTTCAGCTCTTTTATTGTTGCTGTCCATTCAGCTTTCAATCTACCGAACCAGTGTTGTCATATCCGAGGTAAAAGCCCTCTTGGTAGTCTCTCTCTCATTCCCTGTCTCAGTTTTTTCACTTCGAATTTGAAAGTCAATTTTTTGTCTCTTGTTGATTTTTGAATTGATAGGTGGCTTGTTGTTGTATGGTTATGTCTTTGTTGATTTGCTTTTTGGCCGTCGTCACCGTTGCTTCGAACATCCTTCGTTAGCATTTCTAATTTGATTAATCTATTCCCGCTTGCCTTAATTGCAAAGTGCAAACTAATTTCTTAACCTTTGGCAACGAAACAAAATGAGAATATAATTAAGGATACAACAGAAGATAAATGTTTCAGCTATCTCTTGATGCTTTCCCCTTTCTTTTTTGTTTTCCACTTATTTGAACATGATGAATTGTTATAAGAAAGTAAAAGCAAAGTGGTCAAATAATTTGATATTTATAGAATTTAAAAAACGACCTCTCATACATATATGTCAATTACTTATATTAAGGATAAAATATGTTTTTGAATTGTTAGGACTATATAAAAACTTCCTCTCATACATATATGTCAATTATGCCTCCGCCACTGAAGAGAAGCATTCAAGTATCCGTCTTTCCGCTATTTTATTGTGTTAACATTTATAAATAATGAATAGTGTTTTTTTATAAAATTTCAATTTTTAAAAGTATAGATATAGATGTTTGTGACTTTTAAATTATAACACATTCAGCAAACTATGTTTATTTTTTTAAAAGACATCAACAATATGGCAAATATAATATGAATTCTTATCTTTATTAATGATATCAACAATATAACATTATTATAGAAAAATTTGTTTAAGAGTATACTTGAAATAATGAAAAAGTCAGCTCAAAATCTCACATGCTTTTATAGATAGTATAGATGAAAGTTAATTATCAGCAAAAACATAATTATGTCTCACTTTAATTATTTGACATTTAACTCTTTTTAAATTTTTTCCAAACAATAATAACGGTTTGGTAATTTTTGTAACAAAAAATTTCTTTTTAGAGAAGATAGAAAATAGGTGTCAAACGAAAGTATTGAATAAAGTGTTGATGGTTCATTGTAAAATATGATAGACCTTTATGATCCAATGGTCCTCTTTTCAAAAATAAATCAAATGGTTAACATTCATAAAATGAATAAGGCCTATGATAGACCACTTTTAATATTGGTTCATCTAAGACATTTAAGGTTAAGGTGATAACAGGGAGAATCAAAAGTTATAATGGCATGGAACTTAAGGGACCACTTTGAGACGTTTTTTTAGTTATGAGACCATTTTTCAACAATCAATTGAGTTAAGGTAACACTGGATCAATTAAGCTTTTTATTCGAACTTGGTTAACTTTTGTCTTTCATTTCAATTAGGCCACTTTTTCGGAAACACAATCCAGGATAACTGTGACCGTATAATCTTTATTTAATTACTGGCGGAAAGACGGGAAGTCACATGTCAGTTTTTCCGCTCTTTTTATAGTGTTAACATTTGTAAATTATGAACGGTATTTTTTTATAAAATTTTGATTTTGATTAAAAGTATAAAGATGTTTGGGACTTCCAAAATATAACGAACCTAGCAAACCATGATTATCTTTTTCAATGCTGATTTTAATTTTTTAGAATAATGAAAAAGTCAGCTCAAAATCCCATATTCTCTTTATATATAGTGTAGAAATTACTCTATAACTTGAGAGTTGTTTATTTCAATGAGAATGGTGCTCCTTTTATAGGAGAGAATACAACTAGTCAACTCTTTAATTAAGCAGTGACATAATGAAAAATAAACAACCATTAAAATAGAATAATAATTAAAGGAAATAATATATTTCAACACCCCCCCTCAAGTTGGTGCATAGATATCAATCATGCCCAGCTTGCTTATGAGATGCTCAAAACTTGTCTTTGCTAAGCTCTTGGTCAAAATATCAGCTGTTTGTTGATTTGAAGGCACAAAAGGTAGACAAAGAATTCCAGAATCTATTTTCTCTTTTATAAAGTGACGATCGATTTCAATATGCTTTGTTCGATCATGTTGAACTGGATTATGGGCTATACTTATTGCGGCCTTGTTGTCACAATATAATTTCAATGGAAGTTCTACTGTCATTTTTAGCTCCTTTAGAACTCGATGAATCCAAAGACCCTCACAAATTCCTTGGGCCATTGCTCTAAACTCAGCCTCTGCACTGCTTCTAGCAACTACACCTTGCTTCTTACTTCTCCATATTACTAAGTTTCCCCATATATAAGTACAATAACCTGAAGTCGACTTTCTATCTGTAATGGATCCTGCCCAATCAGCATCAGTAAAAATAGCCACATTCCTATCACTAGTTTTTCCAAAGAATAGGCCTTTTCCGGGGGCAGCCTTCAAATATCTCAGAATTCTATAGACGGCGTCAAGGTGTTCTTCATAAGGGGCATGCATAAATTGACTAACAACACTAACAGGGAAAGCAATGTCAGGCCGTGTATGTGCCAAGTAAATCAATTTCCCAACTAACCTTTGGTATCTTCCTGTGTCGACAGGTGTGTCCCCTTTTTCCCAAAGTTTTGCGTTTGGGTCCATGGGAGTATCTGCAGGTCTACATCCACTCATACCTGTTTCTTTTAAGAGATCGAGAACATACTTTCGTTGAGACACCGTTATTCCTTTCTTTGATCTAGCTACTTCCATGCCAAGGAAGTACTTTAGGGATCCCAAGTCTTTGATTTCAAACTCTGCTGCGAGGTTGCTCTTTAGTCTTTCTATTTCTGTCACATCATCTCCAGTAAGAACAATATCATCGACATAAACAATTAAAATAGTAATTTTTCCACTAGGATTGTACTTTATGAATAGAGTGTGATCTGATTCCCCTTGAGTGTATTCGTGTTTCTTTACTGATTGAGTAAACTTTTCAAACCAAGTTCTTGGAGACTGCTTTAAACCATAAAGAGATTTTTTCAATTTGCACACCTTTGACCCAAATTTTTCTTCAAAGCCTGGAGGGCCATCCATGTACACTTCTTCTTCTAGATCACCATTGAGAAACGCATTTTTTACATCTAATTGATGTAGAGGCCAATCCAAATTCGCAGCAAGAGATAAGAGGATCCTAACAGTGTTCAACTTTGCAACAGGAGCAAAAGTTTCTGAGTAGTCCATGCCATAGGTCTGAGTAAACCCTTTAGCAACCAGCCTTGCCTTATATCTTTCTACTGAACCGTCAGAGTTGTATTTTACTGTAAACACCCACTTACAACCCACGGTTTTCTTTCCAGCTGGTAAAGTCATAACACTCCAAGTGTTATTCTTCTCAAGTGCTCTCATCTCCTCAAACACAGCTTCCTTCCACTTTGGAACATTTAGAGCTTCCTGTACATTTTTAGGAATTTCTATACAAGACAAGTGAGAGGTAAATGCAGAAAAAGAGGAGGATAAATTTGAATATGATACGAACCTAGACATGGGGTGCTTGGTGCAAGCTCTAACTGGTTTCCTATGAGCTATTGGAACATCAAGAATAGGATCATGAATATCAGGAGGAATTTTACCTTTCTTTATATTTGTAGGTCGATTCTCCCTCGGTTCAGATCCATGACTGTGCTGAGGAATCAAGTCTTCTACTACCTTATCATGGTTCCTTCTTTCATAAATTACTCCTTTCCAAGTTCTTTCACCTTCTCCAAACTTTCTTTCTGTTTCATTATAAGGATGTTCATGTAGTGACATTTGACTTAATTCTTGATTATCCTTAGATTCCAAAGAGTCTTTGTTAGAATTTTTGTTTGTTGCCCCTGATTCTGTGACATCCTCACTCATGAAAGGAGTAGGTTCACTTACATTATCTGGGGCATTTTCTTTAGGTGCAAGCGGCCTAGAACTATGTGATATAAACATATTTTCTGATAGAATTAAATTTTCAAAAAAATAAGATGAATCTTCATTTGATTTCCTCCCTTGAAGATGATTGCTCTCAAAAAAAGGTTTATTTTCAAAAAAAGTAACATCCATAGTTACCAGCAACCGTTTAGAACTGGGATCAAAACATTTATACCCTTTTTGAGTGGGAGAATATCCAACAAAGACACATTTAATAGCACGAGGTTCAAGTTTGCCTATTTGTTTGTGTACATGGACAAATGCAGTGCATCCAAATATTTTTAGAGGCAAATCGGCTGAAATAGAGGCAATGGGAAAGAATTTTAAAAAAGTTTCGAGAGGAGTCTTAAGGTTTAAAACACGAGATGGCATGCGGTTTATCAAATGTGCAGCGGTTAAAATAGCCTCACCCCATAAGTATTTTGGAACTTTAGTGGAAAAAAGTAAGGCTCTAGCCACTTCAAGAAGGTGCCTATTTTTCCTCTCTGCAATTCCATTTTGTTGGGGTGAGTTAACACATGTACTTTGATGAACTATCCCATTTTCCATAAAAAAATTTCCCAAAACTGTGTTAAAATATTCAGTTCCATTGTCAGTTCTGAAAACTTGTATAGTGGAATTAAACTGAGTCTGCACCAATTTAATAAAACTTTTGACAATTTGTCCTACCTCTGATTTTTCTTTTAATAAATATACCCAACAAATTCTAGTATGATCATCAGTAAAGGTGATAAACCATCTTTTGTTGGATAAAGAATTAATCCTATTAGGCCCCCAAACATCACTATGAATAATAGAAAAAGGTTTTGAAGGTTTATATGTTTGGGCAGGAAAAGAGCTTCGGTGATGTTTTGCAAGTTCACAAATTTCACATTGAAAAGAAGAAAAATCTTGATCAACAAACAATTTCGGAAATACAGTTTTTAAATATTTGAAACTTGGGTGACCCAATCTTAAATGCCACAACATAACATCATCCTTATTATTTGAAACAAAAAAGGATTTAGAGAAAGAACTTATTTGTCCAAGTTGATGTCTAGTTTCAAGTTCATCTTCAAGGTAGTAGAGTCCTCCATTCTGCTTAGCACTGCCAATCGTCTTACCCGAGATTGAATCCTGAAACAAACAATGAGTATCAAAAAAATGAGTTTGACACCTTTTATCTCGGGTTAATTTACTGACAGACAATAGGTTACACGACAGATTGGGGACATGTAAAACATCCTGAAGAGTTAATAATGGAGAAATAATGACAGAACCTTTTCCTGCCACAGCTGAAAGAGAACCATCGGCAATCTTAATTTTTAAATTACCTGCACAAGGACTATATGAAGAAAACATACTAGACTCTCCTGTCATATGATCAGTAGCACCTGAATCAATAATCCAGGTACGACTTGGTTTGACACTAAGGAGGGCTGACTCTAAAAAATTACCTTTTTGGCCAATGGAACCGAAGGAAAACATACGAGAAGTTGTTTGAGACTCAAGAAGCTTGTACAATTGTTCATTAGTGGACGGAAGTGAGTTTGAGGAAGACTGCTGCCCTTGATCAGAAATATCTTGGAATGCACGACCTTCAGTTGACGAGTTGAAAATTGTCTTACTCATCATCACCCTTTGTCGCGCCTTCTCTCTTCTGGTCTTAGATTTATTCATCCCCTTTGAATTTTCACTTTTAGATCCGACTCAGACACTGCAAGCTACGATTCTGAGTATTTTTCTTCTCGTGAACAGTAACCGCGGTAGTGAACAGTACCGTCGATGTGAATAGTACGCACGTGAACAGTAACCACGGTATGAACAGTGCCAGCGCTATTAATAGTAGATGCGTGAACAGTGTCGCGGTATGAACAGTACTTCGGTGAACAGTGTTGCCGGATATAAAAAACCAGAAAAGAAAAGAAAAAGGTGCCGTAATGATGGCGGCTAGGGTTTATGCGGAAGCAAGGCCCCCAAAAATCGGGGGCTCTGATGCCATGTAGAAATTACTCTATAACTTGAGAGTTGTTTATTTCAATGAGAATGGTGCTCCTTTTATAGGAGAGAATACAACTAGTCAACTCTTTAATTAAGCAGTGACATAATGAAAAATAAACAACCATTAAAATAGAATAATAATTAAAGGAAATAATATATTTCAACATATAGCATAGATGAAAGTTAATTATCAATAAAAACATAATTATGTCTCACTTTAAATATTTGACACACTAGCATTTTTTCACTCTTTTGTATCTTTTTCCACACATAACAACGGCTAGGTAATTTTTGTAATAAAAAATTCCTTTTAGAGGAGATAGAAAATAAGTGTCAAAATATTGAGATAATTTTGTAACAAAATTTTCATTCAATATAGTTGTATCCAAACAAACAAACTAAGTTCTTTTTTTCTTAAAAAAAATGATTTTTATTACGATAAACGACCAAAAAGTATATTTTTTATTATAAAATATATAAATTATTGAATATCAAAATTTTTAGTTTAATCCGTAACATACGTGTCTCAAGAGAATAAATCTAAAAATAACTTCCAATAAAACGTTGTTAAGAATAACTTTTTAGAAAATAGTTTTTTTTTTAAGGGGAGAGATAATAAATTTCCAAAGATGGAGAAAATTTTGTAACAAAAAATTCATTTTAAATAGGTGTATCCAAACAAACTAAATTGTTTCTTTAAGAAGTGATTTTTATTACGATAAAGAAACACAAAATTAATTCTACTTATTTATAAAATCCCTAAAAAATAATCGCTAAATTATTGAATGTCAAAATTGTAATTGTAACAGCCCGATTTTTAGTATATGTTTGTTAATTGTTTGTTTTATTTAATTATTGTTTTTAATATGTGTGTGATGGGTAGATTAGTGGTTTTTTAGTGATTGAGGGTATTTTAGTCATTTTATGGTGAATGGCATTTTTGTAAATATGTTAGAGTTAGAAATTTGAATATTTAGATGATAGTGGTGTAAGAGTAAAATGGAAGGTTTAAGTGTAATGAATTACTTATGAGAATTGGATGTGACTAAGCTCATTAGTGAGAGTGACCCCAACTAGAGTTGTCAAAACGGGCTAACCCGTATGGATCGGCCCGTTAAGCCCGATTAATTATAGGGCTTGGGCCTTAAATATTGAGCCCGAATTTTTTAGGGCTTTTTAGTCTGGCCCTAAAAAGCCCGGTACCCGTTTGGGCTAGCCCGTATGGGCCGCGGGTAGTCCATTAGCCCGCATAACAAAAAAAATCTTAGATATTATATATATATATATATATATATATATATATATATATATATATATATATATATATATATATTATTTACTTGGTTGATCATTAAAGTAAGAAACAAAAGTGAAAATTCAATGAATTAACACACAAATATAAAAGTAATAAAAAATTATATTTACTCATTTTGTTGCTTATAATTTTAAAGATTGAATATATAAATATCTATAACCATACATACGTAATTTATTTAAAATTGATTTCCGCGCCGTTTTAGTTTGCGACGTTTGTACGAAAATGTTTACAAATATTTTTTTGTGCTAGGAATTATTTAAACATATTAAAATATTATTTATAAGAAATTTTATAGTACTTTTTATTTAAAATAAAATAAAATAATGTGGGCGACCCGTTTAGCCTGCCGCCCGTGTAGGGCCGGGCTCGGGTAGTATTTTTCAAACCCGTATTTCAACCGGGCTTTTTGGCCCGGCCCGATAAAACCTGAAACCCGTTAGGGCCGGCCCTAAATGGGCCAAGTAGCCCGTTTTGACAGCTCTAACCCCAACCCATAATATATAAAGAGTAGTGTATATGTTAGTGAATTAGGTTTAGCTTATTTCACAAAAATCACAAAGGAGGTGTAACACCCATAATAAGATTGTCTAGGATCTTATACGAGTATTAGAATTTCGTACTGGATACATTAATTTACAATCTAAAAGTTCATACAAATATTACAACACACTGTAATATTACATCCAAAGTTAAAACAATTCTCTTGTTACTTGTACATCATGTATCACAACATATAATACATCCATATAATACAATCATCCAAACATATAACAACAGCACGATCAGTCCGTAGCCTTCTCCTTACCCTTGTTGCGTGCTGATTGCGATCCTGCCTGTGAACCTGCACCAGAAGGAATGGGATGAGACATAATGTCTCAGTGAGCTCTACCCAACCTACTGTTTGGCAACCACAGGGAACCTAGGGTCGCCATGCCTACCTTGGCAATTTAGGGGAATTCTAGAATCGCCAAGTCTTTAACCTGCCTATGACTTTAACTATAACCAGCCTGTAACTGTAAACTTCCTGTAACGATGACTTTAACAACTTTAACTATAACTATAAATCATAAAACGAATAAAGTGTTTTATGTTAGCTGTTAGCGTTGAACAAACAATTAATCTGAGTTCGTTTTACGGAGTACGGCCCGGGTGGAGTAACCCCGAGGACAGCTCCCTATGAACCGGTGAAACTCCTATCATATCAGGCTATCACCGGACTCCCTATGAAATTGCATGTGGATAACCCTCTCGGAGAGATCCCATCCGGCGAATCCCGGAGTCTGCTGAACATGCCTTTGACTTTGAATTATTATTATACTTTGACTTTGATAAAGAGTGTATAAATATATATACTTGCCTGTTACTTTGATCATGTAAACATTTCCTGTAATCTATAACCTGTAATCTATAAACTTGGCTTATCGTTCACATAAGCCTCCTATAATTGTTGGAGATCCAACTCTATTAACTTGTCTACAACTATGATGGGTAATACATTTATACTTTCATTATCCTAGTGTTTGCACAAGTTATGGGAATGTAGGGACTTCACTTATAAACAAAAAATCCCATTACCAATCCCTAACCACATCTATATAGCTTAGGAGTACAAGTATACATCTCCTAATACCATGCCTATCCCTTATCCTTCCCCATTACCAAGCCAAAGCTCACGAAAAATTATGCTGAAGGGGACCAATATCGTAGCACGATATGAGGATATCGGAGCACGATTTTATGCGAAAGTTCCATGAAAAACAGGACATAAAATCGTAGCACGATGTCCATAAATCGGAGCACGATTTTGGCTTCAGCAGCACTCATAATTTCACTTCCTAGACTATCCCAAACATACCCAATCATCAATTAACTTATGGGAATGGATTTTTCTATGACATATGAACAAGATAACACATACCAAACATGTATTCACAAACCAACAAGGGATTAAGGCATGAATCCATCAAAATAGCTCTTAATGCTATGACTTTAAAGCTTAAACAAAGTAGGGTTCTAAAACCCTCTAAGAGCTCACCTCAAACTCAAAGATTGCTTGCTAAGCTTTAGATTCCAAACCCTAGCTTCAAGCTCCAAAAACTCTACTCAAGAACACCTCTATTTCCTTGGCTTTCCTTCTTGTTCTTGCTCCAAAATTTCCCAACAAAAGCTTGCTTGCCTCACAAATGTTTAGGATGGAGTTTACTAGCTTAAAGGATGAAGATTTGATGATGAAGATGGTGAGGAGAATGGGGCGAAAATGAGGGGAGAAAGGAAGGGAAAAAAAATTCTGATTTTGTGAGAGAAAGAAATGAGTAGAAACTCTTTCCAAATTTCATATATATCCAAAAAGCCTTTTCCTCTTAATTACTATTATGCCACTTCTCTTAATACTACTTTGCCCTTGCTTGTAAACGAAGTCTCTAACGCTTATAACTGGTACATTTAAACGGGATATTACACTCTACCCCCCTTAAAGAAATTTCGTCCTCGAAATTTAGAAATTACCTGTAAAAAGATGCGGGTAGCTCTCCATCATCTCTGATTCCAATTCCCATGTAGCTTCTCCGTAGGGAGAACCTTTCCATATAACTTTGACAATCGGAATCTCTTTGTTCCTCAATGCTTTGACATCACGTTCAATAATCCGTTCCGGTTCGGGTCGAAAAGTCAAATCCGATCTCAAGTCGATAGTCTCCAACTCCACTGGTTGGTGAGGATCAGGAATAAACTTCCTTAACTGTGAAACATGGAAAACATCATGCAATCCTGACATCGCCGGTGGCAGAGCCAATTGGTAAGCTGCTGGTCCGACTCGTTTAAGTATCTCAAATGGCCCAATAAATCTTGGACTCAATTTCTTTGTTCTGAAAACACCTCGTAATCCTAGCTTAGGGGTAACTCTCAGGAAAACATGATCTCCCACTTCAAACTCTAGAGGTCTTCGCCTCTTGTCCGCATAACTCTTCTGTCGACTTTGAGCAGTCTTAATTTTATCCTGAATGGATTTAATCTTCAAAGTGGTTTCCTGGATAATCTCAGGTCCCAAAATGCTTTTATCTCCAACCTCTGACCAACAAAGCGGTGTCCTACACCTCCTGCCATACAGTGCCTCAAAGGGTGCCATTCCGATGCTAGAATGGTAACTGTTATTATACGAAAACTCTATCAAAGGCAGATGATTATTCCAACTTGCTCCATCCTCTAAAATGCATGCACGTAGCATGTCCTCTAACGTCTGAATGGTTCTCTCAGATTGTCCATCTGTTTGAGGATGATGAGACGTACTCAACTTTAACCTTGTTCCCAAAGCCTTCTGAAAAGCCTTCCAAAAGTGAGAAGTAAAGATAGGATCTCTATCTGACACAATGCTGGTCGGAACACCATGTAGTTTCACAATCTCCGCTATGAACAATTCTGCGTACTGAGCAGCCCTGTAAGTAGTCCTAACCGGTAAAAAGTGAGCAGACTTTGTTAACCGATCGACAACTACCCAAATTGAATCATGTCCCCGTTGAGTCCGAGGTAACCCTGTCACAAAATCCATAGAGATTTCTTCCCATTTCCACTGAGGGATCTCTAATGGTACAAGCATCCCTGCCGGCCTCTGATGTTCAATTTTCACTTGTTGACACACAATACAACGTGATACAAACTCCGCAATATCAGTCTTCATCCCTGGCCACCAATAATCTTTCTTTAAATCTTGGTACATTTTAGTGGTACCCGGATGAATACTGAAACTACTCTTGTGTGCCTCTTCTAAAATCAACCTCTTTAAACTAGCATCATCGGGAACACAAACTCTACCTTCAAACAGCAGAATACCATCCGAAGCCCTTGAAAATTCTGACTGACCAATCCTCCTCTGAAGATCCACATCTGATTCTTGAGCTTGCGCGATTCGGGACCGCAAATCACAAGTAACCTCTAATCTTTGCAATAAGACGCCATCATCCATTTCTGTAACGCTGAGATTAAGATCTCGAAATTTCTCATACAAACCACAGGTATGCATCAGCACTTCTGCTCTAATCAAAGATTTCCTGCTCAAAGCGTCCGCAACTACATTCGCCTTTCCAGGGTGATACTTTAACTCGAAATCAAAATCCTTTAAATATTCCATCCATCTTCTCTGCCTCATGTTCAGTTCCCGTTGATCAAACAAATACTTTAAACTTTTATGGTCACTAAACAGGTCGAATTGTGCTCCATATAAATGGTGCCTCCACACTTTCAAAGCAAAAACTATTGCCGCCAACTCTAGGTCATGAGTGGGGTAATTCTCCTCGTGAGATTTAAGCTGTCGAGAAGCATAAGCTATCACATTACCTTCCTGCATGAGCACACTGCCCAGTCCTTTAGAGGACGCATCACAATAAACCACGTATTTCTTCTCAGGGTCAGGTATTGCCAATACTGGAGCCTTGGATAATTTCTTCCTCAAAGTCCGGAAACTTTTCTCACAATCTTCGTCCCAGACGAAAGGCACATCTTTCCTTGTGAGGCGTGTCAATGGCAAAGCAATCTGTGAAAATCTCATAATAAATCTTCGGTAGTAACCTGCTAAACCGAGGAAACTCCGAACCTCTGTTACATTCGTTGGCCTGGCCCAATTAAGGACAGCTTCAACCTTTGATGAGTCAACTGACACTCCTCCTTTAGAAATAACATGCCCCAAAAACTGGATTTCCGATAACCAAAATTCACATTTGCTGAATTTTGCATATAACTGATTTTCTCTAAGGATGTCCAAAACAATCCTCAGATGTTGAGCATGTTCCTGTGAGTCCTTTGAGTAGATCAAAATATCATCTATGAAGATTACAACAAACTGATCCAGGTAAGGCTGGAATATTCTATTCATATAATCCATGAACACTGCTGGAGCATTAGTCACTCCAAACGGCATAACCAAAAATTCATAATGTCCGTAACGTGTTCTGAACGCCGTCTTGGACACATCTGATGATTTGATACGAATCTGGTGGTATCCTGATCTGAGATCAATCTTTGAAAACACTGCAGCTCCTTTGAGTTGATCCAAAAGATCATCAATCCTTGGTAACGGATACTTGTTCTTAATTGTTACTTTATTCAACCGACGGTAGTCAATGCACAATCTCATGCTACCATCCTTCTTCTTAACCAACAACACTGGCGCACCCCAAGGTGACACACTGGGCCTGATGAAATGTTTCTGAATCAAGTCTTCTAACTGAGACTTCAATTCCTTTAACTCTGATGGTGACATTCTATAAGGCGCCACTGATACTGGTTCTGATCCTGGGATGAGATCAATAGAAAACTCAACTTCCCGTTCCGGGGGTAAATTACTTATCTCTGAAGGGAAAACATCTAAATAGTCACTGACAACAGGAATGTCACTGGGACTCAGTTCTGATTCTGAAGTCACAGTAACCATCACATAAAAACCATTATCCTGGGCACACATAAGCTGAGTAAGTTGATGAGTGCGGTTGATTAACTCTGATAAAGCCACACCTTCGGTCGTATCATCTGTAGGCATAAAGATACACTTCTCCGCACATCCAATATACACATGGTTAGCAGATAACCAATCCATTCCTAAGATCACATCAAGTTGTATCATGGGAAGACACACCAAATCTATATAGTATGTCTTACTAGATACAGTGATCGGGCAATTTTCACATATAAAACTAGCTACTACTCCGCCTTCAGTAGCGGTGGATACCGTCATAGGAGGTATCAACGGTGACATAGACAATTGTAAAGCTTCAACACACTTGTAAGAAATAAAGGAACATGTTGCACCACTATCAAAAAGCACTTTAACTGGAGTTTGGCCTAAGTAACACATACCGGCAATTAAATCTTCATTAGCCAAAGCCTTCTGGCCATCAAGGGAATACACCCTGCCTTTACTCGTTGTAGTTCCTTCAGCTCCACTTTTATTCTTTCTTTCTGGACAGTTAGCAAAAACGTGCCCCGGCTGCCTACACCAGAAACACACACCCGAACGTCTCATGCATTCACCGCGATGCAATTTCCCACAGTATTTACAAGTGTCATTCGCCTGTGGTGAAAATGACTGCTTACCCCTCTTAGGAGAACCCTTAGGCTTGTTCTCTTGATACCTATCTGGAAACTTTCCTTTCCTCTTTTCATATGCTGCAGCTTTCTCTTTCGCTGTCTTGGCAAAACCCGCTTCTGCCACCAAACTATCATGAACCATCTCGTCATAGCTAGTATTCCTTTGTAGACTCACAGCTGTATCAATCTCACCTCTCAACCCACGTCTATACTGATTCATCTTCCAATTCTCATTCGCGGCATACTCGTTGTGAGAGGAGTAATACGACAACTCTTCAAACTTCTTTGTAAACTCGGTGACTGACATGCCACCTTGCTTCAACTCAAGAAATTCCTGTTCTTTCTTCACCTTATAAGACATCGGGATATACTTCTCTATCATTGCTTCCTTGAAGTTATCCCAATTAACCTCAACATCGTTTGCTATCATTCGGCGTTGAGCGGATTCCCACCAATCTTCCGCTGCGCCTCTGAACTGGTTAGTGGCCAACAATACTTTACTTTCCTCAGGGCAATCCACCATCCGGAACACTTTCTCAATCTGTTTCAGCCATCTCTTGGCCTCTGGAGGTTCACCTTCTCCATTGAACTCAGGAGGGTGATTTCTGTTAAACTCCCGGTAGGACGGATTCGCCACTGCTGGTGGTGGTGTCTGTTGCTGAGCACCTTGTCCATGGTGCATCATTCCCATCCATTCTTGCTGAGCCTGAGCCTGTTGTTGGGCTTGCTGCTGCATCATAAGCATCATCTGCTGATGCTGTAACGCAGCCTGAGCTTGCTGCTCCTGGTACTGTTGCTGCAACGCCTGTTGCTGTTGCATCATTTGAGCCCAAAATTGCATATTAGGGTCTCCTCCGGCTTCCTCAGCATTAGCCTGATTCGATCTAGGCCTGCCAGGACCTCTTCTCCTCCCAGACATCTTATCCTAACTGTTATACACAAGTCAAAGTGATCAGTTTCAACAAGATATAACATTTAGAATAATGTCCCGGATCCAAGAGATCCACAAACTTGAATTGTATTTTAATGACCCATGGCACAGTCTGAATCGACCTGCTCTGATACCAAATTGTAACACCCATAATAAGATTGCCTAGGATCTTATACGAGTATTAGAATTTCGTACTGGATACATTAATTTACAATCTAAAAGTTCATACAAATATTACAACACACTGTAATATTACATCCAAAGTTAAAACAATTCTCTTGTTACTTGTACATCATGTATCACAACATATAATACATCCATATAATACAATCATCCAAACATATAACAACAGCACGATCAGTCCGTAGCCTTCTCCTTACCCTTGTTGCGTGCTGATTGCGATCCTGCCTGTGAACCTGCACCAGAAGGAATGGGATGAGACATAATGTCTCAGTGAGCTCTACCCAACCTACTGTTTGGCAACCACAGGGAACCTAGGGTCGCCATGCCTACCTTGGCAATTTAGGGGAATTCTAGAATCGCCAAGTCTTTAACCTGCCTATGACTTTAACTATAACCAGCCTGTAACTGTAAACTTCCTGTAACGATGACTTTAACAACTTTAACTATAACTATAAATCATAAAACGAATAAAGTGTTTTATGTTAGCTGTTAGCGTTGAACAAACAATTAATCTGAGTTCGTTTTACGGAGTGCGGCCCGGGTGGAGTAACCCCGAGGACAGCTCCCTATGAACCGGTGAAACTCCTATCATATCAGGCTATCACCGGACTCCCTATGAAATTGCATGTGGATAACCCTCTCGGAGAGATCCCATCCGGCGAATCCCGGAGTCTGCTGAACATGCCTTTGACTTTGAATTATTATTATACTTTGACTTTGATAAAGAGTGTATAAATATATATACTTGCCTGTTACTTTGATCATGTAAACATTTCCTGTAATCTATAACCTGTAATCTATAAACTTGGCTTATCGTTCACATAAGCCTCCTATAATTGTTGGAGATCCAACTCTATTAACTTGTCTACAACTATGATGGGTAATACATTTATACTTTCATTATCCTAGTGTTTGCACAAGTTATGGGAATGTAGGGACTTCACTTATAAACAAAAAATCCCATTACCAATCCCTAACCACATCTATATAGCTTAGGAGTACAAGTATACATCTCCTAATACCATGCCTATCCCTTATCCTTCCCCATTACCAAGCCAAAGCTCACGAAAAATTATGCTGAAGGGGACCAATATCGTAGCACGATATGAGGATATCGGAGCACGATTTTATGCGAAAGTTCCATGAAAAACAGGACATAAAATCGTAGCACGATGTCCATAAATCGGAGCACGATTTTGGCTTCAGCAACACTCATAATTTCACTTCCTAGACTATCCCAAACATACCCAATCATCAATTAACTTATGGGAATGGATTTTTCTATGACATATGAACAAGATAACACATACCAAACATGTATTCACAAACCAACAAGGGATTAAGGCATGAATCCATCAAAATAGCTCTTAATGCTATGACTTTAAAGCTTAAACAAAGTAGGGTTCTAAAACCCTCTAAGAGCTCACCTCAAACTCAAAGATTGCTTGCTAAGCTTTAGATTCCAAACCCTAGCTTCAAGCTCCAAAAACTCTACTCAAGAACACCTCTATTTCCTTGGCTTTCCTTCTTGTTCTTGCTCCAAAATTTCCCAACAAAAGCTTGCTTGCCTCACAAATGTTTAGGATGGAGTTTACTAGCTTAAAGGATGAAGATTTGATGATGAAGATGGTGAGGAGAATGGGGCGAAAATGAGGGGAGAAAGGAAGGGAAAAAAAATTCTGATTTTGTGAGAGAAAGAAATGAGTAGAAACTCTTTCCAAATTTCATATATATCCAAAAAGCCTTTTCCTCTTAATTACTATTATGCCACTTCTCTTAATACTACTTTGCCCTTGCTTGTAAACGAAGTCTCTAACGCTTATAACTGGTACATTTAAACGGGATATTACAGGAGGCTAGAGAGAGAATAGAGAAAGAAGAGGCTTGGAGAGGAAGAAGTGAGAAGAGCTCAAGAGCAACAAAGGAAAAGAGAGATTCTAGCTAGAAGAGCTTATTTTGTGAAGAATTGAGGTAAGAGGGAATATTATTTTCACCAATTAGAGTTAATAGGCAATTGGGCAGTTTGTGTGTTTTTGATTATGTTTAATTTCATGAAAATTGATGTTGATTATGTGAAATTTGTGCTCTTATTATTATGGATAATTTGAATATGTTAAAGTTGGTGAATTCATGTTGTGTTTATGTCAAAATTCATGTTTGGTTATAGTGAATTTGTAACTTTATGAATTTTGATGAATTTGGTGTAAAACATGATACTTGATGATGATTATGGTTTATTAAGTTGATTTTGAGCATGCGTATGTGTTTAGTTTGAGAATTCATGAGATTATGTGGTTTTGTTGTGAATTAAGTTGTTGTTGTTGTGTTTTGGCGAATATGCTTAATTGGATGAAAATGATTAAGTTGTTGTTAAACTGAATAAGTTGATGTTATGATGATTGAAATAAGTGATTATGATTGTGTGGGATATGAAGAAGTGATGTTATTGTTGTTATGCCATGTTTGGTTGTTAAGTTGTTGGTGAAAATGAGTTTTTGAGACGATGTTTGAATTAATTGAAAAGCATGGTAATTATTAATGAAAATGGATTATGATTAAGTTTTTTAAGTTGTGTTTGAAGTGTAATTGAGTAATTAATGTTGGGTTGATGATTGGAATCGAGTTTGGAGAGTTTGAGATCAAATGGTGTCGCCAAAAAACGAGAAAATTGATGTTTTGCTGTGTTGTGCAAAACGCGCGGTCTGGCTGTGCAAAACGCACGGACCGTGCGTTACTTACGACATTGGCCAAAATAAAAACACACGATCGTGCGTCTGAAACACACGACCGTGCGGTTTTCCATGTAGCTTGGAACTTCATTTTTATTGTTTTTAAAGGTTCCTAAGGCATGTGTTTGGGTCCTAAACTCCTAAACTTGATTGATGGGTGCTTAATTATGATGTATATGGTTGATTAACATGATGTATGATTAAAGATAACTTAGGATTGGAAAGATGTGAAATGAACTTGTGAAATTATCTTTAATTAAGCCGTGAGATGTATGTGAACATGTTAATTGATTATAGAGGTGTGAATGTTGCTGAAACATGTTTATAAAGTGGTATAGTATTAGGTTAATGAAACCTTGCTTGATTTAATCTTGGAATGTGAATTATGTGAATGATGATGAATCATGATTAAATATATGAGATGATGATGAGTTAGTTAGTGGTAGGTTAATGGAACCTTGTGATGATTAATCGTGGTTTGTGAACTATGTGATTTATATTGAATGAAACCACGATGTTACTTGATTAAGTTGTGATGATTAAACATGATGAATGTAATGAAATGATGTTGTGATGATAACATGACTTGTGATGTATGGCATGTATTAATTTGATAATGCAAATGGTGCTGATGTAGAGATATGCTATATGATGGAGTGAATTATATAACAAGCATGATGAGTGCATTGTCAAGTCTATATGTGGTGTCCATGCATACATGGTCTGTCGAGTCAGGATTTTTATAATCACCACCATGCCGATGGTAGTTCAGTAACATACTTCTGAACAAGCCAGCACGCCGAGGGATTTGGTAATCCAACATGCCGAGGGATCACTCAGTAATAGACCTCTAATATCCAAACTTTGGTACCACATGCATGTAGAGTCGTGATAGGTGCATTGCATGAACATGAGTCATACGTGGTAATGTTTTGGTGTGAACTTGTGCATTTACGTGGTAAATGTCTAATTGATGATGTCGTTGAGATTGTGAATATCTTATAATTGATTGATGACGAAAGTGAATGATGTAAAGATGAGTTGATAGTTGTATGTTGACGACTTATAATTGATTTGATGATTATTGTTGAAGATGCATAATGAGTTGATAATTATCTGTTTATGTGATTATGATATGTATGCTTTGTGAGTCTTGTTTTAAATGATGATGTAATTAAGTTGTTACTGGAATATAAATGCGATATAAATGTTGGTGTTTGTAACCAGGCTTGTTATGTTGATTGCTTATAAATCGTTGATGTTTTGTCTGAAACTTACATGCGTTTATTGATCCTTTTTGTTGAACGTATATCTTACCCACTAGTGGCTTTTTGTCGCATGCATCCTCGTGGTGTAGACTTGCAGGTTGAGGAGTAGCTTGCTTTTGTGAGTTTTGCTGAGGATGGCTTCATGCCTACTCCTTTTATCTATGTTTTGACGATGTCTAGATTAGGTGCTCTGATCTAGGAGTTTTGCGGATTGTACTACTTTATTTTATTTTGGATTATTGTTGATGGATCTTAAAGATCAGGATGTTGATGTACTTATGTTTTTGAGATTTTCATGATGTGACCCGAGATGATATTTGTCGAGATGTTTATTCCACTATGATCTGAGTATATTTTGATGAAATTTTTATTATGAGAAATTAATATGAGTTGTTGAAGAATTATAATACCTCAATGTTGTTGAATTGCGTGATTTATTATTTAAATAGTAGTCTCGGGGATTGGTGTGTTATAGTAACACCCCGATTTTTAATATTAATTTATTAGTATTATAATTGGATAATACTAGTATTATTATTATTATTATTATTATTATTATTATTATTATTATTATTATTATTATTATTATTATTATTATTAGTAGTAGTAGTAGTAGTAGTAGTAGTAGTAGTAGTAGTAGTAGTAGTATCGATTGTTTGATATTATTAATTAGATTATTCACAATTATTGAATTATAGATAATGAGGAAGTAGACAGGTTGACTAGCTAATTAAGGAATGAGAGAAAATAATTTTTAGGAAGAAAATAACGTTTTAATGATTTGGACAGAAGAATGTGTAAACAGCAAGGTTGTGTAGTTACAAAGAGAATAATAACCAACCTGGGGGTGCAGATAGTAAATCTGTCTAAAGTTTATGTGAAAAAAATAAAATTAAATAAAATTTAAATTTGTTAAAAGATAAGGAATAGAGATTCAGCCCATTAGAACATAAATAGCCTATATAAATAGGAGAAGAACATTAGAGAATTAGGGTTACAAAGAAACAAAGAAAGAAGTTGAGAGAGCAAAAGAAAAGGGGGGGAGTTTTATTCAATCTAAGGGTAGTATATTCTGAAGGTGAGAAAAACATAAGAAGAATGGTTGAATTATGTTGGTTTTTTCTGGTTTCTTTTTCTTGATATTCAAAAGTTGTTCAGAATCTGTGGTATACAGATTCTGATATAGAGTCTGAATGCAGCGGATGTAGTACAGAACACAAAGATAAAGATAAAGATAGAGATAAAGAGAGAGAGAGAGAGAGAGAGAGAGAGAGAGAGAGAGAGAGAGAAAGCAGACACAAATCAATTTTATACTGGTTCCTCCTACAACCCAAAAGTAGTCCAGTCCCCTTGCACTTCCTAGGGATTTCACTATAATCACACAGGATTACAAATTGCTCAAGGACAACTCCAAGAGACTTTCCCTATGCTCAAGAACACCTGCTCAAGACTTCCTGCTCTAGGACTCTTCCTAAAGACTTCCTTGCTTAAGCACACCTGCTTAAGACTTCCTTGCTTAAGCACACAGCTTAAGACTTCATGCTCTAGGACTCTCTTAAAGACTTCCTTGCTCAAGGACTACTCTAAGAGACTTACAAGTGCTCAAGCATGCATGCAAGAGACTTCCAGTGCTCTAAGGACACACCTAAGAGACTTCTAGTTCCTCAAGGTTTCACCAAGAGACTTATACGCTTTAGCTTTGCAACTAAAGACTTCTAATTTGTTCAACACATGATTTAACAATGTTTGGTGTATATTAACAGACTCTCTACACTTCTAGGATTTCCAAGTTATAAACTTGAAAGCAAAAATCCTAAGTGCTTTGCACTATTTGAATTTGACATAGTATAGGCACTTTGAAGTAGCAGAATTTTGTTAATATTCTTTGTGGTCTTTAGCTCCTTTTATAGGCATGGATTTGAGAGATGTTGGAGAAAAGTGACAGCGTAAATAGAGTCGTTGAGAAGCTTTGATCAAGAACGTTGGTCCTTTGCCTGATATGGATAATCTCATTGAAATGAACTTTGAATTCTCCTTTGCTGAAAGAGGAATTATCTGTTGCTTTCTTTGTTCTTGATGTCCTTTGTCTGATTGTGCATGTAGTTAGAAGATGACAAAAGAACTGTACCTATCAGAACCTTGATAGTAATAGTTCACAGAGTTGGACAGAGCCTACATGGATTTTTGGTCCCTCATAACTTACTCAAGTATGAGGGTGATCCAAGTCTGCAATGTCTGCTTCTGAGTCTGATGACCATCACAGAATATGTTGAGTTCGGTAAGGGTGTTCTATTCTCATTTGAAAATTTATGAGCAAATGGGTAGATTAAAGATTTTGTGTGACTCTCCTTAAATTCATGTTCTAATGATAAATTGACGATGAAATTGTGTTCTAGTATGTTGATGTGATCATGGGTATATAATTATTTGTGAATCCATGATGTTATGAAGTTAAATCCATGAATTTTTTGTGTTGTTATTGTTGTTGTGTTTTTGAGTTTTATGTTAGAATGAGTGAAATTCATGAAATTTGATGCATGATTGATGTTTTGATATGTTGTAAGTGCTTATTTGAAGTCTTTTGATCATGGGTAATGTTTTTGGATGATTTGGGTGTGTTGGGGTTGACTTTGGAGCCTTGGAGAAGCCTAAAAGTTGGAAATCGCGTTTTGAAATAAGCTGAAAAACAACAATTTTGTTGTCAGGGGGAACGATCGTGCGTGTCCCTACTGCCTAGAATTCTAATTTTCACATTTTTGAGCTTTTCCACTCTTTTCTGTTCTGAATTGGGTTTAGGTATCTTCATGAAAGTTGTAGATATGTATGTTAGCTTTCATTTGCCTTTGGTTTGACTTCATTTGGATTTCTAGAACTAGAGTTATAATCAAAATACTTCACATAGGTCATGCTGCGTTTTTCATGTAATTTCAGCACAACCTTTTTAGTGGCCTATGAGAATTAATGAACTTGATTTTGCTACTGTTTTGTTGACTTAATGATGGGTGATGAATGCTTGCAATGAATTGATCATATGTGATTACTTTGAAGTAAAATGAGGATGATTTTGGAACTTGAAAATGAACTTGATTTTGATAACTTGAACTACTGTAACAAAATGAATAACTTTGGAAATATTTTTGATTGATAATAGTGATTGAACTAGCATGATGTTGGACATAGGAATATATATATATATATATATATATATATATATATATATATATATATATATATATATATATATATATATATATATATATGGCTAATGAGTATGTATAAGCATGTAACCTTGATAAGCTTGATTGTTGGAAACTATTTGATGAATTGAATTGATGATGTAGAATGATGTGTTATGAATATGCGATGAGGTGATGTGATTATATGATCACATGTTGACATGCTTCATAATTATGATTTAACGATGTTGATTTGATACAACGATGTTGCTTTGATATAATGATGTTGATATGATGATGTTGATATAACGATGGTGAATATATGATATAACGATGTTGATTTGATATAATGATATTGATAGGATGATGGTGATATAACGATGTTGATTTGATATAATGATGTTGATATGATGATGGTGATATGACGATGTTGTTGATGTTTAACTGTTGAGTCTTATGAATGAAGTGCATTGTCGAGTCAAGATGAGATGTTCATGCATTCATGGTCAGTCCAATTTAACGATAGTGAAAAACGATGATATGATGATGGTGGGATAAATTAGTAACATACCTCTGATATCCAAAAATGGTACCACATGCATATAGATTCGAGTCAAGAACATTGCATGCATAATGATGAGTTTATGTGGAGATGTTTGAATTGATTATGTGCATCTATGTGGAAGATGTGTGATTTGACGATGGTGATGACGTGTGAATGCTACGTATTCAACTTGATGATTATTTGATGACGTTGATTTCTTTTTTATATTCTTTTGATGATGACTTGAAGTTCGTTATACCTATATGTATATATGGAGGAGAATGCATGTGACTTTTGCCTGGTTATGTTGAATATGTGCATACTTGATGTGTTGAATTACTGTGAAGCTATACATGCGTTCTTATTTTTCCTTATGTTGAATATTTCCCACCCTCTCTTGTGGGTATCCACCTACGCCCTTGTGGTGTAGACTTGCAGGAAGAGGAAGCCTAGTTGTCGTGAGTTTTCCGAGGATGGCTTTGGAGCCTACTCGTTCTTTATCGCTTTCTTTTGGAGTCTAGCATAGTATTACTCTAATTAAGACTGATGGGGTTTATTTTTATGTCTTTCTAGACTTGTTTATAGAACCTTTGAGTTCTGTTGTCGATGTATTTATTTGGAGATATGATGTATGACTTTATGTGTTGAGACTTATTTTTCGCTGCGACTTGATATTATATGATGGAGTTTGGATTTGTTTTGATGATGAAGAGTAACACCTTTACATGTTTTATTGTTTGTGACATTTTTGCTTAAAAATATTATGCGGGGTTTAAGGGTGTTACAGGTAGCGAGGAGTCATTAACCTCTGGTGTTTTCTTAACTCTTATGATGAATCTTTGTTAAGATCATGTTCTTTTATGTTGTTATAATTACTTTTGACGAATCTTTGTCAAAATCATGTTCTTCTATGTTGTTATAATTACTTTTGATGAATCTTTGTTAAAATCATGTTCGTTTATGTTGTTGTAATTACTTTCCATGAATCTTTGTTAAATTTATGTTCTTTTATGTTGTTGTAATTACTTTTGATGAATCTTTGTTAAATTCATGTTCTTATATGTTGTCGTAATTATATGTTTGATTTTCGTTTCTGAATTGTGTTGTTTGTTGGAACAAAATGTGTTAAACAACTCTCTTCTGAATTAAGGGGGAGATTGTTGGAACATTATGTATGAACATATCTCTCTTTGTGGTTTTGATGATAACAAAAGTGTTAAATAGAAAATTGGTTATTTGCTACTGCTTTGTTTAAGATATTTCAGAACCACGTGTTTAATGATTGGTATTTGATAATGGTTATGGAAGAACAAGCTTAGAGCAAGAAAGGAAAGCTTAGAAGCTAAGTTGCAAAGTTGGAAGAAAACTGGGTCTGAAGCTTGCGTGTGAAGACAGCTTCTGAAGTCTGAGTCTGAGGGTCAACGATAGTCAACGTCTGAAGGGAGCGTCTGAACAGTGCTTCTGAAGAAGTGCTTCTGAAGAGAGCTCCTGAAGTACTGTTCACGCAGAAGCTTCTGAAGTCTGATGTGGGAAGGAAAGCAACTGTTACTGTGCGCAGTTAATGCCTGGATATGTCAGAACAACTCCAATGGAACAGTTGTCTCCCTGACTCAAACATTCCCCAGCTTTTAAGGAAAGCAAATTCAAAAATGGCTGCTGCACTCTGTTTTCTGCAAAAGTTCAGCACACAATTTCAGCTATCCTAGCTCTCATTTTGCAACGGCTCTTTGCTTAATTTCTGCAAGTCTTCAACAGCTCTAATTCCCTCTATAAAAGGAAGAAGAATTGAAGAAGAAATTTGCTAAGACTCTTGAAACAAAACTGCTGAACCTGTGCTCTGTTTTTGCTGTCAAAACTCATAGTTCACAAACCTCTTAGAAATTCTTTCATCTTTTGTAACTTAGAATTTCTTAAGGTTAAGAGTCTTAACCTGTGTTGTATTAAGTGAACACCTCTGATATTTTATCAAGTGTTCAACCCAAACTTACTTTCCTTGTAAATCAGTTTGGTCTAAGTCTTAGTCTGCGCACTAAGCATTATAAGTCTCATTACTTAGTGTTTTGAGCAAGTTGTAACCTCATTCCTTTGTGGTCTGAGCAGGAAGTCTCAGTACTTTGTGTCTGAGCATTGGGAAGCCTCTTGACTTAGTGTCTTGAGCATTAAAAGCCTCTTCCTTTGTGGTTGAACAACTGGAAGTCTCTTCTTTTGTGGTTGAGCAATTGTAATCATCTGATTATAGTTAAAATCTCTTGTTAGTAACAAGGGGACTGGACTACTTCCAACCTGTGGAAGGAACCAGTATAAAACATTGTGTGTCTCTCTTTCCCTCTCTCTTTTCATTTTGAATCCGCTGCAATTAAACTTTGATAGTAGTTCAGAACCTGTTTCTGAACTCAACATATTTTTGAAAAGAAAGAAACCAAGTTTTTTTTGGAGTCCACACAATTCAACCCCCCCTTCTTGTGTGTTTTTCTCACCTTCAGTTGGTATCAGAGCTCCGGTTCTGATATTAACACTTAACAGTGTGTCAGTAGGATCCTGAGAAAAACATGTCATCTGATAATGAAGGTTCACCTCCACCCCAACCCAGAAATCAAAGAGGTACTGGAACATCCTATTCATATGATTATGGCACTGATGAAAGAAAATCCAGGTCACACAATAAACCTCCAATGTTTACTGGTGATCCTGAGAAGTTCTCATGGTGGAAGAGTAAAATGTACAGCCATATCATTGGTATAGATGATTCACTATGGGATATTATAGAAGATGGAATCACAATCCCAGTTGATGAAGAAGGTGTTGCTGTCAACAGAAGAGGGCTCAGTGATGCTGAGAGGAAGATATATAGAAAGCACCATAATGTCAGAGGCATCATTGTGGATTCATTACCTCACAATGAATATCAGAAGCTGAGTGACAAGTCAACAGCCAAAGCCATATTCACATCCCTCTGCTCTAACTATGAAGGTAATAAAAAGGTTAGAGAAGCTAAGGCTAACATTCTTGTTCAGCAATATGAACTGTTCAGAATGAAAGAGGATGAAAATATTGAGACAATGTTCTCAAGATTTCAGACTCTGGTTTCTGGACTTCAGATTCTGAAGAAGAGTTATACCACATCTGATCATGTGAACAAACTCTTAAGAAGTCCGCCATCCAAATGGAGACCCAAAGTGACTGTTATTGAGGAAGCTAAGGATCTGAATACTTTAAGTATTGAGGATCTTATAAGCTCTCTCAAGGTGCATGAACTGGGACTCAATGAGGATGAGTCTGTTAGAGAACCAAAATCAATAGCTCTGAAATCTAAAAGAAAGCCTGCTAAAGCTTTGAAAGCTATTGAATCTGAAGAAGAACTTCCTGAGGGAAATTCTGAAGAAGACTCAGATGCTGATGAGCTTGCAATGCTTTCTAAAAGAATTCAGTATCTGATGGCGATTTTCGCAAGTGTACGAAATCGTTCAAGTAGTAAAGTTAAAACGGTAAACCGAGTGTCGAACACAAGGACTGCGTTAACGATTAGAATGTAATTTTGATAACTCAATTGAAAAAAAGGGTACGAGGTTTGTTTAATTGTTAATAAAAGAAAAGTGCGTAAAGTAAAGCAGGTTTGAATTTCAAAGATAAAAGCTTGTCAGGGATGAGCTTCACTAGACTACGAACTCAAGTTAATCACTTAACAATGATCACTGAACTTGTTTAATGAATCACGACCTAATTTTCTGAAATACTCTTGCCCTAATTCCTTAGCGACAGAATCTTTAATTCTAAAGTAAACCCTAATTCCTTAGCAAGTTTTACAAATTAGAATTAAGCATGAACGGACTCGAATTACTAAATGGTTTCAAGGGTTTGTATCTATTCCTAGATTACAAAGGCGAGAATTTCTTATCTTAAAGCATTCATACATTCCACTTCCGTTTCACAATATGAATCATACATCAATTTAAAGGTGATCAATCAATAAACGCATTAAGCACAAAGATAAGAAAACATGATTCAATAAATTCATTCAATGATCAGATTAAGGTTACAAAACAAGAGTCATCATCTAGCTAATCTCATCCCTAACAATGGAGAATTTAGCTACTCATAATTGGATTACAAAATAGCTTAATCAATAAGAACATAAGAACATACGTAAACTGACTGTTGGTTGGATGGAGTGGCCACCGCTTCAGTTCCTTGCTCTCAAAATCGTGCTTCTATTCTTCCAATTTTCGAACCCTTGTTTCTGAAAACGAGTCAGCTAAAATAGGCAACCTGAGTCCATAATCGTGACACGATGCAGGGAATCGTGACACGATCCTTCATTAAAGCTCCCAAGGATTGCGCAAACTGGTTTCCCAATCATGACACGATTATGCAATCGTGACACGATTTTATAGGCAGAGTTTCACCTCTTCTCTGGTTAGGAAATCGTGACACGATGCCCAAATCGTGTCACAATGCAGTCACTTCAAGTTCTGATGATTTCTTGCTCTTTTGCACCTCAAACTGTCTCAAAATGCTAAACGAAAGAAGATAAAACTAACAAAAACTCTTAGAAAATTACGTAATGACAAGGTGTCATCAGTATCTAATGAATAGAAAGAAAAAATTCTCTAACAGAAGCAGTAACTTTAGAGGATCTAGTTCAAAGAGGGAAGATCAGAAAGGCTGCTACAACTGCAAGAAGCCTGGACATTTTATTGCTGACTGTCCTGATCTTCAGAAGGAAAAGTCTAAAGAGAAAGCAAAGAAGTCCAGCTCAAAGTCTAGTAACTTCAGAAACAAGCTTAAAAAGAGTCTCATGGCAACATGGGATGATCTGGACAATGAGTCTGAATCTGATGAAGAGGAAGCAAACCTAGCTTTGATGGCAACTGCATTTTCTGATGCAGAATCCTGTTCAGATTCAGATGATGAAGATGAGGTATATTCTGAACTCACTAGATCTGAATTAATTGAAACAGTTAAAGATCTTATGAGTCACCTCAAAAGCAAGTTAGGAGAAATAAAATCTTTGAAAAATAAAACTAACTTGCTGTCTGAGGAAAATCTTAAACTTCAGAATCAAATAATTGAGTTTGATGAAGAAGTTAGAGAACTCAGAGATGAAACTCATAAGAAACCTGAAGCAATTCCTAATGAACATGAAATTGCTCTTCAGGACTTCATTTTAACTAGTATCAATAGAAGTAAAATTGCCTCTATGCTTTATAATATGGTCAGAAACAAAGGTGAAGGTATTGGTTTTGATTCATTCAATCATTCAAATTAATCAAAGATACCCTCTTGCTCTGAAAATATTCTAAATGGCAATGATATATGCTTTATGCCTGCTTCTGATAATTCTGAGAAACAGAAAATAGCAGAAACTGAGACTGAGTCTGAAGTTCTGAACTGCTCAGACTCTAAAGCTTCTGAACCTAAGGGTAAGATGAAGGCAGATGTTAAAACCTTGCCTAAACCTAAGCCAAAAGGTCCTAAGCATAAGAGTAAGAGAAAATCAGACTCTAAACCTGAAAATGTTCAGAGTCTGAAAAGTTCAGAACCTGAAACTAGTAAGTCTCAGAGTCTGAAGAATTCAAACTCAAATTTTTCTAAGACTGAGTTTATGAAAACTTCAAAATCTACTAAACCAGTCAATACAAAACATTTTCAATCTCAGAATGTCAAGCAAAGCAAGCAAAAGAAAGCTAATCTGTTTTGTGCTTCTGATTGTTTTAAGAAAGGCAAAACTGAAGCTTGTCTTGTGTCTGAAGCAAACAAAATTAGAGTTCTGAAGAAATCAGAACCAAAGTACTCAATGGTTCAGACTCTAAACCAATCAGAACCAAAGACTTATCTCAGGTTCTGAAGAAATGTGAGTCCAGACCATTGAGAACTCAGGTTCTGAAACTCAGACTTATTCAAGATACAAGGATTCATATCCAAAGTATCAGAACAAGTCTGAATATCATAACTTCAGACACAAGATGAAAAAGCCAAAACATTTCAAGACTAACCCCAAAGGACCCTTGAAAATCTGGGTACCTAAGTCTGAGATCATTTCTATTGCAGATATGCTTGTCATCCAGAGAAAAGGAAAGGTCCTGGTACCTGGACAGTGGATGCTCGCATCATATGACAGGAGACAAGTCTATGTTACAAACCCTGACTCAGAAAGAGGGAGGAACTATGGGGTTTGGAGGAAGTCAGAAAGGAAAGATCATTGGTACTGGTAATATAGGTAATTCTTCCCTGTACATTGATAATAACTATGAAGTCTTGTTTAATAAGAACACTTGTACTGTAATTAACAACAAAGATAAGTCTGTTGTGTTCAAAGGAAACAGGAAAAACAATGTTTATAAAATCAATTTTTCTGAATTGGTTCAGCAGAAGGTAATTTGCCTTCTGTCTGTGAGTGATGACAAATGGGTTTGGCACAAAAGGCTGGGACATGCTAACTGGAGACTCATCTCTAAGCTTAGCAAGTTACAGCTGGTTAGAGGCCTACCCAAAATTGACTATCACTCAGATGCACTGTGTAGTGCATTCCAAATTGGAAAGTTTTCAAAAACTTCTTTTAAGTCTAAAAACATTGTTTCCACCTCAAAACCCTTAGAACTCCATCACATTGATTTGTTTGGTCCTGTTGGAACAACTTCAATCAATGGGAAGAAGTATGGACTTGTAATTGTTGATGATTATAGTAGGTGGACTTGGGTGAAGTTCCTTAGAACTAAACATGAAACATATGATGTGTTTTTCAAATTCTGCAAACAAGTACAAAATGAAACTGATTTGAAAATTTTAAAAATCAGAAGTGATCATGGTGGGGAATTTGAAAATGTTTGTGAAGATCATGGAATTATCCATGAGTTCTCATCTCATAGAACTCCACAACAAAATGGAGTTGTAGAGAGAAAGAACAGGTCTTTACAAGAAATGGCCAGAACCATGATCCATGAATCCAATATTGCTAAGTACTTTTGGGCAGAAGCTGTAAACACAGCATGTTATATTCAGAACAGGATCTATATCAGACCTATTCTAAATAAAACAGCATATGAACTTTTTAAAGGAAGAAAACCAAGCATTTCTTATTTTCATCAGTTTGGTTGTACATGTTACATACTGAACAACAAAATCTACCTAAAGAAATTTGATGCTAAGGCTCAAAAGGGTACCTTTTTAGGTTACTCAGAGAGATCTAAAGCATACAGAGTGTATAATTCGGAAACACATGTTGTTGAAGAAGCTATACATATTAGATTTGATGATAAGAAGCCTGGTAATGAAATACCAGAGCTGGTTGAGAGTTTTGCAGATGTCAGACTCTCAGAAGAACCTTCAAAACCTGAACCTAGTTCAGAATCTGAAGAAGGTTCAGAAGTTGGAAATGATAAAGAGTCTGAGAAACTCTCTGATAATGACACTACTCCTGAAGCAAATCAAGACCAGCATGGTTCTGAACAAATCCCTGATGGTTCTTCAGAAGCTAATCCACCCAGAACCTCATTCAAGTACAAGTCTTCACATCCTGAGGAGCTGATCATTGGGAACAAGAACAGTCCAAGGAAGACCAGATCAGCATTCAGTCAGAATGAGTCTATACTTGGCCTGCTATCCATGATTGAGCCCACAACAGCTGATGAAGCACTTGAAGATGATGGCTGGATTGTAGCTATGCAGGAAGAACTGAACCAGTTTCAAAGGAATGATGTCTGGGATCTAGTTGCAAGACCTGATCACAAGAACATCATTGGAACAAAATGGGTGTTCAGGAACAAGCTCAATGAACAGGGAGAAGTGATCAGAAACAAGGCTAGATTGGTAGCTCAAGGGTACAGCCAGCAAGAAGGAATTGATTACATAGAAACTTTTGCTCCAGTTGCAAGACTGGAAGCAATCAGGTTACTTTCTTTCTTATGCTGTTAATCATGATATCATCTTGTACCAAATGGATGTTAAGAGTGCCTTCTTAAATGGTGTAATTACTGAAGAAGTGTATGTAAAACAACCTCCTGGTTTTGAAGATGTCAAAAATCCAGATTTTGTGTTTAAACTTGAAAAATCTTTGTATGGTTTGAAACAAGCTCCTAGAGCTTGGTATGAAAGACTAAGCAATTTCTTGATTAAAAATGATTTTGTAAGAGTTCAAGTTGATAATACACTCTTTAGAAAAACTGTTAAGAAAGAAATCTTATTGTGCAAATATATGTTGATGATATCATATTTGGTTCTACTAATGCCTCCCTTTGCAAAGAGTTTTCAAAGTTAATGCAGGATGAATTTGAAATGAGCATGATGGGAGAGTTGAAATTCTTCTTGGGAATTCAAATCAACCAATGCAAAGATGGTGTCTATGTTCATCAGTACAAATACACTAAGGAGCTTTTGAAGAAGTTCCAGCTTGATGATTGCAAGCTGATGACAACACCAATGCATCCTACCTGCACCTTAACCAAAGAGGACAATGGCTCAAAAGTAGATCACAAGCTGTATAGAGGTATGATAGGTTCTCTTTTATACTTAACTGCTTCTAGGCCAGATATTTTGTTTAGTGTCTGTCTGTGTGCTAGATTTCAGTCAGATCCTAGAGAATCTCATATGACTGCTGTCAAGAGAATCTTTAGGTATCTGAAAGGAACAACTAATTTGGGACTTCTGTATAAGAAATCCTTGAATTATAAGCTAGTTGGATTCTGTGATGCTGACTATGCTGGGGACAGGATTGAAAGAAAGTCCACCAGTGGAAACTGTCAGTTTCTTGGTGAAAATCTGATATCATGGGCCAGCAAAAGACAAGCAACCATTGCTCTGTCAACAGCTGAAGCAGAATACATCTCAGCTGCAAGTTGTAGCACACAACTGCTCTGGATGAAACATCAATTAGAGGATTATCAGATTCATGCAGATAATATTCCTATTTATTGTGATAATACTGCTGCAATATGTCTGTCTAAAAATCCAATTCTGCATTCTAGAGCCAAGCATATAGAAATTAAACATCATTTTATCAGAGATTATGTTCAGAAGGGTGTTTTAGATATTCAGTTCATTGATACTGATCATCAATGGGCTGACATATTCACAAAACCCCTACCAGAAGAAAGATTCAATTTTATTAAAAAGAATCTGAACATGCATTTTATCTCTTGAAAATATGCTTGAATCTGAATGAAAACTAAGATTCTGAGTTTATCAGAAGCTAAGACTTATCAGACACTCATTATCTGAGAGCCTGAAGAAAGTTAAGCCTGAAAAAACTTCAGAGTCTGAAGGTTCAGAATCTGGATTTTCTGACTTCTGAATCTGATAGAAATCTAATGTTTGGTCAGAATCTGATATGTATAACCCTGGGCAATGATGATTAAAGCTTTGAAAGTATATACTTTATCCCTCCCAAAGTCATCATATAAAAAATGTGTTTTTCTGTTCTGGTATCAAATGCTAAAATTGCTTAACAACCAATTTCAGGTGGTATCAGTCTTTTTGTTTAAAATGTTTTAACACAGACACATTTCTTAAATGCTCAAAGTGTATCAGACATGTTCAGGCTTTTACAACTTATTTTAAAAATTGGTATCAATTGGTCTGAAAGAATTCAACTGCACTTGAACTTTTAAGTCCACACTGAACCAAAGACTATATCTTGGTATCAGCACTGAACCATATTTTGGTATCAGGTTCTGATATAAATCCAACAGTATTAAAACCTTCAAGTAGGTATATGATCTGAACCATTTTGTCTCAAAATAGTTCAGTGATACTTAATAAGATATACTGAACAGCTATGTCTGAACAAAGAATGCTATGATCAGAAGCTCTAAACTATCTTTTTCTGCTTCTGAACAACATTCTATTTTCAATGCAATGTCATATACTCATGGAAAATCAAGTATGCTCTGATGCTCATCTTTGCTGCTTGATTACTTATATGATTGCATGATTATCTCACATGTTTTTCAAACTCTCTCAAAATTCTGAAACTTTTTGAAAGGGGGAGAAGTTTTTCAAACTCTCTTAAAAAGGGGGAGAAATTTTTTCTGAAATTTTTTCACTTCTAAAACTTTTTGTTGATGACAAAAGGGAGAGAAATGTAAAACAAGTATTAAGGCTCCTGAGCTCAAAATATAAGTTAAATTCTGTCAGTAATTAACTTATGAAAGGGGAGTAAAAGGTATTAAAGGCCTGAGGCTCTGAACATAAGTTAAGTTCTGATTGAATTTAACTTATGAGAACTGTTTTTAACTCTTGCTTCTGATTTTAATTTTTGTGAGATATACATTACTCTTAGTGAGTAAAATGAATTTAAAATAACTTGGATAAGACTCAGGGAGCTTACAAAACTCATCCTGTGGATTATCAGACTTAGGGGGAGAGCTTACAAACCTCAGAACCTGAAGTCAGCAAGTTATTTACAATTCTGAGTGATAATTTCACTTGATTGTTTAAAGTTGAGTTTAATTAACTTAGATAAGAATCAAGGGGAGCTTACAAACCTAACCTTGAAGATTATCAGACCTAGGGGGAGCTTACAAACCTCTCCTGAAGTCAGATTGTCAATTAAACTTAACAACAATTCTGAAATTTTCACATTTGTGATTTAAACTGAACTTAATTAACATGGATCAGACTCAGGGGGAGCTTACAAACCTCACACCCTGCAGTTAACTTGTTAATTAAGTTAACAATAATTTTCTGATTAATACTTATGTTTGTCATCATCAAAAAGGGAGAGATTGTTGGAACAAAATGTGTTAAACAACTCTCTTCTGAATTAAGGGGGAGATTGTTGGAACAATATGTATGAACATATCTCTCTTTGTGGTTTTGATGATAACAAAAGTGTTAAATAGAAAATTGGTTATTTGCTAATGTTTTGTTCAAGATATTTCAGAACCACGTGTTTAATGATTGGTATTTGATAATGGTTATGGAAGAACAAGCTTAGAGCAAGAAAGGAAAGCTCAGAAGCTAAGTTGCAAATGTGCGCTCTCGTTAAAAAAAACGCAAACCCCGAGACGTGTATGAACATTCGAAAGGTTATGTGAAGTCGCCACCAAAGTTTTTGTTTAAAGGGAACGTTGATAAACCCTTGAGTTTTTATTTTAAAGGAAAACGATAATAAAAACCTTGACGATGAGGAAAGGATGGTCATCGCAACCATTATCGGGTTCGGGAGTCGATTACGCAAGGGGAAGGTATTAGCACCCCTCACGTCCGTTGTACTCAACGGGAACCTCCTAGTTAGCTAAGGCTAAAATGTTTTCAAAGTATTGCTTGCATGCTTGAATATGTAAAAGGGAAAAAGAAAATATGATGAAAGGGAAAAAAGGTATTTTTATTATTGTGCTTGACAAGATGATGATCTTGCTCCTACGTATCTCCCGGTGCGATGGAGAATTCAAAGCTACGTAGTTCTTTGCTAGAAAAACGTATTTTGTTGGTTGTTTTTAAAGAACGATGTTTTGATCGTATTCTTGCGATTAAACATAGCTTGTGTGCTCGCGCATGGGAGGCTTAAGCATTTGTTTCGAATCGCGCTTAGAATAGATAAAACATGTCCGTTGGGGAAAAAGGGTTCGAATTGGCCGCGAGGGGACCAAAAAGATTAAAATGACTCAACCGAGTCGAGAAAGGGTTCAATTGATCCAACGGGATCAAGAAAGGGTTCAATGGACTCAACGGAGTCGAACATTGACCAAAGTGACTCAACCGAGTCGAGAAAAGGTTCGATTGATCCAACGGGATCAAGAAAGGGTTCAATGGACTCAACGGAGTCGAACATTGAATCAAATGGTCACGGGGGAACAAAGGGTTCAAATTGACCACAAAGGGCCAAGAATTGGTTTGGTGTGGTTGGATGCGTTGAAAATAGAATGACGATTGTCCGAACAATGAGACATACGCCAAGCATTCGTTCAATCGTGGAAATGGAGAGACATACGTCAAACCATCCCTTTTTCATTCAAGTTTTGTTTGAAATTTAAGAAATCCCAAAGTTATCAAAACACTTGATTTAAAAGTCAAATGAAAAGGTTTTAATGTTCAAATTAGTTGTTGCGACCTAATGAACAAGCTTGTTTTGTTTATGTGCATGAAAATGAACAAGTTTATGGCAAATGCACAAATTTGTGAAAAAAAAACGCACAAGTTCGGCTCAAGTTTGAAAAAGATTTTGAAAAGTGAACAAGTTCGGCTTAAGTTCACGTTTGATTGAAAATCATGAACAAGGTTTTTGTTCAAGTTTAGTTTTGAAAATAATGAACTTAGCTTATTGCTCAAGTTGGATTTTGAAAGTTTATGAACGTAACTTGTTTCGCAAGTTATTCAAAAAGTGTTACTCAAACTTGTGAATCTTCCAATATCATGCAAAACTCTTGTTATGTTTTGAACAAAATGGGTTTTAATCCTCTTAGGTTCTGAGTTTTTAGGTTAGAACCCCAAAAATTGGCTTTTTAGAAGCCTGAACTCAGGTTCTGAGTTCTGTCATGGTCGCAAAGCGACCAGAGCTTCGCACTGCGAACTCTGCGAAATTTTGAGTTCAGAAGCTGCTTCTGAACTGCTGTTCAGAAGCAACTCCTGAACCATCTTCAGAACTTTTGGAGGAGTGAAAAGCTTTTGAAATTAGCAATAAAATGAGTGCAACAACTCAGTTTAAATGTTTTGCAAACCTTGGGATTTCTTTAAAGTTTAAAAGGGGTTTTGAATCAAAATGAGTAAAACTTAGAAATGCAAAAACTGAGATTGAGACAAGTTGGAATTAAGAGCAAATGCAAACAGTATGTAAATGCAATATAAACCAGTTAGAATGACTTACCAACTCCTAGCCCAAAGCTTTGTTGCAAGGAAATGGAAAGGACTTGAATGGTTGAAGTTTTGCAAGGTTTGAAATGTTGATGAATGAGTGATAATAACACTAGTGTTTTCTTGCTGGAAGGACTATGTTTTTTGCTCTAGAAAACTTTGTAATTGCTGTGTATTTAATGCTGTTTCAAGTGTTTTCAATTGTGTTGTCAGTGTTGAATCCTTATGCAAGGCATTCCTTTTATAGGCAAAAACCAAATCTATTGCAATGATGAAAATCTCTAGAATCCAGCTGCTTTGTGGGCTAGAAACCAGGCTATTTTGCTTTGCATTTAATGCAAAAGGGAAGAGGTGACCTTGCCTTGCTGCAATGGTCAAGACTTTGGCAAATTCAGCCATTAATGAAGCTGAATTTGGATAGCAATGATGATGAAAAAAGTGAAAAGCAGGGCTGTTTGCAATTGGGCTGTCCCTTGGGATTGGTCCTTGTAATCTTGAGGGGTTAAGCAAGAAAAACGTGCACTGTAATGTGCAGAGGTTGGGGGAAACAAAAGGGAACATGTGGGCTAGTGTGAGGAAGAAGGAAGAGCTGCTGAAACAGGGCAGCAAAACAGCTTTTGGACAAGTAAAGTGCAGTTGTGTTTGACTGGTTTTGGGGGAGAAAGAAGGAAGAAAAACAAGCAAGCAGCTGGCTGGCAAACTTAGGGTCCTTAGCAGGTCAATTGGGAGGGATAAGAGCTGCCCAAGGGCAAGCCAACTTGCTTGGCACATGCTTGGTTGGAAGAAAAACCTTCTCACCTTGGCTTTAATGGCACATGCTTCAATTCTTGCTTTGCTGAGTCCAAACAGCCACATTTGACAAATACAATGATAATAATAATGATATGTGATAATAATAATAACTATAATGAAAACAAATCAAAGAAATTAAAATCTGCAAAAAAATCCCAGACTTCGCAGAGCGATGGGGACTTTGCTCTGCGAAGTCCTCATCTTATGAAATGTTGACTTTTTGTTGACTTTTGTTGACTTTGACTTTTCTCTTTTTTTTTTTTTTTGAAAAAAAGGCTTGGGACAAAATTAGGGTACAACAGCAGAGTTGGAAGAATACTGGGTCTGAAGCTTGCGTGTGAAGACAGCTTCTAAAGTCTGAGTCTGAGGGTCAACGATAGTCAACGTCTGAAGGGAGCGTCTGAACAGTGCTCCTGAAGAGAGCTCCTGAAGAAGTGCTTCTGAAGAGAGCTCCTGAAGTACTGTTCACGCAGAAGCTTGTGAAGTCTGATGTGGCAAGGAAAGCAACTGTTACTGTGCGCATTTAATGCCTGGATATGTCAGAACAACTCCAATGGAACAGTTGTCTCCCTGACTCAAACATTCCCCGGCTTTTAAGGAAAGCAAATTCAAAAATGGTTGCTGCACTCTGTTTTCTGCAAAAGTTCAGCACACAATTTCAGCTATCCTAGCTCTCATTTTGCAACGGCTCTTTGCTTAATTTCTGCAAGTCTTCAACAGCTCTAATTCCCTCTATAAAAGGAAGAAGAATTGAAGAAGAAATTTGCTAAGACTCTTGAAACAAAACTGCTGAACCTGTGCTCTATTTTTGCTGTCAAAACTCATAGTTCACAAACCTCTTAGAAATTCTTTCATCTTTTGTAACTTAGAATTTCTTAAGGTTAAGAGTCTTAACCTGTGTTGTATTAAGTGAACACCTCTGATATTTTATCAAGTGTTCAACCCAAACTTACTTTCCTTGTAAATCAGTTTGGTCTAAGTCTTAGTCTGCGCACTAAGCATTATAAGTCTCATTACTTAGTGTTTTGAGCAAGTTGTAACCTCATTCCTATGTGGTCTGAGCAGGAAGTCTCAGTACTTTGTGTCTGAGCATTGGGAAGCCTCTTGACTTAGTGTCTTGAGCATTAAAAGCCTCTTCCTTTGTGGTTGAGCAACTGGAAGTCTCTTCTTTTGTGGTTGAGCAATTGTAATCATCTGATTATAGTTAAAATCTCTTGTTAGTAACAAGGGGACTGGACTACTTCCAACTTATGGAAGGAACCAGTATAAAACATTGTGTGTCTCTCTTTCCCTCTCTCTTTTCATTTTGAATCCGCTGCAATTAAACTTTGATAGTAGTTCAGAACCTGTTTCTGAACTCAACATATTTTTGAAAAGAAAGAAACCAAGTTTTTTTTGGAGTCCACACAATTCAACCCCCCCTTCTTGTGTGTTTTTCTCACCTTCATTGTTTTCATGTTAAATTCATGATTTAAATATGATGTCAAGAAACGCTCTGATGGAAAGTTGTCGCTGCCGCTCTTATTCCAATTTTGTACACGGCTGGCAATAAAGGTTAGTTCTAATAAAATCCAATCAGTGCTTCTTCTTTCTATTCCAATTCACTTGCGCTAGTAGGACTTCTTCTTTGGTATATCAACGCTCTACAATTGATTTGGAATATACTACCATATAAAATAATTGTTTTTGTGATTTGAAGTATTGGTGTATTGTTCAGTGTAATTTGCACTGCAATCATATTTGTGTATTGTTCCCTTTCTGCATCGCAAGCCTTAACATGGCTTTTGATTAGCAAACCGAACTTGCGATGCCAGTGTTTCCTTCCTTAACCATGCAGGCTTGTCCTTCATCCTCTAATGTGGTTGCTCCTCCCAAACCTTTGTCTTTTGCACAGGCTGTCAACGTATTTCAGATGGCTACAGCACCTCCAAAGTCCTTTGCGGTGGGGCTAGGTGGCCGTAGTTTGCCTTCTTCTGATGAAGCTTCGTTTCCGGCCCCTTGTATCAAGGGTGATGCCTTCTGTATTCATATTGTTCACGAGGAATACACTAAGTGACTGGCTGAATGTCAGAATGCTCTTCTGGGACGTCTGATTTTGAATAAAGGTGATAAGCCTTACACTGCAAGAGATTTGGCCTCTAAGTTAGGCAAACTATGGAAGATGGTTAACAAATGGAAAATGGTTTCCCTAGGTAGGGGTTACTATGATTTTCTTTTTGATCATATTGATGACTTACGTCGAATTTGGGCAGCTGGTACAGTTTCTCTAAAGCCCGGTCTCTTTCGTCTCTCACAATGGACGAAGGACTTTAATCACTACTCACAGAAGCAAACTCACGTATCCATATGGATTCGACTGGTTGAATTGCCACAAGAGTATTGGAAGGAACAAACACTTAAGGAAATAGCAAGTGCAGTAGGTACACCGATTGATTTGGATGCCCCGACACGAAATAGGGCTTTCGGGCACTATGCGCAAATTTTGGTTGACATTGATTTATCTAAAAGAGCTTCTGACGAAATTCTTGTTGAAAGGGACAGTTTTGCCTTCAAGGTTGAAGTTCAATATGAACGGAGACCACTATTTTGCCATCGCTGTTTTGTTATTGGACATAATGTTGCGAATTGTAAATGGTTGCACCCAGAAACAACAAAGGAGAATGATCGTGGTAAAAAGCCTATGGATGCAGAACCAGTGACACGAAAACCCCCTCGACAGCCCCGTAATGACATATGAGCATCTACTTCAGGTACTCTAAGATATGTTGTAGTGGCAGCCCCTTCTGCTGCAACACCTATCGTGAATCAAGCACAACCCATAACTCAAACTGCTGCACCTCTTAAGGATGTCTCAGCCAGCTCCTTTAGCTTTGCTTTCCAAGACATTTCAGAAGCAGTTCCACAAGGCGTGTTGCCACAACCCTCTTCGCCAGTGATAGAATTGGCGTCTGCGGTTGCGCACGATGACATGCATTCTAATGACATGGAGGTAACGCATACGGTACTTACGGACGTAAGTGTTCAAAAGTTACTGGTTGCGGCTACTTCGATTATTTTTTCTGTTGAGCACGTTGATGTGCATGGCCACTCAGATGAAGAAATTTTGGACTCGGTAAGGGAGGTGAGTAATTCGTAGGTCCAGAACTTGGTAGTTCTTGATGAAGCCACTTCCTCGCCTACAATAGTACATGCGGTATCACAAGTCAACATTGGTGCGGTACAAATAGTGAAGGCACATGCATTGGTTGCGGTGCACTCAATTGTTGCACCAGATTTGAGTGATATTTAGATTGCTACTGTTATTACCTCCGAAGTGGCACCCCTTGACAACCAAGCAGAGGGTTCTATACAACATTGCAATCCGAATATCCAGCGAGACATGGAGTTATGGCAAAGAATCAAAGATTATGATAAGGCGTCAGCTGAATTCACACCCGTCATATCTAATAAGCAGAAACTAAAAATAAAGCAGCAGCAACTTCATGGGAAGCCTCCGTATAGAACCCGCTCCAGGGTAGAGAACTCACCTATTGCCCAATGATTTTCCTCTTCTGGAATGTTAGAGGTACAGTTTGGTTATCTGAGTTACCGCCGAGGTTGCACTTTGATTTTTTTAGAGACAGATGTGGTCTGCCCACTTCCAGATTCCCTTAGTCGGTTATGCTTTTCTTTCTCTTCTTTTTTTCTTGTTTTGAGGGTTTTGGTTCGGTCCCCCCTCTTGTATATATTTTTTCCCTTTTTTTAATAATATTTTCGAGTGAGGCGGCATAGGATGGAGGTTCAGCGGGGTGCCAACTAGTTGGGATGTCGTTGCTCCCTCTTGATGTATGTACTTTCTCTTAGCTTATCCAAAAAAAAAAATGATTTAAATATGATGATGTTGTGCTTTGGAATATATAAGAAGAAGTGAGTAAAAACCATGAAATTAGAGGTATAGAATGAAGTTTTAAGGTGTTGGTGTGTTAATGAGAATTAATCATATGAAAAATTAATGTTAATGGATAAATGGTGTAAAATTTGTGTTTTGGTGACGGGTGTTGGTGTGCATAAGTTGTGATTGAGAGTTGAATTGGTGAGAAATTGGTTTAAAGGTTAGTGATGATTTAATTCTATGGAAAGTTGTTGTTAATGGTTAATTTGTGTGACATAGAGGATTATGAATGAAAGAGAAATTAGAGTAATTTTCTGCATAAGAAGATTATGATGTAGTTGGATTAAATTGGGTATAACTTGAGCTAGAAAACTTATTTTTGAGTGAACCCAGTTGGGTTTGAAATCTAAGATATAATAGTATATTATTGGAAATATTTGTAGTTTAATATTACTTGTGCACTGTTTTGTAATATTATGAAGATGACTGTTCTGTTTTATAAATTACTCTAAGTCAGTCAGCTTTGAAAATTGATATCTTAAGCTATGAAACTCATTTTCGAGTGGGACCAGTAGCATTTGAAAGAGGACATATAGCAGTTTCTGCATATTGAATTTCATAATTTTAGAACTTACTTATATGCCCTAGTATAACTCTATCAACCTATCTGCTCTGTCACAAAATTGTTTAAAGTAATGTTGTTGACTTAAGGAAAAATACAATGTTGTTATTGCGTAGGGCAATTGGGTGAAAGTAGTGGTTATAATGTTGAGTGATGGTGAGTGTGCGTTAGTGATAAAATAATATATTTCGTTTGATAAATCGAAATGATGAGAAATTAAGAGACTTAGTTCTTATCATGTTAAATCGGGATAAAAGTATCATGTTTAAAAGGATTTTAATCAAATCAGTTAGTTGATGATTAATTGTGGAGTGTACTTGGATAATAGTAGGGTTAAAGTTAATAAGATGATGGTCTTAGGAGATTAACTTCCAATGTTAGTTAAGTTAGGATGAGTGTCGAAACTTGACATGTTTGGAAATAATATGTTTTAGATGATGAATTGAATTGATGTGATATTAAATGATAAGCAAAGATGAATGATTTGACGTTGTGTAATGATGAATTATTCGACGATGTGTAATGAAGAATTATTTGACGATGTGTAATGATGAGTTATTTGACGATGTGTATTGATGAGTAAATTTTGGAATTCATGCATTCATGGTCGTGTCTATTTGAAGATGTTGTATTTAAAGATGAGTTGGATAAATTCAGTAACATACCTCTATTATCCAAAATTGGTGAGTAGGTTTGGTACCACATGCATTCATGGTCGAGTCTATTTGAAGATGCTATATTTAAAGATGAGTCGGATAAATTCAGTAACATACCTCTGATATCCAAAATTGGTGAGTAGGTTTGGTACTACATGCATATTTGGTTTGAGTTTAGGAGCATTGCATACATAAACGTATTTCATTGATGAGTGTGAATTCATAATTGATAATTGTCCTTGGTTATAGTTTGAGTGACCAATTGAGATTATGAGATGATGATGATTGATTGAGGTTTATTAATTATGGTGATTGAATTGTGATTATTAAATGCGGATAATTAATTGTGTAACATGTTTTCTATCTCTTTGAGTATACTCTTGATGTTTATGCACCCATATTATTTTGAATTTATGTTCACCCCCTATTTTGCGTGTTGGATGCATGTACCATCGTGGGGTACAGATACTCAAGAAGAAGAACTTTAGAAGCTGTGAGTCTTGGAGAATGGCATTGAGCCTTTCTCGTCAACTTTTATCGCATTTGGGAGTTTATTTTGTGCCAATGCTCTGATTCTGTAACACTGGGGAATTGAGGTTTCTTTTTACTTTTTAGACTTTGGTTTAAGATTCATGTTTGAAATTAGTTTAATTTTTAAGAATGATGTGACTATGTCTTGAACTTATTTCCACTACACTATTTTTAACTAAATTGAAGTACTTTTGAACGATGAGAATGTGTGACACCCTTGTGTGTTTTATTATTAATTGTATTTTTAATTTAGAAAATACTAATTGGGGTTAGAGTATTACAAAAATCTCTTTTTTTAAAAAAAAAAAAATTGTATCAAACGGGACCTATATTTATTTGCATTTACTAAAAATTAGATTTATTATGTACAAGTACTTTTATCTCACACCTTGAGTCTATTTGATGTTATACAACTACCTTCTTATGATTTTTCTTTTTAGGTAATCCAATTGTTTCAATATTTAGTATAAAAAATTGTTGATAAAAATAAATTCTAATAAAAAAATTAATAAATATATTTCACGTATCAATAATATAAAAAAATATAGCAATAATGTTTATCATCCATTCTCAACAAAATATGGTTTCATTGAGAAATATTAAAATGAAAAAAAAAAAATCAGACATTTCTCACTGATACATATTTTTGCATCTACATTTATTCAATTATATTTGATTGAATGATCACAAATAACACATGGTCGGTGGCTCCATAATCAACAATCCATGTATGATTAAGAATGACACTAAGGTGGGCTGATTTTGAGATATTACCTTTCTAAGCTATGGAGCAAGAAGGTGTTTGGGACTCCAGGATTTTGTACAGTTGGTCTAGTTGTTCCTTGGTGAATAGAAATGCATTTAAGGAAGATTGTGTCTCTTGATCAAAAGTTGCTTGAAGTGTACCACCTTCACCCTTCTTTTTTTGCATTAGGAGGCTTTCAATGAAGTTTCCAACAAATCTCACATGTGTGCCAATAACGTTTGCAGTGATCACACCAGGGTTTACCATCTTTCTTACAATCTTTCTTACTGTCTTCATTGAAGTTTTTTGTGACAAGTGTTGAACCTTCAGTTGCTGAGTTGGACTTTCCCATCATCACTCTTTGTTTAGCCTCCACCCTTCTGATTTCTGAAAAAAAAAGTTTTTTGAATAGTTGGCAGCAAGTCGTTTCTGAGAATTCAACCTTTTACTTCGTCGAGTTCCTTTGAGACCAGCAAGAAAAATAAAGACATTATCATTCTATTGCATCTTAATAAAGTGGACACTGTCTTCAGTACACTTCCAGTTATAATAGTTACATACATCCAACTCTTTCCAAAGGGTCACCATTTCATTATAGTAAGTAGACACATCCATGTCATTATGCTTTAAGTTCCATAACTTTGATTTCAGATCAGAAGTATGAGAAGAATTCTTAATATCAGAGAAATATAGTTTTACAACATCCCAAATATCTTTTATTGTAGGCAAATATATGTATGGTTTTTCTCAAACTTATCTCTATCGATCTAATCAGCAGGAAATAATTGAAGAGTTTTCAGATTTCTAGAACCTGTAATTAGGATAGGTTACTGCAGGCACTGGAACATCACCCGTAAGAAACCCCAATTTTCCTTTGCCATCCAAAATAAGTCGAATAGTTAGGGACCATTCAGCGTAGTTCGAGCCATCTAATTTCTGAATATTAACCTGGAGAGAGTTATTTTGACCTCCACTTCTTGAGTTAAATGATCAAGCGCTGTTGTAACCACCATCAAAGGGATATCCAAACCCGGAGCCATAATAGTTGTTGTTGGGATCACTTCTACCGTAACCGAATCCACCATTGAAATTGTTGTCTAACATGAAATCGGGTGGTGGCAAAGTAAATACATGTCCATCAAGTGGGCTACCGCGTCTATTGCTTCTGTCATTGTTGTTGTTGTTGTTGTGACCTGCGATGTTGGTGTTGTCGGCTCCGCCTCCACATCCTCCCGTGGGGATTCCACGGTCGCCCCTAGGTCTACTTCTACGGTTAAGTCGATTTGTCTAACACTGTTAGGGTCAGCCGTAGGTTGGTTCGAGTAAAAAAACGGGTTGCCTCGAACCCCACTAGTTAGGAAAAGCTTTACAATATCACCCTAACCCTAATGTAGAAAACCATATGGATGATAATGTGATGATTTTATTATGAAGAAAATGGGCTTCTTTTATAGGAGAAAATACAAGAATCAACTTCTTTATTTTCGGAGTGATATAATGACAAATAAGTAACCATTTAAATAGGAAAATAAATAATAATAATAATAATATATTTCAACACTCTCCAATAGAGATTTGGATGATCTTCCCAACAAGGGTTGTAGGTGTTAGAATATACATTCCTCTGCTGCCTTGTAAATGACCTCATGTATTTAACATGCTCGTTTGATAACCCAAAACATGATGGGAGGCTTGTACCGCTTTCATGAGCTTGTTCACAAAAGTCACACACTAAACCATTATATGAGATTTGAGTTACATCCCTTGCTGCTAACTTCTTGGATATAGTTTGAAGTTGAAAGCTGAGATGTTTTTTACTAGCTATTGAGGCATATTGTGTATCCAAGTCTATCATAACTTTCTTCTTCTAGACAAACCCCTCATTTCTTTGCATGCAATATTCATTCAAGGACATGTTGTCAATGAGTTATTGCACCTCACCAACCGTCTGAATATTTATGAGTGAACAAAACCCTTTAACTAGGAAATTTTCACATTGGGTTTTATTGGGTTACTTGGCTTTTTCCTCCAACCCGCGGCAGAGAAAATAGCAAAAAGTTGTTTTTTATCGCCCAACATGCATTGGACACTTGGAGCATGCACATTGAAGCGTGAGGCAGTGGAAAACTGCCTTCCTCAGGTATCCATATGCCTAGGGTGCGTGGGATAGTAGTCAAAGAGGATTTTGCATTTACTTTGTTCTTCAAGTGTTTTTCTTCCTTGACATGCTCTTGGGACTTGTGACAGAATTTCCCCAACATGTATTGTATTCAAAACTTTCCAAAATCTTCTTTGTTCTTCATTCATTAGCTCCCATAACTTCCATGAGGTGTCTTTATTTGCCAAATGACAAAATTTATCAATAAAAATACCCAAAACACCTATGGAGTTTTCTGGTTAGGGAAGAAATAAAATTACAACAACTTAAATCAAAATAATACAAAATGTCTATAAAACCATGAGTAACTGATCTTAAACTTCTCCAAATTGTTTTTAAATTCGTATTAAATGACTTAAAAATATAGCTAAAAACACCATATGATGATGTGTCATCATTGTCTTCTAGGCCTTTGAACCAGGTCATCTATGTGCCTTTGGATGTTAGGATGAACAACTTACATTTCACTAGGCTCCTCGCCTGATGGTAATCCAGAACATTGTGTGTTCGAGGTGATCGTCAAGGTCCCCGGTTCCACCGTAGGATTTCAACTTTGGTAGTTTCTCCAAAGATTTTGGGATGGCACAATTAGTAATCTTTCTTGTGAATGGTTCATGACGTCGATGTTGTGAGTCCACTCGAGGGAGATGTCTTTGTGCTCGTAATGATTGCATCGATTAAGGGATGGTTTCCTAGAGAGAAGAGGTGATGGTGAAGTGTGGCTATTATCACCATTACCAGAATCATGAGTAGACCGTGGAGAAAGAGGTCACTACAGTGGTTCATGAATCCTTACCTGCGCAGAAGTGGCATCCACTAGTGCACCTATTGGATTTCCATTCTGTTAAGCATGTTATAGGACCTCTATCTGCGTTGCCACCTTGGTAGAAGTCTAGTCTTGATTTTTTTCAACATGAAGGAGTCTTGTGCTTTGCTGTTTTAGTACAATGTCGTCAACACCTCGTTCGGGTTGGAAGGTTCTAATGGTGCTTGTGAGTACTGAAAGAGCTGCACATATGGATTTGGTGGCGCAGACAGTGGTGGAACCAATGTTTGGGGAAGGAAGACATACTACTAGTTGTGAAGGAGTCGATTCGGTTATGAAGGGTTGAGGATCTTCGTGAGGAACCGTGACGGTGCGTCCTTTGGCGGAAGAACATAGAGTGACATCGTCCTATGTGACTGGAGAAAAAATCACGTCAGTATAATCTTGGAAGTTTCCGCATTGAGATTCTTGGTACTAGATGATTGAGGACCGACCGTCATAAAAGTGTAACAAAAACGGTTACAGTGGTGGATTTGAGAAAATCCATAAGGAATCAAAATTGATTCCCATAGACGGCGCCAATGATCTATCTGAGAGTAGAACTAGGATGAGGCGATCTCGAAGCTTGTGTTGATGTTGATCTGGTACGGTGGAAGTTGTTCGTCATCATAGGAGAAGGAATCTATAAAACATGTAACAACTCCGACACCCAAGTCAGTGTTTGTACTTGAGAGAAAAGTGTGAGAAATGTGTTAAAAAATGATCGTACCTATGGTGTGGCATTGAACCGTAGATCTCACCATCCAGAACTTGAGATCCTAAAGATAAGGGCATGAACCCCTAGAATAAGGCTGGACGCCCTGGACGTCCTCTAGGAGGGCGCATGGCCCACTTTACAATCACAAAGAACCCTAGGTGACCTTCCCTAAAGGCACCCTCTGAGGGCGCCCTCAGCAGCTTACGAGGGCGCCCTAGTCCTGGTTTTGGCCCTTTACGATTTGGGCCCAAACCATGACCGGGTAGGCCCAAAAGAGGCTACAAGTAGTAACCTTGGGATCATTCCCAAGGCATGACCTAAACACAGCACAGAAACCCTAGTTTCTAGATATTGTACTCACTGACAGTACAGGCATGAAGCCACACTTTTATAGTTGAGCTCAGCGTAACTGCTTCCGTGAAATCTAGCAACAGATACGAGAGTTCATTGGAGATCGGTCCAACAATCAGGATCTATCTAGGCGGTGTTCCTCTGTGGTTAGGCGGAAATGTAACCTCTCGTGTATCCTTTAGCGGTGGTGAATTGGGTTACCGGGTGTAGTACGTTGGGTGGTTGTATGGGCCGAAATCCAGTCTTGAACATATTTATTGATATATGTATTCTTTTTTACAATTTATAAATTTATTTTCTCTCAATCAGTTATAATATTTCTGACAAATACCATAATCAGATGGTTTTGGTAAATAAGATATAAATAAATAGAACCCACTTGGGTTAGTTTGGTGGTATTGACTTGGGACCTGGGAGTGTGCTCCTCTTCAAGGTCTCAGATTCGACTATCTCCGGTGTTAATTTAGGTGGGCCAATTTAGCTTCTTAAAAAAAAGATAGAAATAAATAGTTAACTGATATTGTTCGTATTGGGATGAAAATGTTCATATTGCAAATGCATTTAACTAAGTTTTTGATTAAAAATTTATATAACACAATAAAAAAACATAAACTTATAAATACAATAATTTAAATGAAGGGTATAATTGAAAGAAAAATTATTACATCAAAACTATAAGTACTCTCTTTATATATTAGTATGGAGGATTAATTTTATTAGACTATTCATATAAAAAATTTCTACCCTTTTTATCAATTATAAATATTAAATAATTAAAATAATTTAACTTTAATTATAAACTTTTAAAATGATACTCATAACTAGTTATTGTAGGTATAAAACTTTTCTTATGAAAATTAAACTCATATTTTATAGGTAAAGCACTAAAAACCAAATAACCAGACATTGGCATCGATATTGGTGATGATTTGAGAAAATAAATTAATTTAATGTGGACACCGACAAGTGTCAAACATCAAACACATCTTCTATCATATATGTCGATGCTATATAGCTAAGCACTCCCTGGCGTCTTTTTTGATGAGCGGGAATAGAAAATAAAAAATTATTATTGTCCTTAGTTTTTATATACATTCCTCTAAATAAAATAAAAAAGATCCCTATTACTTACTCTCTCAATACAATACAAAATCACAATCTGTGTGTTCCTCTGTCACATCACTTTTTCTTCATCATCCTTAATTTCTTCAGTAATTGTTATCTCTGGGCATCAACAATCATGTCATTCTCCATAAGGTATCAATTAATCTATAATCAATAAATATTTTAGTTTTTTATTTTAATTTTTTGATTTTCAATCTGTTCTCTGTCTTATGAAAGTGAGTGCAATGTAACAAACTCTATCACTATCTGTGGTGTTAATTCTTTGCTCCAGGGACTACACTTCTAAGATGAGGACCATCAATGCTTTTGAATGTTGGCCATTCAATTTCGAGAAGGAGCTCACTCATGAGAATATCCAATCGATGTTGCCTCCCATGGCCATTCCGATGCAGGAGAGTGAGACTCCCGAACACAATGAAAAGAGAAAATCGGAGAAATTGAATAAGCGTGTTCGAGATGCCGATACTGCATTGACATTGGGAGAGAAATCGTTGACTAGGTCAAAATTGAGGCGCCGCACAATTGAGGAGATTTTCAATGTGAAGAAGGATGATAAGAAACAGCCGTCGTCTCCGGTGGTAATACCGCTATAAAGTTTTGGTTTAATTATAGATCTTATTTTCTTTATTATAAGGACTAATCGCATGGACAAAAAGTATTTACTTTGACTTGTAAAATTTAATAAATAATGGGACTAAAATTAAACAAAATTAACGTTCACGCTAAACTTAAGATATCTTAATTTTATAGGAACTAGAAATAAATTAACCCATATTATTAATTTGTTACAGTTCGTGTACATGTCTTTGTCAAAAAAATGTAGATAATTTTGTACTACACTCCTCACTTTATATAGATTTTATTGTAACTCATTTGTCTAGGAACTTATTTATGTCTTTCAACAAACATAAAGAGTGAAAGTGAGGTTGTTATAGAATATAATCAAAATTATTTATTGGAAAATATTAGTTCTCTAGTGCATTTAAGTGTGTATTACATGTGGATGACTCAAAATGAGAAGATTTTCCATAACATTAGCATGACAATAAGAGCTTTGGGGATGAAAATCAACCATCATAGGTTTGCCATCATGAGTACTATGTGCATTAAGAAAAGTATTCTTCGTAACTGTTATGTTAATGATATTTTCTCTCTCGTCATTTGGATCCTTCATATTTTGGGTTATACTCCCCTTTTCCATCAATTTTATTCTAGGTGCCTACATACTCATCTAGCATATTCAATTGTCAAGATACAATTCTTATATCTATATTTAATGGAATTATGTAGATGATTATATGTTGACATATTATTGTATTTTGAGCATGCTTATTCATATGTTGTTTAAATGTCTTGTACTTATTTCCTTAAATGTCGTGTTTTTCTGAAGTTTCTTTTGACAATTATACTTAGCAAAATTGTTCAATTTTTGCAGAATCAAGAGAATAGTCATATATTCTTATCTTGACTTGATTTTGTTGGCCATGAACTTATAAAGTAAGTAATTGTTATATCTTGTCATGAATGAATATTTAAATTTTAGTGCTCGTTCATATTGTTCTACTAATTTTTTATTGTTGTATTAAAGTATCAAATAATTCTTATATTATATAAGACTGAAATGATATTGTTCTTCTAATTTTTATTTTATTTTTTTGTTCGTGGTGTGACTCATATTGCTTTGTTTCCTGATATTGATTTAAAGCATGAAGGTGTTCTTGGCATGTTCAGATTTTCTTGCCCTTTATGTGGTGATGTTGCTTTTGCAAAACCATTGTGTTTAGTATAACTAGGAGAAGAAAGGGTGGGATGATTTGATATTTGTGGCACAAACTCTTAAACTTTTGTTTGACACTACTTGTGATGTTACTATTTTGAATGATTTGAAGTATAAAAATATTGATGGAGAACTTGTTTGTGTTATTTGTGATTCATGGATTTCGACAACTGATCATTTTTGTTAACTTGACATTCTACTAAGGGTGTTCAAGAAGAATATCATGATGATAGAAATTTGTTTGAATTCTATATTGAATTCTAACTTTGGTGAAATTTTTTCCATAGCACTTTATTGTTTAATTAATACTATTGAGGTTAAGTCAACTTTTAATAGAAAATAATTTCTTTATGATAGATTTTTTTTTTAATTCTGTTTTATTGTAACTTTGTTTAAAATCTATCAGATTGTAGCGTCTTCATTTTTTTATACATTTTTTCTTTCAAAAATAAGGATTAAATATAGTCTGTAAATCATTGAAAGTTTTAGTAATATTAGTTTATTACTTCCAAAATTTGTGTTGTGTGATTCCTATGTATGTTGATTTCTACTCTGATGTAAATCGTGATCGTAATATGGAGATTGTATCTTGTTAATACATTGATTAGTGATAACATAATGATTTTTATATTTTGTGAAGGTTGCAGAGGTAGGAAGTAAAGTTTCATGAGAGCATATCATCACAGTCCTTTTAGTGGCACAAGATTGTTTATTTCATTTTGATATTTTTAGACTTGCTTGTTTTCAAAGTACCTAAATATATTTTAATCAAATTGTAGATTTATTATGTAATTTTGAAGATATTGAAAACTTACAATGACTTATACATTAATTGACTTTGTTAAGGTAAAATCTATTGTTATGCTTGACTTATTAGTGAATGGATATTGGAGGATTGAAAGAATCAATTTTGTTGTGCATTGATCTCCCTACTTCAATGTTATTGGAGGATATTGAAGTAACCTTCCTTGAATTTAAGGAATATATATATATATATATATATATATATATATATATATATATATATATATATATATATATATATATATATATCATTAACTATGAGTACCTTTAACGTTCCATCAAAATTTGGAGATTCTCTTTCAGAGAAAAGGAAATTAGTATGAGATCAGCAAGTAAAAGTTATAAAAACTAAAAGTATTATATCTTCAATGTTATTCAAGTTAATACTTGATTTCTACCAACTATATATGATTTGTGATATGTGTGTGTATATATATATGTGTATAATAATGTGTTGTGTGGAGACAATTTTCCATGTTTAACACACTAAAGCATGATTGAAAGCATCATTAAACCATTTATTTGTATTATGTACTACCGAGTTTCTTAAATGCAATTCGTTTCTTAAACATCGATAAAATACTTTAAGCAAACTTGTAATTGTTTCTGTGCATGCAATTAGCAGGAACATTATTTATGTTTCTTGTTTTGACAAATTTGGTTTTTCGTATATAATAAAAAGATAGATGTTATCATACTTATTTGGTTAATATTGTCAATGCTAATGAGATCATGAGAAATGGACTTTACATCATTGATCTTGACATGTCAGTCTCTAACATTATTGCTAAGAGTATAAAACCAAATTGGTTGAATCCAACTTACCTTTGACATTTCTTTCAAAAAAAAAACTTACCTTTGACATTGTCTCTTAAGCCATAAAAATGAGAACCGCATTTCCAAACTCCATAAAATTGAAATTTTGAACTATTTTAATTTTGAATCATTTGAGACATATCGAACTTGTTAACTGGGAAAAATGACAAAGACCACATTCATAGGACAAGGTGAAAGGGCTAGTGATCTTTTGGGTCTCATACATATTGATGTATGTGGACCACTAAACACATTTGCTAGATGAGGTTTTCAATACTTCATTACATTCATTGATGATTTCAGTAGATTCGAATATGTGTATCTAATGAAATTTGTTTCCAATGGAATAAATGGGAGGAAAGTAGATCTTCAAGAAGTTCAAGATCCATAAAGTAGTCACATACCAATGGATGAACAAGAGCAGGATATACAAACTGTTGTGATAGAAGATTCTACTCCAGTTACACAAAAACCACATAGGTTGAACAAGATGCGTCAAGAACCTGAGAGATATGACTTTCTCAAAACATAACAAGGTGGCGTATTGCACATGGATCAAGATGAACTTGTAACATAACAAGAAACCATCAATGGACCTGAGTTTGAGGAGTGGCTCGAAGCCATGAAAACTGAAATGGATTCCATGTACACAAATCAAGTTTGGATACTGATGGAACCACCCAAAGAAGTTAATCCCATACGATACAAGTGGGTTTTCAAAACGTAAAATACATGAACGGAGGCAAGCGAATGATGTAGCTCATGTTTTATCAACAATAGCCACATCTCGAGCTAGCTCCAATACCTTTATTAATGTACCATCATGTATCACTGATTTGATATCTAATAAAATGCTATAAGCTTGTTCCTCTAAAAAAGAGTACGTCTACGACGCCCAAAAGTATGTTAGTTGACAAGACCCATTTTTTAAAGGACACAACTTACATACAGTACCATGTGTACTATTTTTACTATTCCCAATTAAATATAGACACGTGTACCATTATACAGTATCATGTGTAGTGTTTTTACCTATATTTACTTGGGAACAGTAAAAACACTACACATGATACTGTATGTAAGTTTTATCTTTTTTAAAATCGAACTTTTGTTTTAAATGACAAATATTATTGGTTAGTTGTTAGATTACTTTTTTCTACTTACTTTAAATTTAAACTCAAAACCAAAACTCCTTATCCCTCAACTCAAATCATTTGAACTACAAAACCCAATTTAAAATCAAACTTATTCCTAAAATTAATAAAATAGAATGATCCCTTAGAAGGAAAAAAAATAGAATGATGAAAGTGCAATTAAACCACTCCAAGAAAAATGCGAAGGAAAAAAGAAAAAGAAACGTGTTATATACTCGTCCCTAACTCAAACGGTGCGTTTTAACATTTACTGTGCCTGAGATTTCTCTTCGATTTTCTTCTTCTTTCTTCCTCTTCTTCATATCCCATCAAATTAGGGTTTTCACTGAAACCGAATCTTCGTTTTTTTCTCCCTTCACAATCGCATCGCTGAAACCGAGCAATTCTGCTACACGGTACGATGCTTCTTTTCTCTTATTCTCCGTTGTTGATTTCGTTTTGCAATTTTACGTTTTTCGATAGGAAAAATATATTTTTTATTTGTAATTTTAATTTTTTCAAATTAAAATACAATTCTTCGTAGTCGTAGAATCAATTTGTTATTGGGTCTTCAAAACCTGCGTCAAAATCATAATTTTTATTTTTGCAGTTTTTTTTTTTTGGGGGGGGGGGTTCAGTTTTTTTTTTGTTTGAATAGTGTTGTTTTGATTTGTATTTGTAATTTGGATTGAATGGTTGCTTGTTGTTATGTGTTTGATTTTTATTGAAGAATGAGACCTTGGATTGGGAAAAATTGGTATTTTCGTGATGAATATTATGCGGGCTACTAAGATAAAAAATTACTGATTAGTGAAGATGTTTAAATTTTTTTTATTGAAGTTTTTAAAATTTGTAAAAAATATATCTATTTTGGCAGTCTGTAGCACCTACATTACTGATGGAAAGGGTGTCTGGTCTAGTCTCGGACACCAACACATGTGATTACGTTCGATGTATTTATTTTTTTTTTTTTACCGGTGTCGACATGTCTGTATCATTGGGTGTCTGCTGTTGTTAGTGGTTCAGAATTCTTAGTTTATGCATATTTAAAACATTTTTGTAATATTTATTGTCTAACCAATGACTAGGAAAATTGCTCTTTTCACTTTTGAAATTGGTCTTTTTCCCAACTACCGCCGGCCCAACGGCAGTTAACTGCTGCTGGTCACTTTTTAAATTGGTTCAACCGACTTTAAAAGTGCCCAGCCGCAGCGGCAGTTAACTGCCGCTGGACCAGTGACAGTTGGAAAAAAGAGCAATTTCAGGAGTGAAAAGAGCAATCGCAATGGCTAGTGTCTGTTGCTTCTGTCAGAAAAAGCGACTAGTGTTTTTTTGCTAGATTTTGTTTTTAAACATTGAGAACAGACTTCTCCTTGAGCTTATTTTCGAACATCTATGATTTATGGGAAGGCAAGACTTATTTTGGGTACCTTTGCAATTTGCCAATGACTATGAACTTATTGTTAGTTTGAAAGTATTTATTTATAATATTCTTTTGAAATTCTGTTATGCCCCGATGTGAATCATATTATATGTAGCTTTAGTACTTTGAGTGACTTACAAATGTTTCATGCACTCTGAATATAAAATTTGGGTTGTCATGCTTAGTTATTTCCTGCACGATTATATTGCTATAACTTTATGGCAACTTCATCTTATGATGAAGAATCATTTCAGCGAATATGCTCTTTCGTATCCATGGGTTGATAGATTAATGTTGAAATTTAATTGGGTTGGATGATAATTGTTGGGTATTTTCAAGTTGTTTCAAAAGATTTAAGGCGACAAATCCCACATTGCCCAGGTCCCTGTGTTTTGAACCTGTAAACAACTTATGGGAAGATTGAGCTCATGCTCACATGATTGGGCCAATAGAGTGCTTCTAGTGCAAATCCTAGATTTTTATCCCTTTGCGCCTAAGATACTGTGTCCCCAGTTTTATTTTCTTTTTAGACTTTCGTTTTGCAAAGGATTTTTAGACATTTGTTTACCACCTGAATTAGCCTGTTATGTCCTGTGTGATTTCGGAATTCACTTACTAGAGATTAACAAATCCTTTTGTCAACACCTAGTCTCAAGCTATCTCTTATATATTGTTTAGATTTTTCTGTTGGTGTTTTAGATTGGACTTTTTTACAGTTAAAAGAATCAATTTCTATTAAGAGATAGTCGCTACATTCTGTCAGTAAGAAATTAAGAGAAAAACCTGACTTTTTTTTATCTGTGATCTGAATACAAATAATTTTTTTTGTTGTGATTGGTTTGATTTCTCAGTGCCTAGCTCTGACTGCATGGGAACTGTTAGCTACTGAATAATAATAGTACACTATACCTGAATGTTTTTGAGTGATAAGCTTTAGGTGTTAAGACACACTTTAAAGGTTGGAGGCAGGAATGCAGGATCAATATTTTAAAAGCCTATAATTTCTGATTTATATCGTTAAAAGCCTATAAGTGTTTTGGTTCACTTCTTGAGTTTTGATTCTCTTCAGAGCTTTTACTCCTGTAGCAATTGTTACTTTGGCCATCTATTATTATAATAGTCATTTTTTGTTAGTCCTACTCAATGTATATTTAACTGTATATGATTATGAATATGAATCATAGTTTTTAAACTAGACCAGTTCTGCAGCTGGTAAACCAGTTGGTTTATCAGTCTTGTCTTTCCCTAATATCCAGATGCAGTAGAAACTGGTGAAAGGTTAACTAAAACAGCCAGTTAACTTGGATAATGGTGTCAACAAGAAGTTTTAATGCCTTGAACTGTTCTTAATTCTTTTGAACAAGGAATTCACAGGTTTCAGTTTTGTCCCCGGCTTCAAAGTGGTAACAGTTAGGAATTGTGATTCTAACCCCCTCAAATTAGGCTGGAGGCATGAGTGCGTTACTGAATCAGTCCACACATGTTTAATTAATATGCACATGTATATGCTATATTTATTGTGTGCTGTTAAAAAAAACTGTTGTTGTGTACTAATTAATGACGAAAAAACTATTAGAGCCTATAATATAAAAAAATAATAATTTAAGTGTGCTCTGTTTGAAACAGCAATCAATAAACTATTGTTATTACTATATTGTAGTATATAATAAAGTGTATACTACTGAATATTGGAGAAGGTTTGGTAATATGGTCAATCTATTGTAGAAGCTGATGTGTTGTTTTGCGTAAGCAGATCTTAAACAAACTTCCTTAGTGGGGTTTTCCCTTTTTATCTATTAATTTACGGGGACATTGTTTTTCTGCTTTTTAAATATTTTTATTTTAAATCTCCTTGCAGTTTTGTTTGCTTAAAAACACATGCATACACACATGCACAAACAGTTTTGTTCTTTGTAATTCTGTTTCTTTGAATAAAAATGCATGAATTGAAACTAATGGGCATGCTTTTGTTCTAGGTTCATGCGATGGACATGTCTGATGCTGTGATTGTCAAATCTAGTAGGTTGAAATCAGTTGTGTGGAATGATTTTGATAGGATTAAAAAAGGTGACACATGTGTGGCGGTTTGTAGGCATTGTAAAAAGAAACTGAGTGGATCAAGCACGAGTGGAACATCTCATCTAAGGAACCATTTAATCAGGTGTCAGAGAAGGTCTAACCATGGTCTAGCACAATACATCACAGCAAGAGAAAAGAGAAAGGAAGGGTCTCTTGCAATTACAAATTTCAGTTTGGATCAAGATCCAAACAAAGATGATACAGTTAGTCTTGTGAATATCAAATTTGAGCAGGCGCAGTTGAAAGATGAATCCGTCAACACTGGAAGTAGTAACTTTGATCAAAGACGGAGTCGATTTGATCTTGCCCGCATGATTATTCTACATGGATATCCCTTGGCTATGGTTGAACATGTTGGTTTCAGAGCTTTTGTGAAAAACCTGCAGCCCTTGTTTGAGCTTGTAACACTGAATCGGGTTGAGGCTGATTGTATTGAGATTTATGATAAAGAGAGGAAAAAGATGAATGAGATGTTGGATAAATTGCCCGGAAAAATTAGTGTCAGTGCTGATGTGTGGACTGCAACTGGTGATGCTGAGTACTTGTGTTTGACATCAAATTATATAGATGAATCATGGGAGTTAAGAAGGAGGATATTAAATTTTATAAGGATTGATCCTTCGCATACTGGAGACATACTTTCAGAAGCTGTCATGTCTTGTCTGATGGATTGGGATATTGACCGTAAATTGTTCTCCATGATTTTGGACGGTTGTTCTACCTGTGATAACATTGCCACAAGAATTGGCGAGAGACTTATGCAAAACAGGTTTCTATATTGTAATGGTCAATTATTTGATATACGCTGTGTTGCCAATGTTCTTAATGTCATGTCTCAGCTTGCTTTGGGAGCTGTCAGTGAAATAGTCCATAAGATTCGTGAAACTACTCGATATATTAAAAGTTCACAAACCGTACTGGCAAAGTTCAACGAGATGGCTAAAGAAGTTGGGATCATTAGTCAAAAGTGCTTATTTCTAGACAATCCAATGCAATGGAATTCTACATATTCAATGCTTGAAGCTGCTTTAGAATTCAAGGATGTTTTAATTCTTCTGCAAGAAAATGATATTGCCTATAATATCTCTTTATCTGAAGTAGAGTGGGAGAGACTCACCATAGTTACCAGCTACTTAAAGCTTTTTGTCGAGGTTATAAATATTTTCACTAGGAGCAAGTATCCAACTGCAAATATATATTTCCCCGAGCTCTGTGATGTTAAGTTGCATTTTATTGAGTGGGGCAAGAATTCAGATCCGTGCATCAGTTCTTTGGTGGTTCAGTTGAGAAGCAAGTTTGACGAGTATTGGGACAAATGTAGCTTAGGATTGGCAGCTGCTGCTATGTTAGACCCTAGATTCAAGATGAAGTTGGTTGACTATTATTATCCACAAATCTACGGTAGCATGTCCGTAAGTCGCATTGAAGAGGTCTTTGAGGGCGTGAAGGCTCTTTACAATGAACATTCTATAGGATCGCCATTAGCTTCTCATGATCAAGGATTGGCCTGGCAAGTTGAAAATGGTAGCAGTTCTCTTTCCTTGCCATGGTCTGTAAAGGACTCCAGGGACAGACTGATGGGGTTTGACAAATTCCTCCATGAAACTTCTCAAGGTGAAGGTGCAAAATCAGATCTAGATAAGTATTTGGAAGAACCTCTTTTTCCACGAAATGTTGATTTCAACATATTAAATTGGTGGAAAGTTCACACTCCAAGGTATCCCGTCTTATCCATGATGGCGCGAAATGTTTTAGGAATCCCAATGTCAAAGGTTGCACCAGAGTTGGCATTTAACTACAGTGGAAGAGTCCTTGATCGTGATTGGAGCTCTCTTAATCCGCCCACTGTCCAAGCTTTGGTGTGTTCGCAGGATTGGATACGGAGTGAACTGGAAAACTAGAGTTGGTTTCCCCTTGCATTCTAACTGTACATGCCAATTCTCCTCTTAGAAATATCGCCATTGTAAGTTAGATCTTCTAACTTCACATTTCAATTTTCTTGACCATTTGTGTTCAGGTTCTATTATTTAGCCCACAGCCTTATGAAACATAGCAAGTTAATCTTTGATATATTTTATTGCATTATTATTTTTTCTATATTTTTTGGTTAGTTGTCGAGAACAAAGTATTTTATCATGTGCGGCAATAGAAGTGTGGTAAATATTTATTTGCATAAAACAACCATTCTACATCTCAAGTACCCCAATTTTCCAAAAGCATACTCATGTTTTCAGTCAGTCTCTTAAGTATATTAGTTTTCACTTTTTTCTTTGTTTTATGCTCATTATTATTTCTACCATGAATAGTTCCAATTCCTAATGTTAAAAAACATCTGTTAAGTGATAATGTGTTGTTTGCCACATCATCACTGCCAAGTCCCATGATTTATGTTATGTTGGCATGTGTGGCTGGTTTGCATGAGAGCCATGTGAGATTATCTTTCTCTTCAAATCATTCACCATTGCTCCTGCAACTTAAAACCTTGAACAGCTGAATAGGGTGTGTGATTGGTCATGTGCGTTATCAACCCCATACTCTTCTCCTCAAGGTATCCACCCTCCATTTTGTATAAAGTACATTCATGAAACCCTTAAGTTTCTTATTGCCCTCCTCGATTGCCCCTTTTCTGGAGTCCCTGCTTTTGCAACATGTTTGTGAAACATAAGCGATAAAAACCCCTCATGCGAACATGGCGCCGACATATAAGAAGACTTGGTTGATAAGATTCCTTTCAAATATATCTTAAACTAATTAGATTATTTTTGGATAGACAAATGTTAATAAGTTAGTGGCTATGTTAGTTTCTAGGATTTGAACCCTATACCTCCTAAAAACTCCTCTGGTGTCCCTTAATTCACCATCTGAGCTACGTACATGGTAATTAGGGGTCAGTTTTACAATCTGACCATCTGTTGGTATAGTTAGCTAGCATTTCTTTTCTTTTACGCCTCAAATAATTTGAGTGTGAAATCATTTGAAATATCATCAACCTCTTGTGTCATCTCTGATTTGAAAACTTCAATGTTAGATTATATGAACTCCCATATATTCGACTTTGCTGTCTAGTTGGGATGACGAACAAACATGGTGACGGACAACTTTTAGCCGAGTTTTAGAAAATAGTTCAGTGTGCTGCTGGCCCATAATTGGCCATATGTTACTGCCTCTGCATGAATGAGTGTTTTGGTGCGCTGAATCACTTGGGGCTGCCTTAGTTAAAAGATTTTGTGTAAGTCTTGTATAGAAGGAATGAGTATGATTGTACTTGAGGTTGAGTCTGCTGTGCAAGATTAATTTTCATATTTTTCAGCCGAGTCTCTAAAAAACTTCTCTGGTTTCATAGTTGAAACATAGAAAATTTGCTTTTGCTTCTTATTGTTGTTTTCCCTATACTGGAACTAAAACTAATTCGACGATGCTATTTGTAGCCAATACAAAATTCACGAACAGGTCACAAAATGTGTTACAGCCATTTAGATTTGCCATTTGACTTGATCATAAGTTACTCGATACTCTATACATGTTTGAAAATTGCTGTAGGAGTAGGTCATGAATCCAGATTTGAAAATGTAGCAAATTTTATTCACATTTACCCACTGTTTTTTTGGTAAAAGTAAGCTATTTAGCTGTACTGTATTCGTGCTTTAATGGGTGCTAAAGTCTACAGTAACCACCATGAATTAGTTTTAATGTAGACAAATATTATAGTCTAAAACCAAAACAAAGGGGACAAAAAATATTTTTTCTCATTGTAGAATTCCAACGTGCAAGATTTTTTTACACCCTTGATGTATGTTACAAGGATTCGAAAGTTATTTGCACCCAATTGAGTATATAGTAAAGAATGAAAAATTGTGCCCAATTGAGTATAGCAAAGAATGAAAAAATAACAGAATAAGTTGCACTTGTTAATACATTAAAATTTGTTTTTCAAAGTACGTAGATCTTCAAGGAGAGAGTAGTTTTTCTTGACCTTTTGTGGTGTGTTTCTACCAATCTCAATTTTTTCATCATAAGAAAAAGCTTTGGGTCGAATAAAAATTAAAATCAGAACGAAAGATAAGGACCACATAAATTAATATTTTGGTAAGCTATCCAGAGAGTTTATTACATGAAAGTTGCTTTTCCCACTTCATGGAAAGTTAAAAAACACCCGTATTTTACGTTTTTAACCCCATCGGCAGTTAACTGCCGATGGGAAGGACGCGGCGGCAGTTACCTACCAATGGGATCCGGCGGCAATTAACTGCCGATGGGAAGGAAACCAGCGGCAGTTAGCTGTTGTTGCCATGTTTTGCCTATATTTTCTAAAACTTCACATTTTTTTCATCTTAATGTGAACAAAAACGATAAAGTGAGTGAACAAAAACAATAAAATGGCATGCGATTAAAGTGAAAATGTTAAAAAAAGACAGCTAATTTTTTAACTTAAAAATTATTTTTAATTTTTTTAAAAACATATTTAATTTTAACAAAAACTAATTCTAACAATTTATAAAAACTGATTTTTTAAAATCAGTTTTTCTTTAAATTGTTAGAATTAGTTTTTTTAAAATTAAATCTGTATTTAAAAAACTGATCTTTTAAAATCAGTTTTTTAAAAAAATTAAAACTATGTTAGAATTAGTTTTTGTTAAAATTAAATCTGTTTTAAAAAAATTAAAAACAGTTTTTAAGTTAAAAAATTAGTTGCCTTTTTTTTAGCATTTTCACTTTAATCGCTTGTCATTTTATCGTTTTTGTTCACTTATTTTATCGTTTTTGTTTACATTAAGATGAAAAAAATGTGAAGTTTTAGAAAATATAGGCAAAACATGGCAACGCCAGCTAACTGCCGCTGGTTTCCTTCCCATCGGCAGTTAACTGCCGCTGCGTCCTTCCCATCGGCAGTTAACTGCCGATGGGGTTAAAATCGTAAAATACTGGTGTTTCTTAGCTTTCCATGAAGTGAGAAAAGCAACTTTCTTATTACATTTACACAATGAATATCATCAATTATACCCAAATAATCCTTCAAAAAAAAATTAGCCAAATAAGTTCCAAAGTTTTTTTAAATGCTCATAGCGTTATACACTAGGTTTCTTGTTCCAAAGTATATTTTTCCTTAATAGAGTATAACGTTTAAATGCTTCATACAATGAAAATTGCTTTTTTGACAAACAAATTTTCTTAAAAACACATTGAAATGATGCAAATGTCTCTTACGATAGTTAACTACCTGTTGGGAAAAACCGGCCAGAGTTAACTATCATTGTGTGGTAGTTAACTACCGCTGGGGGCATTTACGTAATTTCAATGTGACGGTAGTTAGCTGTAGCTGGGGACATTTACGTTATTTCAATGTGTTTTTAAGAAGGTTTGTATGTGAGAAAAACAATTTTCTCATACAATTGATTTGAACAAAATAAAGAAAAGAAAAAGTAAAAAGAAGGCCTGCGTGCTGTAAACTGAAAAGTCTAACAAAAATGAAAATTGCTCTTTAGGCACCCTTGGTCAGCTTCTCAAGCACCCTGAACTGACGAAAATAGCCCTACCGAGAGGTTAAACCGATTTAAAAAATAATTAGACCAATCTAAAAAGTGTCAAATGACACTTAACTACCGTTTTTGTGGCAAACAATGTTGAAATGCCTGCTCAGTCAACGATAGTTGAATTTTAGAGCAATTAGACGGTGCTTAAAGAGCAACTCTCAACAAAAATTAGTTGGAAGCATTTGGAAAAGATGAGCCCTTACCGATGTAAAATTCTAAGATTCTCATGCCATCTTAAATTGTTAATAAAAAGAAGCGTATTCATTTGACTATTACTTCTCTCACCTTATTCATTTTTCGCACGCCCTATTGTTTTTACGAAAATACCCATGTGATTTTCAGATTATACGAATTGAGTTTTTCCTTTGTTATGAGGTGGAAAAATGAGTTTTTCACCAATTCAGATTTTATAATCCGAAAACCTCAAAAAATAGGGCACATTCCTTGTTTTTTTTATTATAGAATCTGAACACCCCCTAAACATCATTATTCAGGGAAAAACAGTTCAGATTATATAATCCGAACTGTATCAGCATAAATTTTGAGTCTGTTTGTAAAATGGATAGCCAGTTTAAGGACCATATTAATCTTCCTAACTCTTATCCTTCTATTTTAGGCCATTGTTAGCTGTTTTCAATAAAAAAATCCGGATTTTGAGCTACTTGATCAGATTGTTTCGAAACTTCCCCATAAAATCAGAAGAAAAAAAAATCAAGAATCAAGACTCCCATAGAAGGGACTTCTTGCGAGACTCCGCCCCTCCAAATAAAAATTTCATCGTTTAGACTCATTTTTTTTAATTTTTCATATTCTCAGAAAAATCTTAAAAAATTTGCATTAGTTTTGTTTGATTTTTTGGTGGTATTTATATATATATTTTTTGATTTTATTTGACATGTTTTATCATTTTTTTTACTTTGTTCTTTGTTATTTTTAAAAGTGAAATTCACAACTGCTGAAATGGGAGAGATTCTGATTGCTGCTTATGTATAAACATATTTCGGATTATATAATCCGAACACATTCAAACTATGTTCGGATTATATAATCCGAAATCCCATGTGTATTAGGGCGTATGAGAAGGTAATAGAGTGGAAAAAGTAAGGATCTGGATTCTCTCCTGCCTTTTCTCTGCAGCTGCCTGTCCTGCCATCATCTCGACCACTCATCTATGTTTTTCTCTCTTTCCAAAATGGTTGTTATTTATTTATTTATTTGTTATGAATTCTCAACCGTTGGATGAAATGCAGGAGGGATGGCTGAACAATAAAGGCAGGAGAGGATCCATTTCCAAAAAGTAATAGTCTATTCATTCTAACGTATATAGAAAAAACCCCCCAAGACTCTCTCATTCAACTAGATCAAGTCATTTGGTAACATCATCGACATTGCTTGTATTGATATTCTTGACTTTCTTTTGCTACATGATATCCATATATTTAGGTAGCCTCCATTTTTTATACGCGTGGTTGAAAAAACTCATCAAAGTGGATGTAGAGTTTTGATTCTTATCTTACCATTCTTAGCTTTCAAATACAACTTTTCACTCACGAAACGTGTGAAATTGTAGTTGAAATTTATTGCCAAATACTACTTGAAATGGATGGTGGTGAAATTCTTACTTATTATGCTAGGTTTTACAAGCAATTATGTTGAACTAAACTTAGAATTTTACCTACCGCCTCTTCTAACGTCAATGTATAATGGAATAAAACCGAGTCGAAGGTTTTTTTTTTTTTAAGAAAAACCTGAGTCGAACGTTTAAAGGTATAGTTTGAATAATGAAAAAAAATCGAGTCGAGTCTCAAACTTTTTTTAGGCAAGTCCAATCTCAAACTTGTTAATGTTGAGTTTATGGGATAATTGATTTTGACTCATTAAAATAATCGATTCATTTATATTCAAATAGTTAATAGTTCACAAATAGCTAAGCTAAAAGTTAACAACAAAATGATTGATAAAGAAATAAATATAGTTGATATTATATCTACATGCATAATAAATGATTAAAAAAACCAATGGCGGGAATTTAGAGAGGAAAAAATATAAAAGCTCACTAACTTCTTCAATGAATTTAGTCGGGGAAAAACAATCAATATTTTATTTTTTAGTCTATAAAATTTTGTTCGCTATTTTAAATTTTTTCAGAATTGAACCTCTATTAACCAAAGAGAAAATAAACTTCCCTCAGAAAAAAGAGAAAGTAAGTTATTTTTCAATAAAAGCATGAATTAAGTTTTTCATTTTCCAACGAAAAGATCATATTTAAGTATGTGAATTTGAAATTTCATGGCCATCCTGAAAAGTGAACGAATTTTTATCCTAATTCCACTAAATAAAGTAGTTTACAATCGTCACCTGTAAATATTGTTCAGTTGGTAGAAACAATACAGTGTACTATGCGAGTTGAGTTCAAACCCCAAATATTCCACATTACTCATTTTAAAGGTGAATTCTAACCAGTATACTACTTGACAAAAAAAAAAAAAGTAGTCCACAATCAAACACAAGATGTAACTAAAAGAAAATTAATAGGTCCGACGTTGTGATCGGGGTTCCGATCCCGACTTCCCCACTTGTGCGCGTAATGTTTCCAATGGATATTACTATTTCGTCTATCTAAAACAATTAGTGCTGCTGCATTCAGTTTACATGTTCAATTGATATAAGGGGCCAACTATCCTAACATGCGTTGCTAAACAATTTAGGTTTAGTTCTAGTTGGGTCAAGCAACCTATTTCAACATGAAACATTATTTTGAGAGAAAAAAGATAAACATAAAAGCAACATTCTTATCATTTGGTTCCTAAAAATATCCATAGCAATTTGAGCACAAGAATTACTCATTTCATTATCCTTTGAATTTGGTAAATTCCCTATTCAGGCAAGGATCCTCATTAACCAGATCATCCATATTTGAGAAGTGAATCGTTGTGCAGATTTGTTGGCCACTTTAGACAACTTTCTCTTTGTTGGATTGAATTTTAATTTTATTTTTCCGATTAGGTTTGCTCGTTAGGCATTAAAGTGGTTTATAATGTAAGACTTAGTAGATCGCCTCCTATTTTCGGATAGCACTTGGGTGACATTGGGCTTTCAATGTCATGTGACATTGACCAATCATCATGTGTCACGTGTCACCATTTATGTTAAAATATAACAAAAACAAAAAGTCCTTATGAAAGAGAGAGAATAAAGCCACTTGTCACATTGTGGTTGGTCAATGTCACATGACATCGACCCCACAATGTCACCCAAGTGCCACCCATACCCACAAAAAACATCGCGGACAAATTTTTTTAAAATATATTGTGTTTTTATGTGTTTGTCGTAAACCAAGTTTAAGTGTGAGTTTTCAACGAATATTAAGTAATATTTCCATTTCTTTAGAGCAAGAGAAACTTCTTTACTTTATTTTTTTATAAACAAATCTTAGTAGATTAATTGCTAGAAACCTTTTTTTCTTTTTAGAGGTAGCTGTTGGAAACTTCTTTCCTCTTAAATTAACATTTTTGAAAAACCAAAAGTGATAAAGGGAAATCGTTTTCCTTTTCCTAATTAGACCCCAACGAACAAAAAGAGCTAACAGTTAGTGTTACAACATTACAGGTATGCAAACTAATTCATTAAGTCAATCAATTCTCATTTCTCACGTAAAGATATTTTAAAATTTAGTTATGTGTTAAAATAAAGTTTTTTTTTTTTTTTTTTTTTTTTTTTTTACATTTTAGACTGGTTAGGCATTCTAATATGATCTAAAAAACGTGGAACCTTACGGTTTATGTAAAATAGCAAATTTTATAATGGCTTAAATACGTAAACCGTCCTTGTAAGTTCGCGTGTTTTTGGTTCGTTCCTGTATATTTTTTTGTTCTAAATCAACCCCTGTAAGTTATAAATTTTTTGCTTTTGGTCCCTGTCATCATCATCTATTACAAAAATGCATATGTGTCTAACGGCGATTGACGTGGCGACGTGTGACTTGGCAAATAATGCTTATGTGTCGTTCCTCGATGCTGAGTCAGAAAGTTAGAGGGATCAAAATCAAAAAACAAAATTCGTAGAGGGATAAAAACCAAAAAACGAGAAGACAACAAATCCAGAAAAAAATCCAGAAAATTCTATTTCTTCTTCCTCATCTTTAACACCACCTTCATCAACATTCATAAAAATCAAGAAAAAAAATCTAAAAACAACAACCTTCAATAATTAGATGATGAAATTAGATGTTGCTGTTGATGGTGGTGTTGTTGTTTTTGGATTTTTTTTCTTCTGGATTTTTATGAATGTGGATGAAGGTGGTATTAAAGATGATGAAGAAGAAATAGAAGGAAGAAAAGAAGAATTTTTTGGATTTTTTTTTAGATTTGTTGTATTCTCGTTTTTTGGTTTTAGTCCCTTTATGAATTTTTTTTTTGGTTTTGGTTCCTCTAACTTTCTGACTCAACATCGAGGAACGACACATAAGCATCATTTGCCAAGTCACACATCGCCATGTCAGCCGCCGTTAGACACATATGCATTTTTGTAACAGATGATGGCGACATGGACCAAAAGCAAAACATTTATAACTTACATGGGCTGTTTTAGAACAAAAAAAGATACAAGGACGAAAACAAAAAATATGCGAACTTACATGGACGATTTACATATTTAAGACTTTTATAATTAACAAAAGGAAAAAGATATAAAATATTATTAAAATTTAATAAAAATGACAAGATCCACCTTTGGAACATTTTTTATGTCAATATTACATGTGTCTAACTTTTTTTAATGTTTAATAAATACATTTTTATTTTTATTTTTATTTTTATTTTATACTTCATATTTTCTCATATGTATTACTGTATTCATTAAGTTTAAAGATTTAATTCGATCTGTTGAATAAAAAAGATAGATTTCATTCTGTAAAATATGTCTAAAGATATGTCTAAAGGCTTGTGATGTTTCATCATACGTATACATCTGTCACCATGAAAATCATGTCAATTCAAAATACTATGTATCTATATATGTGTTGTGATATTGACAGCTATCCCTTTGAAATTTGAAGGTTGTCATCTTCACATTCCTTTTATGATAAATGATATATATGTAAACATCACGTTGTAGCATGTGGTCCCTTCAGATATGTATTATACAAGAGAATCGATGCATTTGGACTTTTTAATCTTGCATAACAGCCATAATACAACAGAAACATGGAAATGATCAGCAATGCATTAGAGAAAAATATATGGAGTTTCTTTTTTTTACAGAAAAAATATAGAGATAAATTTTTGCCAAAAAAACGTGCCCTCCTTTGAGAAAACAAGATTGAAATAAGGGTTTTGCTTTAGGATATTGGTTAAGGAACAATTAGTAGAAACTTTTTCTTAAAAATACAAGTTTTTATTTTTGTCTTAACAATAATTACACAACTTTTTGATACAAATTAACTTATTTTAGTAAGTTAACCAATGCTCAAAAGACAATCATTAGCATTCTATTTCAAATTAAATTGCACTAAAAATTTACTCTTTTTCTCCGATAATATGTTAAGTCTAATGCCTAGATAAATCATAGAAAAAGTTGTACAAAAAAAAAACATGGAAAAATGGACCATTGGGAAGACAATAAATGTAGACAATGTTTCCCATCCCTCCAAAAGTAGTCCGAAAATTTGTTGACTATTATTTTTTCTACCTATAGTATTATCGCGCCTCTTATTTTTTTTTCTTTTAAAAATATCCTTTATTCGAATTTTAGAATCCGAAGTCTGTTTGGATTATAAAATCCGAACAACGTAAAAACTGAAGGTTAGCATGCTTGAGACTCATCCTTGCATAGAGTTGGTTAAAATCCACTTTGGAATGTATAATCCGCACCTTTTTTGAAAATTTCGAATTGTGTAATCCAAAAACTCCACTTTTTAAAAAACGGGAAAACTTTCGGATTGTACAATCTGAAACCTTTGAATATATAAGGTTTGCACAAAACCTAGCAGAAGTTCACCACCTTTATCACCAAACACTCCCTACACCTCCAAACACACACCATTTTGGGCAAAAACATGATTTGGAGTAGCAATTTGGTCATCAAGGGACGTTTACAACATCATTTTTGTCTGAATGCAAAGGTAATGTTCATATAAAACATCCCTCGTTCGATTTCTAGGTGCTTTTCTTTTTATCACGTCAAAGAATGTGGACTAGCACAGTTCAGATTATAAAATCTGAAAACCAACAATGTGTTTCGGATTGTATAATTTGAATATCATCATACAAAAAATGTCCAGTTTTACTGACCATACTTTCACACTATTTCAGTAATGGATGTTCATGTTGATGCCTCCCATGAAATGCCACCTGAGATTGAACCTCCTATTGTGTTGCCGATTGTTTCACTTGAAGTTATAGATGATTCCAGAAATGTCAAAGCCGAGGACCCCCCACCGAAAGTTGATATTCCTTCCGGCGTTGCGAAAGTAGAGGATGCTCATCTGCTTGTTGTACCTACAGATGTTGTTGTTTCTATTGATCATCGAGAACATTTTACCACCAAACAAAAGTTTGCTACACGAAACGATTTGTTGGAGTTGGTTCGAGAGGAAGCAAGGAAGTTAGGATTTTCAACCGTTATTGGTTAATCGGATAAAGGTCGAAATGGAAGAAATGCATTTGTTACAATGATATGTGAAAGAGGAGGTTCATATACCGACTACAAGAAGTTGTCCAGGCACAAAATATCTGGTTCGGTTAAATCTGAGTGTTTGTTTCGTGTGAGAGGTTATTTGTTGATTGCTGGTGATTAGAGCCTCAAAGTTGGTGACAATAGACACAACCATGACATGGCAAATGAGTTGAAAGGTTATAAAGCCGTCGGACGCATGAACTCAAATGTAAGTAGATACCTTTGTGAGTTGACAAACTAAAATGTTCCTCTGAGGCAAATTCTTACCAATTTAAGGAAAAGGAACTGTAGACCTTCAACTACTATCAAACATATTTATAATGCTTGTCACAAGTATAGGCAGTCCATTAGGGTTACGAGAACAAACATGCAACATCTCTTGACATCATTGGTTAAGAATGAGTATGTGTATCATTGTAGGAAGTATCTTGATTCCGATGATGACAATGATATTTTCTGGGCACATCCAAATGATATTAAGTTGTTTAACACGTTCTCTACGGTGCTTGTGTTGGATTCCAATTATAAGATCAACAAATACCGTCTTCCGTTGCTTGAGTTTGTTGGTGTCACTTCTACTGAGTACACGTTCTCTATTGCATTTGCTTATATGATGTATGAGAAGGAAGATAACGTTACTTGGGCTCTTGAGAGATGTCACGATCTGTTGCATTCGAAAGATATTTCACCCAAATTAGTTGTCATTGATCGAGACAATGCTTTGATGAATGTTGTGGATACTGTTTTCCTAGAGGCTAGTGCTTTGTTGTATGTGTATCACATTGAAAGAAATGTTATAGAAAAGTGTAAGATGGATTGCAAAGTTAAGGATCTCAAAGGCAAGGATGGGAAAGAGATCAAGTCAAGTGAAGTGGTGAAGACGGTCATGGTTGCATGGGAGGATACGGTGAATTCCGATACAGAGCAAGCGTATATTTATAATCGCAATCGGTTCAAAGTTGTATGCAACAAGTTTCCTAAGTTTTTGGGATATGCTGAAACTACAATTTTGAGTCTGGTGAAGGAGAAAGTTGTGAAGTTTTGAGTCAATAAAGTCATGCATATGGGGAATACTACAGCAAACAAAGCTGAATCTGCACACAGTCGGTTGAAAAAGTATCTGACTAGTAGAATGAGTGATTTAAGTACAAACTGGAACTCCGTTCACAACATGTTAGAGACACAACATACTCAGATACACACATCATTCCAGACGAGCATGATCATGCTTGAACATAGGTTCAAAGGATAGTTGTTGTGGTATAGGTTAATTAGAAACATATGAAGGAACACTTTGCATTATCTCGCAAACGAGGCTGATCGAGCAGTTGGGTGTAATATGGATAAATCTAAGTGTGGTTGTTTAATTTTCATCACTTACGGATTGCCGTATGCGTGTATGATTGAATTGAATATCAAGAACAACACCCCCATCCGTTTGGATGAAATCCATAGTCACTGGAAGAGATTGAGGTTTAAGTATGAAGGTGATCATAAGGATAAAAATACAGTCATCTCTTTGTTACCAGAATTGGATTTGATTAAGGTACTTTTTTTAATAAGGACAAGTAGAAAAAGTGCACGGAAAAACAACATGTCTCTTAATCCTCATAAGCCAATTCTGGTTAAAGTCAACATACCACAGAAAGACCAAATTCCACATTTCATGCATGAATTTATTGAAAAGGTGGTGGATGTAGCTGGTGATGGTCATTATGGGTTCCATGCAGTTGCGGGCCTACGTAACTTGACTTTTGATGATCACCAGATGATCTGTTACCAACTTCATAAAGAGCTTATTGGTGAAGAAAATGAGCGTTATCGGCGGTTGATTGGGGCACATAGGCAACATAAACAGGTCTTAGGCGCTCTAACCTCTTCCAGTATTGGTCCTGCACCACCGGATAAATGGATGATCACGCCGAATATAGGTTTCCTCATTGCACAAAGATACAAACATGTGGTTGGTCTACTGTCCAATGAGAAAGGGCGATCGAAAACCTTTTTCCCTCAATGCGGTGCACCGTTACATAGAGACTGATTGATGTGTCTGGCACATGTGAATGACAACCATTTTTTGATAATATATTTGAAGGATAATTGTCCAATTCCTCCCACTTCCGCGCTTTGGAGACAATAATGTCGAGATGATGCAAAAAACTAGCCTGATAGATATATCAGTCGGATGGTTGACTATAATGAACTATGCCGGACGACAGGTTATGACGTAGTAGAAGATGACCAAGATTTGCACATTATTGAAAATCTTGATTCTGAAGAGAAGGTTGTTGTTGAGAAGAAGGTTAAAGATGGTGTGAAGATTGAAAAGGATGAAAACTTTAATCTTGATGATTGTAGCATAGATCCTGGGGCGGATTAGATTAAATGTATATCATTAGTTGAAAAGTATATCATTAGGTGAAATGTGTAATGATATAAATTCAACTTTTTTGGTATAATGATATATCTATACTATATATAAAGAGAATATGGGGATTTTGGAAGATTTTGGGCTGGCTTTTTTGTTATTTCAATTATACCCTTAAACAAATTTTTATATAATAATGTTATATTGTTGTTGTTATTAAAAAAGATAAGAACTTTTGTTATATTTGTTATATTATTGTTGTTATTGAAAAAGATAAATATGGTTTGTTACATTTGAAAGTTACAAATATCTATACTTATAATTTTAATTTATATAAAAGAATTTATATAAAATATAGTTTGTAATCTACACGCAAAATTCTATAAAATATCGTTGATAATCTACACATGTTAGTGAAATAAAAAGAGCGGAAAGACGTGTCCGTCTTTCCGATGGTATATATAATGATTTTTTTTATATAATTATAACCTCATTGTCCTTTACATAATTTTATATATTGAAAAAATTGTTGAATCTACAAAGACATGCAGTGCTGCCGTAAAATGAATACTCGGTAAACTGATTGTTTTTGGATTTTATAATCCGAAGTAGGTTTCGGATTATAAAATCAGAAGGGTATTTTTGGGAAAAAAAATAGGGCGCATGAGAAATGGTTATAATGGGAAAAGTAATAGTCAAATTTGTTTTGAAAAGGCACCCGCTAAACAAGGCCTATCCCAATGGGAGAAAAAAAATGGTGTTGGGGAGTTTCGGAAGAGTCGAAACAAGCAAGGGTTGGATGATTTTTAGGATCACTACGGTAGGACACTACATCTCAACATAAAAGCTAAGACATTGAAAATACGTGACATCTCTTTATATATCCAATCTTAAATATTTATACAAACTCAATTCATAATTGATACAATACACTACAAGAAATAACACATTTTCTAGGAAAACAAGTGAATTGGTAGGACATTTTCAAGGAAAAGTTTCCTAGGTAATTTTGACTCTATTCCTATGAATTATTTATTTAATTGAATCCCTTTTTAAATCTTTTTTGTAGGGTGGGAGTGATGAAAATCAAAAAATTCACTAGATTCATTAGGATAAGGTTTGTTCTAATAGATAGTTTAGAGGGTTGAGTATTTGAAGGATTAGGAAATTAATTTAGCGTTGTTAGGAAAATGGTGCTGGAGGAGGCCTCTTGATCAGGGAGGGTTGTGGTATAGTGTGTTAGTTGCTATGTATGGTGTTAAGGGTTGTATCAAGGGAGGAGGTAGTAAAGCATCTTGGTGGTGGAAGGATTTATGTGGTGTTAGGAAGGGGGTAGGAGTGAGTATGGGAGGGTGGTTTGAGGATGGCTTGTTGATAGAGTTAGTAATGGTGAAAACACTTCTTTTTGAAATTACCCTTGGTTAAGTGGTGAAAAATTATGTTATTGATTTAGTCGTCTTTTTGAATTTTGTGTAGATAGTAGTGTCTTTGTAGCTTAGATGAGGAGGTTAGGTTGAGGGGTTGAGGGTCAAGGATGGAGGTGCATGATGAGATAGTTAGCTTGGGAGGAGGAACATGTTGCTGAATGTGTTTCTTTGTTGCACAGTTTTGCTATGCTAGATAATGTTGCAGACAAATTGATTTGGAAATATAATCTCAAGAACGGCTATTTGGTAGAAGGAGTTTATCATCTTTTAATTAATGAAGATCAACATAGTCTTGATTCCTACTCATATCATTTGGAATAAGTTTGTGCCCCTGAAAGTCTTGTTATTGCCTTGGAGAGCTATAAATAAGAGGGTTCCAACTAAAGATAATTTGGTTGGACATGGTGTGGTTTTCTTATGTTCTTTGCTTTGTTTAGCAGGTTGCATGAAGGAGGAATCTATAAATCACCTTTTTTGGATTTCTTTTTCTTTAGTATTATTTGGTCTTATATTATGCAGTGGTTAGGGGTTTCTAATGTTTAGCCGTTTGAGTTTTACATGCATGCTTTGCAATTTGGTGGCTCACATCCGTACAGGATGGATATTTGTCTTTCTTTCCAAGTGTTATGGTGGGTGTGTGCCTGGTCATTTGTAAGGAGTGAAATTCACAGATCTTTGGTAACAACAAGACGACTCTTGCTCATTTGCTTGATCACATCAAACTTTTTTCTTGGTGGTGGTTAAAGTCACATAAACCAAGTTCTTTTTTATTTTATTTCCATTCTCGATGGTATAATCAGTCAGCTTGTATCAGTTATGTCACCATGTAACATTGTTTACATAGTCTGTTTTTTGTGACACCGTACAAATTCCCTTTTAGTCACACCTTGTGCTTGATTGAAATTTTTATTTTTAATGTATATATATTGATTTTGAGTTCTTAAAAAAAATCTTAATAAACATGTATAAATGTTGTTCTTTTTGTTTTTGGCATGATAGAGTTAGTAAGCTTAATAAACCTATCAACATTTCAAAAGTGAAAACTAAGAACCATCCAAACCATATTAGTTTCCTTCGGTTTGGTTCAATTTTTAAATTGAATCAAAAAAGATCGATAACTTTCAATTCGGTTTGGTTTTTTTCGATTTCATCAATTTTCTCCGGATCGTTTAAGGCCGCCCTACCCATGCTAGCACTTCAAGACATACTATATATTTTTAATTTAAAAAAAATTCATGTGGGACCCGTACATCGAAGTGTTTGTACAAGTGTTCTCTCACTACTCTCTAGTTATCCACCCTTCATACAGTACTAACCTCCAATGAGAATAGCTAATGAACACAATTTCTTAATTGACAAAGCAAACTCCCTATTGGAAGCTTTAACTCATCAAATGTTATTGGTTAGAAATTGTCAAGAAAATTTAACGTGATTATAGTCGTAAATTCGAGACACCATGATTAGGGGGTGGGCATAAAGGAATCATTACACTCATCAATGGGTTATGTCAAACCCCTTTCTACTTTAGAAATACATTGTGGTCCTCAAAGGAAACTTACTATAGGATTGAAATTTCCTTTTATGTTGTGTGCTGTGGTCTAAATGCATGTGTGATTAGGGGGTGGGCATAGTTGGAGTATAGCCTTAATAATAGCATTAAACTGGTTGGCATGGCCAAAATTTGTATTTAAAGTTAAAGAAAAAGGGTCTGGTTAACGACTGCCCTGAGACACTCTTTAAGGATTTTAAAATAAAGAAATTATTTTATACAAAAGTCAAATATTTCGATTTATAATACATTGATTACACATATTTTCATAAAAAGTTATCATTTAAAGATCTTAAAGAGTGCTCCGGAGACACTCGTTAACATTTCCCTAAAAATATGGTCGACATTGAAGAATCACACATATATTTGAAGAAAAAAAAATATAGCCATAGTGCATCAAATGCCGTTTTTCGAGGAAAACTATGCAATGAATAAAGACCACTCAAACAACAAACTTAATCTAAGTAATCAACCTATATAATCGATAGTCGTTCGATTATAATCAAACGGTCCATATTTAAACTCTAATTTTTTAAATTATAAAATTAAAATTAAAATCTGCTTTTTAATTTTAAACTATTTGATCAAGATAAAACACTCTCGATATTTGCTTGAATAAAATACCAACACCCTAGTCCCATTTATGTTTTACCCTTTTTTCGTATTTGTACCTAAAGGCTGTCTTGATGATTAAAATAAATAAATAAATTCATTGCATTTAAGACTTGACAGTTGATTGAGACATAATCTCATGGTCCACGTCTTTTAGTAAATTAGTACTATGGAATTTTTTGGAACCATATTTCATCGAGTACTAAAAACAATTATTACACAGAATGAAGAAAGAGTTGAGGTATCGTGAATGATAACTATTGCTTGTTTCCTTGCTTTGAACCCTAGAGATGAATAATATTACTTTATGGTTATGTTACTTATACATATGGAAGAACATAAAATATTTGTCTCAACAATATTGCTCTATTGAGACTAGAAAATATTGCCAGATTTCTATCGATTATTTTAAGACAGAAGCCTTGTAAATAGCTTCCAGATTTATAGCTCCAAATATGATTCAGTATATTATATAGCAGTGTTTGGAATTTAAAAAATTATTCCAACAAGTATCACTTAAATAAATAATTGTAGCAATTAAACATATCTAGCAAGTACTCTAGGCGGTTTTTACCTCATAATTAGCAAATCATACTTTCATATATCATAGTAAAAAGGTAGTGGATTTGGCTAAGGTGGTGGATTTTGCAGGATCTCTTAAGAGGTTCAATATTATTGATTATAACTTTGTTATATCTTATGCACAATATGTGGATGACATATTACCTATTGGAAATGCTAATGTTGCTAAATTATAGGCAATGAAGGTCGTTTTGAGATGGTTTGAGTTGGTGTTGAGACCTTAGAATAATTTTTTGAAGAGTAACCTCTTCTGAGGTTAAAGTCCACACATCATTACAAGGTGGGCTCCATCCCTTATTGTTTACTTGGGTATTCCGATGGGAGAAAATCTGAGAGGTATATACTTGGCAGGTTGGCAATCAATGTTGGACATACAGCAGAGAAGACTTGGCTCATGGAAAAATAGGTATGTCAACTTAGGCGTTCAAAGTATGCTTATAAATTCTATACTTAGTGCGTGGAAGTGTAGAAGGCCTCTTATGGTGGATAAGTCAAGTGTTAGGAAGAATGTCTTAGTAGCTATATTGGGAGGGAATTCTAGTTTTCCTAAATTTAGATCATCTAGTTTCCTTCTTATTATTAGATCTATATTTAGATCAAAACTCACATCAATATTTCGATGTGTGGAGTAAAATTAGCAGCAACTAAACGAAATTGATCACATACAATAAAATAAGACAAAGAAGAAGAAAAAAATACGGCAATATTTGTTCACCCAGTTCGGTACAAATTTGACCTACGTTTGGAGGAGAGAGATCTCGTCAATTCACTATCAAAGAGTTTCTTACAAATAGATACAAGGCTTACAAGAAATTAGCTTTCAACAAGTTATCTAAGAACAAACTCTAATTTCCACCTTTTTTCTTGAATCTCTTCCCGTGGTCAAGAGACTCAATGATTTATTCACAAGGTGTTTCTCAACCCTAGTTTATATCTCAAAAAGAACCAACCCCCAACATTTGATTTCCTAACGATTCTCTCTTTTAGTAAACCCTGGTTTGCCTCACTCTCATCTTGTATCTATAACCCTTTATTGAAGATAAACTACACACGCGCGCGCGCGCACTCACACACACACACACACACATATATATATATAGCCCATATGTCTTGCCAAAGAAGAAAGTCGTCTTTTATTTTCACTTTCTTAAGAAACAAGTAGTATCTTAAACTTTCTTGAGAAACAAGAAAAGAATTGCAACAAAATTTTGAGTCACACACACCAATTTTCTAGCTTGACTTTAAATCTTTGGTGATGTCACTTTAACCATCAACCGCCTTACTATTTACCCTTGCATCCAACTACACTATGTAGTCCCAAAAAATTTAACCTTTACCTTTTCAAACCTCGGAACATCTTCCGCCTTCATGAAAAACTTGCCTCCAACTACCTTAGGATTTTTAGGTAGATCTACATGTTTCACCATAACCTCTTCAGCCTCCAGACTAATCATTTTCGTCCTCTTGAAGATTTCCTTGCCAATAATTACCCTAGGTCTTTTGGGTTATCCAACAAGTTGTATCATACCTTCTTCAACTCCTTGAGTGCTGATGATGGAACATCATATGATATTTTTGGCTATATTTTTAGTTATTTTCTTTGCATTTGAAGACAAATAAGAGGTTATTTAGAGGAATTGTCAATGGTTTGAGGAACATTTTATATTGTTTTCATTCGAGTCGCTGTAATTCACTTTTATCCTAAATCATGCAACTCCATATGTGTTTTGAGTCTTTTTACTATGAAATAATGTAAATCGGCAAAACAAGACATCACATGAAGGATCAAAGATATGAAGAATGAAGATCAATGATTATTAGAAGGTTTTTGAAGACAATACAAGTTAGGTAAAATTCATCCCAAGTTCCAAGACATTTCAAGACAAAAACACTCAAAAAGGACGAAAAATTATAAAATTCACACTGGAGCTGCTGCCCCATGTGCCCGAGTACATGAGGAAGCCCTGGAGGCTGTCATGTGTGCCCGTGTGCCTCAACCTGCGCGCTCCTGTGCGTGAGTTCAGGAAAAATACTGTTTTAGCTTGTTTTCCAAGATGGACTGGAGGAAAAAGCCCATTTCTCATCTCTTAATTTTTAAGTAATGATGCACTATAAATAGAAGCACTTGCATACACTTTTATTCATTTAGAAAGTTGGTGGTACAAGGCAAGGGTCAAACATTAGAGCTACAAGGAAGGGTTTCTTCCTCCTCTTGTTCTCGAGAGTATGTTTCGTTTGTTATGTTGGTTACCTTGAGTAACTAAACCTATGAGATTAGGGTTCTAAGATGAACCTCTATTTATTTGTTGGATTAAATTAATTTTTTATTCATTATGATTTGAGTTATATTTGTTTTTCATATGTTTTGCTGTTTAAATCTTTTGCAAACTAGGTTAGGGTTCATAAACTATTTCTTGCACTTTAACCGAATCTTTACATATGACTTTTGCTCAAGAGTCTTTAATTTATTAGGGACCCTTAGGGTATGATGATTAGACATCTTAATGGAGTGTAATTTCTTTAGATGACAATTTAGGAGGTACACGAGGTGTTGACTTCAAAGGATATGTCCATGGCTTTCATAATTGAGTTATGGCGCAATCCGACATCTGTAGGTATATTCTTCCTATGCATAAACCATTGTTTATATAACCCTTATGTCTTAATTAATAGATACAATGAATTATTTCAACAAAGATAGAGAGATTCAAGGAAACCCTAATCGCCGCTTCTTATATGAATCAAGAAAACCTAATCTTGCATTGGGAAGGACAATTAAAACCATCCAAAACAACTTCATCTTTTCTAAATTTGTTACTTCTAATAAATTCCTCTAATTACCGAGCTGAACGAAAATCCATGTGGAGTTGATAACTTACTACTTTATTACTTTAGTAAGATTTGGTGCACTTGCCAACTCATACATCATCAAGTGTGTTTCTATGTCATCTTGAAGAATTTCTTGCTCTCAACTAGAGCATAACACACCTAGTCCCACTAGTGGAATACTCCACCTTAAGTTGATTTTTCTCCCAAATGCGTACATCCACTATGCCTTTCATCTCGTAACCTCCACCTCTCAGGATGATCATGAGTATTCTTGCATCTACCTCTCCAGGCTGACCTAAGTATTCTTAGAACCGCCTATCCAGGATGATGTTGAATATTTAACGTCTCTTTAGACAAACACCCTTTCTAAATAAAGATTAATTTGCAAGTGTTGTCATTTTCAAGGTTAGATACACCATCTTCTTCCTTCTCATAACAGGATACCACAAGAGCTTGGGTTCCTCATAGTCTTATGAGGCAACGACAAGTTGCACAAAATCATTATTTCCCCCTAATTCAAGACAATCCCTATTGAAATGACCAATTTTCTAACACTTGAATCACTTATACTTTGATTTGTCACCATCCTTTGATTTTCTATGATTTTCTCCATTACAGCTCTTCCTCTTGAGACACTTAATCCTTCACCACTGTCATAAAAATTCACATCCTTGGACTTGGTTAACTCCTTGGTTCTCAGCGTCATTTGGACTTCCTTCAAGGTGACAAACCTTCTTTACCATTAACGATGGTATCATTGAAATTCTCAAAGGATCTAGGTAATTCACACAATAAGAGTATATCTTCGTCTTCATCCTCAATTTTCACTTCAATGTTCACCAAATCATCCAGGATTTTGTTGAAATCTATTAATTGCTCTATGATTGGTTTTGACTACGCCATCCTAAATGAGTAGAGTTTTTGTTTTAGGATTTGCCTATGACTACACCAACCTTTACCAAATCGTTGCCACTGTGTATTGTAACCTTCGTGGCTTCTCTCAAAACTTTATCTTTGAAGTAAAAGACAATGACACTCTTGGCCTTGTCGACCATATCAACCTCGTCCTACAGTGCCTATGCACACTTTTTTTTTGGGACCAATTTTGTTTGCATCTTCACCTTCCACAACCTGAAATCAAATTGTTCCCTTTTCCCGAATCTCTTTCTATTGGCAAGAGACTCATTGATTTATTCCCAAGGTGTTTCAAAACCCTAGTTTCTATCCCAAATTATCCCTCTTTTAGTAAACCCTAGTTTTCTGCACTCTCACCTCTTGTTTCTATATTCCTTTGGTGAAGAGAAACCATACAAATATATATAGGCATTGTCGATCCCTTCAAACTTGGAGAGCAATAAATTAAACAAATCAAGCAATCACCTTGCTTATCTTTCATTTCAAGAAATAGCCTTGTGGACTATAAGACTTACCAAACAAGTAATTAAACAAGTGAAACAACCACCTTACTTGTCTTGCACTTCAAGAAATATCCTTGTGCCCCCCTGTCTTTCCAAGCAAAGTAGTGTCTCGACTTTCTTAAGAAACAAGAAAAAAAACCAACAAGATTTTGCATCACACACAACAAGAACCAAAGAGTCTTGAAAAATGTAGCCAATAATAATTTTTTTATGATATTTAAGTAAAAAATTTATTTATCATTTATTATTATTATTATTATTATTATTATTATTATTATTATTATTATTATTATTATTATTATTATTATTATTATTATTTGATAAATTTTCTTGATGTGCGGATGAACAAATATCGCTTTAAAGAACTTAAAATATCAAGGAGAATCATGACTTCAAGATTGAAACACCTAGCAAAGAAGCCACTAGCTTGCCTTTAGTTTTTTTTTTTTTTTTTTACAAACTTGCCTCAATTACAAGTATAAAACATGGAATTGCATGTAGACATTTCAAAAACCATTCCACTAAATTTGTTGAAATATGCTACAAATTTCTAGACTATTCTAATTTGTAGATTATTCTACTAATGCCTAGACCTAATAGATATTTCTAGAATAATGTAAAATACATAAGTGTAGAAAATTCTTCCTAGAACTCTCTAGAGAACATATATCCTACATGTTAAGCCTATAAATAGGCTACTTGCTATCCATTTTAGAGCAAGCCACAAGCTAGCTATCTTCTAACACTACAAAGTGTACTACTCTTGTTCAATTTAATATAATTCCAAGTTCCACAAATTCCATTTTCTCTACTTCAACTCTTTCTACTAAACTATTCCTTACTATCTATTTCTAAAATACTAACAGTGGTATCAGAGCTACGTTCGATCATACATTAGGCGTAGGAAATTAATAAATTTATCCATCTATTTCCGACCAAAACCCTCCTTATATCCTACACCATTTATAAATTTTTGTTAAGACATGACTAATACCAATCAACCATCATTTATGACTATCCCTACTTTCAATGGTGAAAATTATGATTTTTGGAACATTAAAATGAAGACTTTTTTTGCTCTCAAGATTGATGGAAGATTGTAGATGAAGGATTTACTATTTCCGCAAACACTTCAACTCTCAATGCAGCTCAAAAAAAGAAGTTGAAGGAAAATATACATAAAGCTTCAAAGGCATTGTTCTTTCTGCAACAAGCGGTAGCAAACAATATTTTTCCAAGAATAATGGGAGCTACAAGTGCCAAAATGTGTGGGGTACATTAAAGGAGGAGTTTCACGGAACTGATAAGGTACATGTCATTAAACTTCAAACTCTAAGATGTGAGTTTGAGTTAATAAAAATGAAAGAGTTTGAGACCGTAAAAGACTATTATACCACGACAAAAGAATTAGTAGGTCAAATGAGAACTTAGAGGGATAATATTTTTGACAAAATAATTGTTGAGAAAATTCTAATTTCTATTCCTCACAAGTATGATGCAATTGTTGCTACAATTGAGAAAACCAAAGATTTGTCTACTTTGTCAATGATAGAATTACTAGGTTCATTAGAAGCTTATGAGCAAAGATTGAGTAGGCATGATGATGACACAATTGAAAATGCCTTTCAGTCAAAGTTTAAATTACAGTCTCAAAATAAAGTATTTGGAGGAAACAAAAAATGTGGAGAAAATTCTACAAGCAAAGAGAAATTTCTCAAAGAAAAATAAAGATGAGTATCCTCCATGTGGCACGTGTGAGAAGACAAATCAAGTTGAGAAATATTGTTGATGGCGTAGAAAATATCAAGCATATATCAATATGGATTCGAACCAAACATATAGCAATCAAATATCACTTTGTTAGAGAAGCAGAGACGACTAAACAAATTAAGCTAGAGTACTGCACAATAGAAGATCAAGTTGCAGACATATTTACGAAGGCATTACAAGAGACAAATTTGAGCTATTGCGGAGTATGCTTGGAATTTTTGAAATTTGTATCAAAGAGGAGTGTTGAAAAATGCTACAAATTTCTAGACTATTCTAATTTCTAGATTATTCTACTAAAGTCTACACCTAATAGAAATTTCTAGAATAATCTAAAATACATAATTGTAGAAAATTCTTCCTAAAACTCTCTTAGAGAACATATAGCTTACATGTCAAGCCTATAAATAGGCTACTTGCTATCCATTTTAGAGCAAGCCACACGCTAACTTCTAACACTACAAAGTGTACTACTTTTGTTCAAGTTAATATAATTTCAAGTTCTTCACAAATTTCATTTTCACTGCTTCAACTCTTTCTACTAAACTATTAATCCTTACTGTCCATTTCTAAAATACTAACAAAGTTAGTTATTCTTAAATGACTATCATCCGATAATATGAATGAAATCCAAAAACAATTAACTTGCGAAGAAACATATTCTACTTGTGTAATTGCCACATCTTCTTTGCTCTATTAAAAACACTCCATCCTTATGCTTGAAACAAACAATATACATCACCTGCCCCTAAAATAATTGATTGAAAATTTGTATGCTTCATTTTTCATCATTACGAGGAATACTCTTATGGATATTAGAAAAAAGGACAAACATTACATTATTTTCCATATACTCATAAATGCTGGAATATTCAAATTCCAAAACGAGGAGTGTTAGAAAATTGTACGACCCTTAAAAGAAAAAATTGTACGACCACGTTCTACAAATTTATACTCCCTCCGTCCCAAAATATAAGCAAAAATTGGTCAACAAAAGTTAATGTATTTGGTTCAAAATTTGTACCAAATACATCAACTTATGTTGACTCATTTTTGCTTATATTTTGGGACGGAGTAGTACGAATTAAAACACCAACACTCGAGTGAAAACAAATCAAGGAAAATGAGAAACAATTTATCTTAGATGTCTATTACGCTAGCGAAGACAGCCGCTAATTAATTTGTTTGCAAGATACTTTTCATATGCAAGATAAGTGGTTCACATATGCGAACATGCCAAAATAAGTGATGGACCATCACTGATGGTCTTGGCTCACACATGCGAAAGTTCTATGTTTGGCAAACTTAGCATTTCAACAACATTCTTTCAAAAAAAAAAAACGTCGCATGTACGACGTTAATTGGTCGCATATGTAAGGATATAATCAAAATTTTCAATATTTTTTTCCATCCTTTCTTTGGCTGCTTATTTTGAGGGTTTTAGCACCTCTTATAGAGCTTCCTCATGTTGAGAATGGAAGAAAGAGAGATTGCTTGAGGAACGAGTTGCCTCTCATAGTTCTAACTAACTTGCCACATAAGCATGTATATCTGTTATGACAGTTAGAAAAGCTATGATAGAATAGAGTGGTTCATGATAGCTAGCTTAGACTTGTGTTAGCGTATAAATAGAGTTCACCATCATTGTAACAAACTCAATTGAATAAAAACAACTTTTCCTTCACTAGGTTTGCTATACTCTCTCTCTCTCTCTCTGAATTCACATTTTACATTCTTAATATGGTATCGGTTCTTTCTATAGAAAGAAGGTTGTTATGATTCAGTTATGTTTCCCTTTCCTCCATGAAGAAGCTATGCAATCTGAACATTGGATTCAAGCAGTGAATACTGAATTATTGACTTTAGTAAAGAAATATGGTACAATGATACTGGTTGATCTCCCTCCTAAGGTCAAACCAACAGGCAACAAATGAGTCTATAAGATCAAATATCATTCAGATGGCACCATAGAGAGATATAAAGTTAGACGGGTAGCTAAGGGTTATAATCAAATTGAGGGACTAGACTATTTTGAAACTTTCTCTCCTATGGCCAATATCATAACTGTTAGAATGCTACTTGCTTTAGCTTCAATCAATACTGGTTCCTTCATCAGTTAGATGTCAACAATGCATTTTTGTATGGTGACTTACATGAAGATGTGTATATTGAAATACCACAAGGTGTAAGCCCTCAAAAACAAAATCAAGTGTGCACGGTGAAGAAATCCTTATATGGTTTAAAGTAGGCTAGTAGAAAATGGTATGAAAAACTTGTCATTTTTCTCATTCAGCAAGATTATATCCAGGCATCTGCAGATCATACTTTGTTTGTTCATACATCAACTGACACATTCACTACTCTACTTGTGTATGTTGATGATATTATACTAGCTGGAAACTTCATCACATAAATTACAAGAATTAAACACATGCTTGATTCAGGTTTCAAAATCAAGGATTTAGGAAAGTTAAAATATTTCCTTGGCGTTGAAGTTACTTACTCTAATCTTGGTATTTCTGCATGTTAAAGGAAATATTGTTTGGATTTACTCGATGACTCTAGCTTACTTGGATCCAAACATGTCTTTACCCCTATAGATCCTTCTATCATGCTGCACCATGATGGGGGCCAATCATATGAAAATATATATTCCTATCGCAGTCTTATAGGTAGGTTGTTGTATTTGACTAACACAAGGCCATATATTTGTTTTGTGGTCCAAAAACTCATTCAGTACTTGTCTGCACCAACAAAGATTCATTACAATGTTGCATGTAAAGTTATAAGATACTTGAAGGCTTGTCCTGGAAAAGGGTTATTCTTTCCTAAACCATCAAATATACAACTCTTGGGCTTCACTGATGCTGACTGGGCAGGGTTTGTAGACACAGAATATCCATTTCTGGCTTATGCTTCTTCTTTGGCTCATCTTTAATATCATGGTTCACCCAAAAGAAAAGTATTGTATCTAGATCCTCTAGTGAAGCAGAATAAAGAGCACTCTCAGATGCTGCTTCTGAAATGCAATTGCTAATTTACTTGCTGAATGATTTCAAAATGAAGAATATTAAAGCTCTAATCTTGTACTGTGACAATAAGAGTGCACTACACATTGCAGCCAATCCAATTTTTCATGAGAGAACCAAGCATCTAGAAATAGATGATCACTTTGTGAGGGAAAAAGTTCAAGATATAACAATGAAGCTTCTTCTAGTTTTAAGTGCAGAACAAGCAACTGACTTCTTCACCAAGCCACTCCACTCTAAGCCATTCCTTGCTTTACTATCCAAGCTAGGCATGGTAGACATATACCAAGCACTAGCTTGTAGGGGAATGTTGAGAATGGAAGAAGAAGAGAGATTGCTTGAGGAACAAGTTACCTTTCATTAATCTAACTAACTTGCCACATAAGCATGTACAACTGTTATGACAGTTAGAAAAGCTATGATAGAATACAATAGTTCATGATAGCTAGCTTATAAATAGAGTTCACCATCATTGTAACAAACTCAATTGAATAATAACAATTTTTTCTTCACTATGCTTTCTATACTCTCTCTCAGAATTCACATTTTACTTTCTTAATACCTCCCTCAGTATGAAAATTCATTCATTTATCTGTTGATTACAATTCAAGAATATCAACCCTTGGTTGTTAAAGTTTGTTTCTATCAATATATTTCTCTATTGATTAATATTCTTTGAGTGTAGGTAAGTTAATTCTTTCCAACCTTGTCATTAGGTGTTAGAATCATCCATGAACACTTCCTGGAGGTGGAAAGTGTGGTTCGGGTCCTTGGATGACTTCACGATCTTGTCATCAGTGTAGAATTCTGGTAACCACTTTTTTTTTGTTATTACCTTTGACTTTTCCCCATTATTTAAGAATCCATTGAGTGATTGCATGACCTAATTCTCCTATTTTGTGTCTATTTAGGAATTTATGAATTTAGTTAACATTTATTGTTACTTAGTTATTTAGAACAGTTTATGCTCGTTAGTATTTGTTGAATGAACAAGTTATGTGTTTTGCTGCAAAAGGAGACTAAAGTAGCAAGTTGGAGTAAAAGTTGCAACTTCGTAAGACTACAAGTACGGATAAGTGCTAATGTACAAATGTGGGTCCAACGAGGATGTTGGCTTGAAGTTGAAGTCTATGGAGTTGCATTGGTAGGTATAAAACTGACTTACAACAACTAAAATGAAAACAATACAAAATGTTCCTCAAACCGTGGAAAACTCCTTTATATGACCTCTTAGTTGTCTTCAAATGAAATTAAAATATCTAAAAACATAGCCTAAAATATCATATGATGCTCTGTCATCGATATGGTTTTTAGGTATCCCTTTCAATAGATCTTCATCACAAAAGGATAAGAGTGGACACCTTGTTTTGCTCATGGGGCCTAGGGTGCCGTATTCCGTCCGTGATAACATTTCCCTTAACTTCCGTTTGAGGGAGTTCATCGAAGTACCTCCACATTTGTGGTAAGCACATGTGAGAATGGGGTTCCTCCTTGCCAGAGTATGGAAACAATTACAAGGTCTTGCACACCAAGAAGGTTGGAGGATTTTCTCCTTTCAGGCATGATGGGGTTCGTCATCAGCTTTGTCACTAAGTAGGTCTTTCATGAAGGAGCGAATGTAGTGGTTTCTTCTTTTAGGTCGTTCTACGGGAGTGAGTTGCTTAGACGGCTACTGAACAGAGACGTATGTTAACCATGGGATCTCGTTAGAAAAAGAACAAAAATGTTGTTCTAAGGTTCGATTTGTAGTGAAGTCGCCACTGATCCTGTCGGACCTGAGATCTCTAGATGGTAGTGTTAAATGGCCTTTGAAGGTAGGACCTTTGTTAGCAATCGTCCTCTTGGACAAAGGGGAGTGATATATGCAAAGACACTCCAACACTCAAGTCATTAATCGTCGTGGATCTATTAGGGTGAACTAAGTGCGTATCTAGACCAATACCCTTGAGTTAGTTTTTATACTGTGGGTTCGTACAAATATTTCGAGTTATTTTTTCAATTGCGTTATAGTGACAAATATTTTGTAGTAACCAATATCGACTATCATCCCACGAAACATGAAGATCATGTTCTGTCCTACCGGTTGAGGCTCTCATTTCAGGTACATTTAATTACAATTTCCTACACTCATTACACATGTGGCCCTGTAACACATAATGCTATACAAAAGTTTAATTAGGTCAAAGGAAAAAATACACAATCAAATTACACAAAAGGTAAAATGAGAGAAAAAATAGAAACTGGAAATATCTGACTGACTTTTCCATATCACCACAAAACTAGCTAGATGTTACATGAAGAATTGAAGATTATGATCTGGACTTCACGTGGGAACCCTACCCATACGTCACAAAAACACATCCATAATCAAAATTGTAATAATGCAAGAGAGATGATATGATTATTTGAATTGAAAGCTAAAGTTTAGTCTTTAATTATTTCTACCAATATTGTCTTATTTATGAAAATTATATTCAAAGGGAGTAAAAGATTACTCCAAACCTTGACAAAAAAATAAAGATTACTCCGATTCATTTACTAAAAATTAACTATTAATCTAATATTGATCTTTAAAATATGGTCTAAAAGTAAACTTTTACTAATTTGGTAAATAATAATAATGAAGAATATATATCATATTTTATTTATATCCTTAAAAAAAATATAATATTTTATTGAAACTTAGTAATACCAATAAGGTCCTCCTTTTTGAACCGGGTCAACATTAGACCCTTTAAACACATGAGCATTATTGTAATATGGATCTTTTAAAAAAATAGTCTAAAGATGAACTGGTATCATTTTTGTATCATTTTTAATAAAATATTATAATATAAAAAGGGAAAGAAATGCAATATTTTATTAAAACTTACAAAAATTTATAATGGCTCAACTTTAGACATGTTTTAGAGGTCTTTATTTGATTATGTGGAATATTGGAATTCTTGCACCTTTGATTATGTGGGATATTTGATGTACAAGAAACAAGTTACATTCAACGATAATAGCTATATTTTCCCAACTTCATCTTGATCACAAATCTTTTGGTACTAACTCTCTCGCCCGTCATATTCAAGCGCTTTGACAAATTCAGGAAATGAATGTTATGGTGGATTGATTTGTAAGCAAGGTGGAAGTTTTAAACTTGGTTTTTTTGGCAGTGTGAGGATTTGGAATATCATAAATGTTGAAAGTCAAGATGTTTAGAATCAAGTTGTGTTGGGAGGTTGGCTATAAAGAGATTATGTGTTATTCTAGCTCTCTTCATGTGGTGGAATTAGTGATGAAGGACACTCTGAGGTGATAGCATTATGCAAATCTTTGAAACTTATCTAAAATTATCTTGTTAAGGATTGAATTATTTTCATTCATTATATCCTTCGGGAAGGGGACTCTTATAAGTAAATTCTTGCTGGGTTAAGGACCCTTGTCAAGTTTATCTTCCTTGAAATTCTGGCGTAGTAAAATCCTGAAGCTGAACGTAATGCGAAGTACACAGTTTCAACGTTGAACTACTGATCAATACAAATAACAAGGAAAGAAATAACAGACAGAAAGTAAAAGGCACAAGATGTTTGTTAACCCAGTTCGGTGACAAACACACCTACATCTGGAGGCTACCAAGCCAGGAAGGAAATCCACTATAATAGTATCAATTCAAAGTCCTATTTGAACAACCTCAGGTTCACCGCCTTCTCACTTAATCACTATCCGTGGTATTTCTACCTAGGAACTCCTAGATATGAGACCCCTCTCACTTCCCCTCAAACAATCACTGCCCCAGTGATCTTAGACTCAAATAACAATCAAAGACGGAGACACACTCCAAACACACAAAAGTCATTCTTGCTTAAAAGCTTCAAGTGATCTGCAATTACAACTCAATAAACACAGTCCTAAGCTTGCATCAAGGTGACACAAGAAAGGCTCACAATTAACACACTCAAAACCTAAGAATACTCTTTCAATGATGGCTTTGGTTTTTAGTTGATTTCTTCCATAGTGGCGTCTTCTATTTATAGCCTTCAGCAGCAATATATATTTGAATCAAATATTCTTCTCAGAAATATATTGAAACAAATATTCTTTAGAAATATATTTTCCAAAGATCTATTTGAAAATATATTCATAAATAAAACAATATCCAATCTGAAGAAATATATCTATTGAAAATATCTTCCTTCTAGAAACACACGCAGCTTGGAGAACAAGTAACATTAAAGAATTCTTAAATCAAATCTTCAAAAGATCAGGTGAGAAAATAAACAGCTCCAAGGTGCGAAAACAGGAGTACAGTAAAATGCTTCTGAAGGTACTTATGAAGAAGTGCGTCTGAAATTTTGCGTCTGAAGTTCTGCGTTTGAAGTTCTTCTTCTGAAGGTTCAGCTTCTGCGTCTGAAGACTCAGCTTCTCAGATTCTACTTCTGAAGACGAATAACTTGCTTGTATATTTGATTTTAGCAAAACTGAAGCCAACAACCAAATATCCAACAATCTCCCCCTTTGGCAAATTTTTGGCTAAAATCAATTTGAGATCAGAGAGATATCACAAGGCAAATTCTTCACTCATCATAAGAACGCAACCAACCAAGAAAAACTTAAACGAAGCAACCAAATAGCAACAGAGTCAGCAGCGGCATATACACAATCCTAACAAGAGATATGCTACGTTTCCCACACAAAAACTCCCCTTGAAACAGAAACTCCCCCTGAAACAGATCAGCCCTGTATTGCTTCTGAACTATAGAAATGCTTGCTTCTGACACACTTATCTCCCCCTTTTTAGCCAAACAATTTGACAAAAACAACCATGCATTCACCAGGAGTAGAAAGAAAAAGAAACAGCAGAGGTTACAAGCCATATGCACACAAACAGAGGAAAAACAAAGGTAACACACCCTGAAATCATTTCCAACAGAGGCATAAGAAAAACATTGTTCTTGGAAACATCAGATACAGACCAGCAGAGATAACATCAGTGACACTTCTCATAGCACATATCTTCTTCCTGCCAGGGAACATGATGTGTAGGACATCATCCTCAACATCTTTCTCAATATCACTACATACAAAGTCTTCACAGAAGAACAAACACTTCATAGCAAACCACTCAGACATACATAGTAACAGTAACCACATCTGAACATAATACCTCTGAGCATTAACATATTTGAACCTCAAAATTTCAACCCACATCAGGTTGATCTTTAATCACATCAGGTTGAGGATTCTTAGGAAACTCAACCATATCATAATCAGTTTGGGGGATCTCAGAACTGGTTTCAACACATTCACAAAAGTAATAAAAGCTTCAGTAACATCAGGATTTACATCCACATAATCAACAGGGCTTGTGGTAACAGCAACTGATACAGGTGAAACAGTAGGAGAACTCACATTTACAGCAGTCTTCAGAATGAGAATGATTTCCCTTATTTCTCGTGCAACTCTAGTTGTAGTAAATAGAAAGAATTTGTTTGCACGTTTCAACACATGTAATTGCTATAACTCCTCATGCAGATAAATTCCCAGTTTACCCCTTGAAAAATCATCAACACAAACAGAAACATTCTTCTTTCCACCTAGGCTTTCAACTTGCATAGACCCCATGAGATCCATGTGAAGTAATTCAATAATCTTAGAGGTGTTAAGATGTTACAGCTTCTTGTGAGACATCTTGATTTGTTTTCCACTTTGACACACACCACAAATGTTGTCTTCATTAATATTAAATTTGGGTAGTCCTCTGATGGCTTCTACAGACATGACTTTCTTCATACCCCTCAAGTTTAAGTGCCACGTTTCTGGTGCCAGAGTCTGACTTCTTCTTCTGTACTTATGAGACATGTGTGTTGAGTCTTTTGGTGATGGCTGCATATTTTGGCAAATCCAATGTGTTGAATAGAAGCATCTCCATGTTTAGAACAAATCTTCAGTTGCAAATTTTTTTATTTGAAGTTGTTCAGAAGCTGAAAATTCCATCAGAAGCTGAAAGTTGCTTCAGATGCACTGTAGCACTTCAGAAGCTGAAATGTGAGTCTGATGCCCGCGTTGACTTTTGTTGACTTCATTAGAAGCTGGTTTTTCTGAATTGTTTTGGCGCGAATCTTTGCGAGATTTAACAAGGATTTATTCAAGCTTGTTGATTCTAGAAGGCCTGATTAAATTGGAGAAGATCTTTGAAGATTTGGCTCGTGTTTATGAATATTCTTATTTTACTGAAGCAATCTTTGAGAGATATGTTGCAGTTTTATTTGTTTCCTTTTCAAGTTATTCATTATTCAGAATCATATCAATTCAGAAGATTTGTTTCAGATTAATGTTGCTTGCTGAAGATTATAAAAGGAGAGTTGCTGCCATTATTCAAGAGATACGAATTAGAGAAAAAATTCAGAGAATTGAGTCTTAGTGTTTGTAAGCTTTAAGCTTTGTTTGTGCACCACTCTATTGAGTTGGTTTAGTGTTTTTAATTGAGTTGTAATCACTCTAAGCCTGTAGGTACGAGTGCAGTCAGATGTATTGAAGTTGTTCTTCAAAACAGAGTAGTTTTTGTTAAGGGGTTCAGTAACAGGTTTGTTACTTGAATAGGAAGTTAGTGGTCTCTAATACTCAACGTGTTGGGTAGAATTCAAGACTAGGAGGAAGTTAATTGCTTAGGCTGGGAACTGGGAGTCAGTGTCTTGAGTCATAAGGATTAATTCCTATAGTGGAATTCCTTCCTGGATTGGTATCCCCCAGAGTAGGAGGTGTTTACTCCGAACTGGGTTAACAAACCTTGTGCCTTCTTTAGCTTTCCTGCACTTTTAATTTCTGCTAACTATCTGTTGTTGATTGTGCTAAGTTTAGTTCAGAACCTGTTAGGTTCAGAACCTGTTTACTCTTTGTTATTGCCTGGCCAGAATTTCAATTGGCATCAGAGCAGGCACCCTGGCTGTGTTTTGGGTGAGATCCAGAGGAGTTAATTTCTGGCAAGCATGGATAGAGAAGGAGGTTATGTCAATAGACCACCCCTACTTGATGGCACAAATTACGAGTACTGGAAATCCAGGATGTGTGCATTCCTGAAATCCATTGACAACAGAACTTGGAAAGCTGTGCTTAAAGGCTGGGATCATCCTGAGGTTTTGGACAAAGATGGTAACAAAACTGGAGTTTTGAAGCCTGAAGAGGAGTGAACCAAAGCTGAAGATGATCTGTCACATGGAAACTTTAAGGCATTGAATGCAATTTTCAATGGTGTTGATAAGAATATGTTCACATTGATCAAACAATGTACTGTTGCAAAAGATGCTTGGGAAATATTGAAAACAACTCATGAAGGAACCTCTAAAGTGAAGATGTCCAGAATCCAGTTGCTGACCACCAAATTTGAGAACCTGAAGATGATGGAAGATGAAACTATTCAGGATTTCTACATGAATGTGCTGGACATGGCAAATTCCTTTGATTCACTTGGGGAAAAGATGTCTGATGAAAAGATAGTAAGAAAAATCCTCAGGTCCCTGCCCAGAAGATTTGATATGAAGGTGGAAAGAAAATCCAAGACCAAAGGTCAGAATTTCAGATTCAATAACAAGAAGCAACAAACTGATGAGAAGAAGACCAAGTCTGAGGAGAGAAGTAACCAAGCCAAAGGTGTGCAGTGCTTTGAATGTGAGGGTTATGGACATATCAAAACTGAATGTCCTACTTTTCTTAAGAAGCAGAAAAAGAAAAGTCTAGATGTTTCATGGTCTGATGATGATTCTGAAGAAGATGCTGCAAGTGAATCTGCTAAGGGTGACACAAGTCTCATGGTTAAGTTACAGTCTCAGAAATCAGAAGCTCTTACAAAGTCTGAACTATTTTTAGAGTCTGAAACCTTGTTTGTGTCTGACTCAGAATCTGAAGGTTCACAAGTGTCTGAAGCCAGAGCTGAAAAAATCTCTTATGATGAACTGGCTGACACTTACAAAAGGCTATACACCAGAAGTATAGATGTTTGCAAGGAAGTTCTGGATCAGAAGGAGACTATTTTTCAACTGGAGGTTGAAAAAGGAGAACTTTTGGTGCAAAATTCAGAACTAAAAGAAGAAGTGAACCAACTAAATTCCCAACTTGATCAGATGAAGAAGCAAGTTAGGATGATGAACTCTGCTACTGATAAGTTGGAGGATATATTAGAGAATCAGAAACAAGGAAAAACTGGTTTAGGATTTGTGGATGAAAGTCTGAACCTCAAGCAGAAAAATCCAGTTAAACAGTTTGTTCCTGCTACTCAGACTCATGATCTTATGATTGGAACATCTAAGATGAGACCTCAGAAGCATACTCGGATGAGACCTCAGAAGCATGTTCAGATGCATCCCCAGAAGTTCAACAGAAGAAAGAGGAATCATACCTGGACCTGTCATCATTGTGGTAAGAAGGGGCATATTAAACCTTTTTGCTTTAAACTCTATGGTTATCGTGAACACTTTCAATATAGAAGAGTGCAACCAGCTGCAACCAGACACAATGTTCAAAAGGTGTGGAAACCTAAGGTTCAGAATGTAGGCCTTATTGCTCATACCTTTTTGAGAGCTACTTCTAGAGAGGACTGGTACTTTGATAGTGGTTGTTCAAGGCACATGACTGGTGTGAAGAAGCTGCTGAGCAATATCAAACCATACTCCAGAAGCTATGTGACATTTGGTGATGGAGCAAAAGGTGAGATACTGGGTATTGGTGATTTAATCAGTGAAGGATTGCCTAGATTGAGTGATGTGCTATTGGTGAAAGGTTTAACTTCTAATCTGATCAGTATTAGCCAACTTTGTGATCAAGACTTAAAGGTTAATTTCAACAAGCAAGAGTGTTTTGTGACTGATCAAGAAGGAAAAGTTCAGATGAGGGGCTGCAGATCCAAAGATAACTGTTATTTATGGGTGTCTGAAGAAGAAAGAAGCCTGACTTCTTGTCTCATGAGCTCAGAAGAGGAAGTCAAGCTCTGGCACCAGAAACTGGGACATCTACATCTGAAAGGCATGAAAAAAATCCTAAGTACTGAAGCTATCAGAGGTGTACCTAATCTGAAGATCAATGAGGACAGTGTTTGTGGTGATTGTCAAATTGGTAAACAAACAAGAAAGTCTCATCCCAGATTAGTTCATCAGGTAACTACTAAAGTACTAGAACTTTTACATATGGATTTAATGGGGCCTATGCAAGTAGAAAGTATTGGAGGCAAAAGGTATGCATTTGTTATGGTTGATGATTACTCAAGATTCACATGGGTTAATTTTGTTAAAGTAAAGTCTGATACTTTTGAAGTATTTAAAGAGCTGTGCATTCAATTACAAAGAGAAAAGGACTGTGGTATAATCAAAATCAGAAGTGATCATGGCAAAGAATTTGAAAACAAGAGTTTTTCAGAATTCTGTGCTTCTGAAGGTATAAAACATGAGTTTTCTGCACCTATAACACCCCAGCAAAATGGTGTAGTTGAGAGGAAGAATAGGACATTAGCAGAATGTGCAAGGGTTATGCTGCATGCTAAGAAACTGCCTTATATGTTTTGGGCTGAAGCCATGAATACTGCCTGCTATATCCATAACAGAGTTACTTTGAAGAAGGGAACATCCTGTAGTTTATATGAACTATGGAAAGGGAGAAAGCCAACTGTTAAATACTTTCATGTGTTTGGGAGCAGATGTTACATTTTGACTGATAGAGAAAATAGGAGAAAACTGGATCCTAAGTCTGATGAAGGTATATTTTTGGGATATTCAGTAAACAGCAGAGCCTATAGGGTGTTTAACTCAAGAACTAAAGTTGTGATGGAGAGCATAAATGTGGTTATTGATGATCTATCTGCTGAGAATGAAAAGAATGAATCTGAAGTTATTCCAGAGTCTGAAGCCTCAGAAGAACAAACTTCAGAAGCAGAAAATCATCCAGAGTCTGAAAAAGCAGAAGTGCATCCAGATCATGATTCTGCTGCTAAAGGGCCATCTATTAGAGTTCAGAAGGATCATCCTAAGGAGCTTATCATTGGGAGTTTGGATCAAGGGGTCAGAACCAGGAGATCAGACTCAGCTGCTACTGATTCTTGTTTTGTGTCTAAGTTTGAACCCAAAAATGTGAAAGAAGCCCTAACTGATGAATTTTGGATTGAAGCAATGCAACATGAGTTGAATCAATTCAAAAGGAGTGAAGTGTGGGATCTAGTTCCAAGACCTGAAGGGTTGAATGTGATTGGCACTAAATGGATATACAAGAATAAAATAGATGAAAATGGTACTGTGGTCAGAAACAAGGCAAGGTTGGTTGCTCAGGGTTATACTCAAGTAGAGGGATTGGATTTTGATGAAACCTTTGCACCTGTGGCCAGACTAGAGTCCATAAGATTGTTGTTGGGTGTTTCCTGTATTCTCAAGTTCAAGCTATTTCAGATGGATGTGAAGAGTGCATTTCTGAATGGATATCTGCAAGAAGAAGTTTATGTAGAACAACCTAAGGGTTTTGTGGATCATCAGTTTCCAGATCATGTGTACAAATTGAAGAAAGCTTTATATGGATTGAAACAAGCACCTAGAGCATGGTATGAAAGATTGACTCAGTTTCTTGTGGCTCAAGGGTACATAAAAGGTGGTTCTGATAAGACATTATTTGTGAAGAATGAACATGGAAGTCTGATGATTGCTCAGATCTATGTTGATGACATAGTGTTTGGTGGAATGTCAGATAAAATGGTTCAATTGTTTGTTCAGCAGATGCAGTCAGAATTTGAAATGAGCTTAGTTGGTGAGCTGACATATTTTCTTGGATTGCAAGTCAAGCAAATGGAAGATACCATCTTTATTTCTCAGAGTAAATATGCTAAAAACATTGTGAAAAAGTTTGGTATGGAATCTGCTGCTCATAAGAGGACACCGGCTGCTACTCATCTGAAACTAACCAAAGATGAACATGGAGTATCAGTTGATCAAAGCCAATACAGAAGCATGATTGGGAGCCTATTGTACTTGACTGCAAGCAGACCTGATATCATATTTGCTGTTGGATTTTGTGCAAGATATCAAGTTGATCCTAAGATGAGTCATCTGACACAAGTTAAAAGGATCCTGAAGTATGTGAATAGCACAAGTGACTATGGAATCATGTATACTCATAGTTTAAGTTCTGAATTAATGGGATATTGTGATGCTGACTGGGCTGGAAGTGCTGATGACAGAAAGAGCTCATCAGGAGGTTGTTTCTTTTTAGGAAATAACTTAATTTCTTGGTTCAGCAAGAAACAAAATTGTGTTTCATTGTCAACTGCTGAAGCTGAGTATATTGCTACTGGGAGTAGTTGTTCACAACTGGTGTGGATGAAACAAATGCTTGAAGAATACAACATTGAACAAGGAACTATGACCCTATTTTGTGACAATTTGAGTGCAATTAACATTTCTAAGAACCCCATTCAGCACAGCAGAACTAAACACATAGATATCAGACACCATTTTATCAGAAATCTTGTTGAAGATAAGATCATTCTGTGCGCACCTCGTTTTTTTCCTTGGGGAAAAAGACGCGCAAATCCTCCGAGGTCGTTCGTAAACGCTCGGAGGGCCTTTGTGAAGCCGCCACCAAAGTTTTTGTGTAAAGGGAACGTTGATAAACCCTTAAGTTTTTTTTGTTTAAAGGGAAACGATAATAAAACCCTTTGACGATGAGGATAAGGATTGGTCATCGTAACCATTGTCGGGTTCGGGAGTCGATTACGCAAGGGGAAGGTATTAGCACCCCTTACGTCCGTTGTACTCAACGGGAACCTTCTATTTGGTCAAAGCTTGAATTGTTTTTTTTGTTTTGCGCGCATGTTCATTTATGTCAAAAATATAATAAAAAGGGGGGAAAGAGATAAAAACAAACGAAAGAAAAGAAAGAAAAAAGTTTTTTTATTATTGCGCTTGACAAGATGTCGATCTTGCTCTTACGTGTCTCCCGGTAGTCGGAGAATTCAAAGCGTACGTAGTTCTTTGGTAGAAAAACGTACATGTGTTGGTTAATTTTAAATGGACGATGTTTTAACCGAATTCTTGCGATTTAAACGTAGCTTGTATGCTCGCGCTTGGGAGACTTATTAAGCGTTTGTTCGTGAATCGCATTAGAATTGTTAAAAGGTACGTCCGTTAGAGTAAAAGGGGTAATTGGTCGCTGTGGGACCAAGGGAGGTGCAATGGACTCATACAAGTCAATCATTGACCGAGTGGACTCCGAAGAGTCGGGCGATTGTTCGATTGATCCACTGAGATCAAGAACAGGTACAATGGACTCGGACGAGTCGAACATTGACCGAGTGACTCAAACGAGTCGAGGGATCGAGTCTAATGGCCACGGGGGACCAAAAGGTTTGGATTGACCACAAGGGGCCAAGTTTTGGTTTGGTTAGGGTTGTACATATTGAAAATGGAATGACGATTGTCCGAACGACGAGACATACGTCACGCATTCGTACAATCGGGGCGATGGAGAGACATACGTCACACCATCCCTTTTTCATTCATGTTTTTGGGTTGAATCCTTTAGAAATCCCAAAGTATGTCAAAACATTTGGTTTGAAAACCCAAAATGGGAAGGTTTAGCAATTTTGCTAGAAAACGCACAAGTTCGTCTCATTTTGCGAACGGTTTTGAAAAGCGAACAAATTTGGTGTATGTTCATGCTTGAGTTTTGAAAATCATGAACAATATTTATTGTTCAAGTTTTGATGGAGATGATGAACATAGCTTGTTTGTTCATGCTTGTTTGAAAGTTTGGGAACATAACTTGTTTTGCAAGTTATCCACATAATGTCATACGAACTTGTGATTTTGCCAAAATTGTGCAAAATCCTTGTTATGGTTTGAAAAACATGGGTTTAAAAACTCTTAGGTTCTGAGCTCTGGGGCTAGAACCTCAAAAATTGGTCATTTTGACACAAAAACTCAGATTCTGAGTTCTGTCATGGTCGCACTGCGACCATGACTTCGCACTGCGAAGCATGCGAAATTTTGAGTTCAGAAGCTGTTTCTGAACTTTTGTTCAGAAACAACTTCTGAACACACTCAGGACCTTTTAGGTGAGTGAAAAGCTTTGAGTTTTTGGGATGAAAAAGGCTGGACAAACCAGTTTTGATGTTTTGAAAACCTTGGGATTTCTTTGAAATTCAAAAGGGGTTTTTTAGAATCAAATGGTTTTGAACCAAAATAGCTATGCAAACACAATTGTAAATGCAAGATGAGTGCTTAGAAACTTACAGAACTCCTTAGCAAAGCTCCAGCTGCAATGGATTGGAATTGGTTGAAGGCTTTCACAAAGTTTTTTGGTATTGGTGATGAACTTGAACTTTGGTAAAGCTTGTGTTGGATTGGTTTTTTCTGGTTGTTTGTGAGGGTTTGTAAGCTAAAATGAGTAGAGTTTCTGCTCTTGAAATGCTGTTATCAGTTGTGTTTGTTCCCTTGGGCATTGCCTTCTATTTATAGGCCAAAATCAAATCTATTTCGTCATTACAAAATCCTAAAATCCAGCTGATTTGTGGCTAAGATCAAGCTGAATCCCTTTGCATTAAATGCTAATGGATAGAGGCAACCTTGCCTTGTACCAAGGGGCAAGATTCAGCCTGATTTCAGCCACACATTCAACCAATTCTAGAAGGTAATGATGAAGAATAAAGCTGAATTGCAATTGGCTAATGCTTGGGGATCAATCCTTGCAATCTCAATGGTTGATCAATGAAAACGTGCACTGTAATGTGCAGAGATTGAGGGATGAAAAAGGCTACTTATGGCTGGTGTGAGGGGTGAAAAGCTGCTGCAAAACAGGGTAGGCACTCATGGCTTTTCAAGTGAGAAAATCCAGCTAGTTTGACTGGTTTTTGGGGAAGCAAGCAGGAGGAAAGTCCTCAAGCAGGTGGCTGGCAACCTTGTGGTGGTTAGCAGGTCACATGGGAGGGACTAGAGCTGCCCAAGGGCAAGCCCACTTGCTTGTCACATGCTAGGTTGGAAGAAAAAGCTTCCAACCTTGGCATTAATGGCAAGTCCTTCAATTCTGGTTTTGCTTGGCCCAATTAGCCATGAATGCTACTTAAAATAATTATGGAAATGATATGCAACAAATTCTGGAATTAAATCAAAGAAACCAAAAATCTGCAGAAAAATCGCAGACTTCGCAGTGCGAAGTGAGCTTCGCAGTGCGAAGTCAGCATTTTTAAAATGTTGACTTTTCTGTTGAATTTTGTTGACTTTTGACTTTTTCCCCTCTTTGATTTTTTTTGATTTTTTTGTTTTAAAATGCTTAGGACAAAATTAGGGTACTACAGCTGCCCCTACTTAATTGTGTCTTCGCATAGAGTGCGTGAGTGCCGAGGGCATCTCATGAACTCTTTGCGAAGATCAATTAAGTAAAAAGAAGGACCCGAATTTTGTCCTTCGCGAAATGCAAATGCAATGGTTGGAAAAGGTTGATCGTATCCAGCCGCTAACACTAGAGGTAGATCCACTGGGGGATGAAGGTAATCTTATCTAGGCACTGTCACTAGAGGTCGATTCCTGAGGATGGTGATCTTCTCTAGGCACTGTCACTAGAGGTTGAACATTGATGGAGGTGATTGATAAGTGCCTGAAAGTGGTTAAAATGCTTATTTAATTTAGGCACTTATGTTACTTATTTCACAAGATACCATAGGATAAGCTCGTAAATTATCATTAAATGCAATATTTGTGATCCTATGCCTTACCCCATGTTATTATTGCAGGAAATTCATGCTTGAACATGCTGAGCAAAGGTTTATGAAGTTTTTATCAAAGCCATCGCTTCAAGCGCACACTTCCTCGCTACAAGCGAGGATAGGCAGGGATTTTGAAGGCTTCATCGCTTCAAGCGCCAGATGCCACGCTTCAAGCGAGCCTAGGCAGGGAAATTTGAGAGTTCATCGCTACAAGCGATGGACTGGTCGCTTCAAGCGACCAAGGGCGGTTTAAGGCTCCATGCTGACGTGGAGCACTCCCATTGGCCAACAGACTTCATCGCTGCAAGCGACCAGCTCATCGCTTGTAGCGAGCGTGCAAAGTTTCAGTTTTATAAAAGCTTTTTAGCTCATTTTCTCTGGAGAATCAGTTGGAGAACTTTGAGAACTTTCACTTCCAATTGTTAGGATTGCTTTAGTAGTAGTTTAGGACTTAGTAAATAGGGCTAGAAGTAATGATCTTCAAGGAGCAAAAGGATTGAATTGTGGAAATCAACCAAGGGCTTTGGGAAATCAAGACTTTGGGTTATGATCTTCATCTTTTCTCTTATCTTTTGTATAGTTGTCATGAAAATGAGCAACTAACATCCCTTTGTTGGGATTAAAGGTATTCTTTCTAGCTTTGATTGTAATACATGATTATGTGAAAATATGATTTAGCAATTTATATGTTTATGAAGTTATTCTTGCTTTTCAATCTCATGCTTGATTCAAATGATATTGACAAATACTTTTGAATCTATGTTTAAGAATAATCTTCTGTCAAAATAAGAAAATCTAGAAATGGATTTGGGTTTTGATAATCGCACCAAGTTTCGAATCGTAATGCTTTCGGATCGTTTGATTGATTGGGAAATCGTCGATTAAACGATACGATCGATCTCACGACGTCATTTGGGAAATCAATGACGTTGTCGAGCGATACGTGATATTTATGCTAAAACGCTAATTTCATATGCATGATTTATTTATTACATTCTTTGCAAGATTGATGAACTCTAATTCCAACGCTTTTAATCCCTATTACTTGTCAATTTTATTCTCGCATTTACATTCAATTAGTTTATGAACACAATCGTACAAACCCTTAACTCAAAACAATATCGATTGTTGAACGGTTCGAAGTAACGCACCAATCCCTGTGGAGACGATAATTGAAAATACTTACTTTTGTTGTATGAAATACTGCTTCAACAGTGATCTACTCTAGGCACTGTCACTAGAGGTCGAACATTGATGGAGGTGATCTACTCTAGGCACTGTCACTAGAGGTTGAACATTGATGGAGGTGATCTACTCTAGGCACTGTCACTAGAGGTCGAACATTAATGGAGGTGATCTACTCTAGGCACTGTCACTAGAGGTCGAACATTGATGGAGGTGATCTACTCTAGGCACTGTCACTAGAGGTTGAACATTGATGGAGGTGATCTACTCTAGGCACTGTCACTAGAGGTTGAACATTGATGGAGGTGATCTACTCTAGGCACTGTCACTAGAGGTCGAACATTGAGGGAGGTGATCTACTCTAGGCACTGTCACTAGAGGTCGAACATTGATGGAGGTGATCTACTCTAGGCACTGTCACTAGAGGTCGATCATTGATGGAGGTGATCTACTCTAGGCACTGTCACTAGAGGTCGATACCTTGATGGAGGTGATCTACTCTAGGCACTGTCACTAGAGGTCGATACCTTGATGGAGCTGATCTACTCTAGGCACTGTCACTAGAGGTCGAACAATGATGGAGGTGATCTACTCTAGGCACTGTCACTAGAGGTCGATACCTAAGCTAGGTGATCTTATTCAGGCATTGTCACTGAATGTCGATTCCTAACGAGCTGTGGTCTTACCCTAAATAGGTGCCCCTGGTTGAATGTTTGATGGATGTTGGTGAATATGTGATACTCACTGGAGAATCCTTGTTGAGGATGCATGATTTATAAAATGAAATGCATGTGTATGAATGATTTGAATATGCATGCATGAATGAAAATGAAATGATGCTGGTTGGGTGCCGAGCAGAGTCGGTCTTGGTTGTGGTTGTGCCAATGACGATTGGGCTCTCTTTTTGTTTTTTGGTTGGTCGGTTTGGAAGGACAAGGTCCTTTGCCTACATACCCAAATGGGATCAAAACTGGTGTAGTTCGAGCCTATGCCCGAAGATTTGTGTGGGTTTGCCAATAATGATTGGACTTTGTTTGGGGTTGAGACTCCCTGGGGAATATCAATGAGGTTTGGCTTATGGGGGCCAATGAATATTGGGCTTTGGTTTGTTGTGCTTGACAAGATGATGATCTTGCTCCTACGTATCTCCTGGTGGGATGGAGAATTCAAAGCTTACGTAGTTCTTTGGTTTGCCAATGAATATTGGACTTTTGGTTTGCCAATGAAAATTGGGCTTTGGTTGTGACATCATTGGGGATATAAGGATCAATTCGGAAACATGATCGATATCCGGCCTTAGTGGATGAAAAAGATGTATGGGGGTGAGCTTTATTTGGGGAAATTTTTTCCTCCGACCCTCGGGATCTTTGCGTTTTACGCGCCGTGGGCTACGCACTTGTTTCTGCTGAAGAGTAAGATCTTGAAGTGACTGATGCAGAGCTTCAAGTTTTGAGTCCTCTGATGCAATACTGGGGACCAACGAAATTCTTTCGACATTTAACGTCCAAGTAAAAAAAACACATTTTTTTTTTGTTTTTTTTTTATGTTATTCCCATATTTCAATGCATTATCTATCAGGAATAAAAACACATTTTATGAGCAAGTAAGGACGCATAACAATGAAAAGGTTTTTAAAAATGATTTTGATTCAACGAAACTTAGTCCCTTGTATGGGTAACTATTCGTGAAAATGTAATCCCTATAAGAGGTGATTACTGAGATAGAGAAAAAGAAGAAACAAAAAGACAAATGGAAATTTGCTTGGGTTTCACGTGCTACTTTCCCTATGACTTCGAAATAACTTTTTTTTTTTTGAAAGATGATAATGAGGTTGATTCTTTCCCTCTTGAATTCTGTCCGGACCTCACGTGCCGCAGTCTTTTGCCTTTTTTTTTTTTGAAACCCCTAACTTTTACCTGGACCGCTCTTTCGAGTTTTCAGTCCACTGGGGTATATTTCCTTTTTTGATGTCCTTAATTTTTGCCTAGACCGCCTTTTCAGGTTTTCGATCTACCAGGACGCTCTCTATTGCCTAAACCGCCCCTTTTCGGGTTTTCGATTTAGCGAGCTCTTTTTTCTTTTTGGCATATATATTTTTTTGACTGCGCCAGAGTTTATTGATAGGGGGATCTTTGTGGGTGGGTAATATCTTTTTTTCCAAGCATTAAGTCTCCTTCTCTAAATTCTCGAGAATGAACTTTCTTGTCGAGCTGTCCATGCCACAATGCTGTGAGGTGTTTCTCTTTTATGAGGTTCAGTTGGTCGAACCTTGTTTGTGTTTGTGGATGCCAATGAAAATTGGACTTTGGGTGTGTGGATGCCGAGCAAGGTCGGGCTTTTATGATGGGATGCCGAGCGAGGTCGGGCTTTTATGATGGGATGCCGAGCAAGGTCGGGCTTTTGTTTGGTTGCCGAGCGAGGTCGGGCTTTTTGTGATTGGTTGGGAATGGCTTCCGAGCAAGGTCGGGCTTTTGTGATTGGCTTCCGAGCAAGGTCGGGCTTTTGTTTTTTTTTTTGATGGGAATGTCAATGACAATTGGGCTTTTATTGGAAATGGGGTTTGTGGGTGCCAATGGAAATTGGTCTTTTGTTGGAGATGTGAGGAATGCCAATGACGACTTGGCTTTTTGTGTTTGGGGATGCCAATGAAAATTGGGCTTTGTTTGTTTGGGAATGTGAGGAATGCCAATGACGGCTTGGCTTTTTGTGGGAAATTGTGGGGAGTGCCGTAACTGCAAATGGTTTCTTTTTTTGATGAATTGGGCGACCACTTGTTTGGTTACGTTTGCATAGGAAGCTGCTTCGACCCATTTGGTGAAACAGTTGATGGCAACTAGTATGAACTGGTGCCCTTTTGAAGCCTTTGGCTCAATCATTCCGAACATGTTTATGCCCCACATAGAAAAAGGTTAGGGTGATGTCATGACATTCAGAGGTGTTTGTGGTATGTGCCCCTTGTTGGCATAAATTTGTCACTTGTGACATGTCTTGGCATGGGTTTGGAAGGACTCCCCATGGATTTCTTTGGTGAGCATGACTGCTTCATGTTTATCCACATATCTGAGTAAGACCTAATTTCTCTTGTAGAGTGTGCCCCGGCAGAGGGAGAACTGTGGTGCTATATTTTTTAGGTTTCTCTTGGTGAGGTTGTATTACCCTATCCTCTTGATCCCCAAGTCTGGACAATCCTTCAGGAGGTTCAAAATCGTCCTTATTATCATCTTCCGTTTGGTTATTTTGAAGATTGAAGTCAAAAGGGATTGTAGCAGTGTTATTTTTTTGGTGATGTATGATGATGATTTTTTTTTGTAGGGTTGCGGAAATTTATTTGAGAACGAAAGAAAAACGAACTCTTTTGAACATAAACTACAACTTTATTAATGACGGAAATGATTTGAAATGTGGGTCCCATAAAAATTAATCATTTGCCTTGGGAAGAGCAAAATGATTTGATTTTTTTTTTTGAAAAACAAGATAAATTACTTGGACAAAGAAATGATTTCCAGAATTTCGATGGCCTTCCGGTTTGCTCGGATCTCTTCCGAAACGCTACTGTACACATGGTCGGGTACTTCTTTTTTGGTGTTTTATGTGAGGGGAATGATGTGAGGGTTTTGCTTTAAAATTCATGTAAATGTATGAATGCAATGAGTATGCAAAAATATGCCCTTTTTTTATGCAAAAAATTTTTCATGAATGCAAATGGATGATATGCATAGTTATGGTATAAGGAGGTTCGGAACTTCCCCCCATCCTCACGTGTAGGCTCTAAAGGTGAAATCTCCTAAGAAGAGGTCCCTAGAGTCATAGATCTCACATGGAATTAGGGTTGTCTATGGACATACGTCGACATGACTTCAATTAATTCCACGTGAAAATCTCCTCTAAGCGGGGTTGGGCATCCTACCTCACGGACATACGTCAACGCGGGCTTCCGCACACAACCTCCTTCTAACTTAGTTTTTTTCTCAAGCTCGGGTAGAGAGCCTCACACGTCCGGCATTAACCCGAACAATGTGGAGTAACATCACTCAAGTAACCCCCGTATTTGATATATATATGATATGAATATAAAGCAAAATAAAGCAAATATAAACATAAAGCATAAATATGACATGTATAAAATAATAAACATGGTACGCAAAGAAAATAAAAACAATTGGCTTAAAAGCCAAATAGGTTAGGCTTGACTCACTAGTGGGAACAGGGTCCCCAGTGAAGTCGCCAGCTGTGCGCACCTCGTTTTTTTCCTTGGGGAAAAAGACGCGCAAATCCTCCGAGGTCGTTCGCAAACGCTCGGAGGGCCTTTGTAAAGCCGCCACCAAAGTTTTTGTGTAAAGGGAACGTTGATAAACCCTTAAGTTTTTTTTGTTTAAAGGGAAACGATAATAAAACCCTTTGACGATGAGGATAAGGATTGGTCATCGTAACCATTGTCGGGTTCGGGAGTCGATTACGCAAGGGGAAGGTATTAGCACCCCTTACGTCCGTTGTACTCAACGGGAACCTTCTATTTGGTCAAAGCTTGAATTGTTTTTTTTGTTTTGCGCGCATGTTCATTTATGTCAAAAATATAATAAAAAGGGGGGAAAGAGATAAAAACAAACGAAAGAAAAGAAAGAAAAAAGTTTTTTTATTATTGCGCTTGACAAGATGTCGATCTTGCTCCTACGTATCTCCCGGTAGTCGGAGAATTCAAAGCGTACGTAGTTCTTTGGTAGAAAAACGTACATGTGTTGGTTAATTTTAAATGGACGATGTTTTAACCGAATTCTTGCGATTTAAACGTAGCTTGTATGCTCGCGCTTGGGAGACTTATTAAGCGTTTGTTCGTGAATCGCATTAGAATTGTTAAAAGGTACGTCCGTTAGAGTAAAAGGGGTAATTGGTCGCTGTGGGACCAAGGGAGGTGCAATGGACTCATACAAGTCAATCATTGACCGAGTGGACTCCGAAGAGTCGGGCGATTGTTCGATTGATCCACTGAGATCAAGAACAGGTACAATGGACTCGGACGAGTCGAACATTGACCGAGTGACTCAAACGAGTCGAGGGATCGAGTCTAATGGCCACGGGGGACCAAAAGGTTTGGATTGACCACAAGGGGCCAAGTTTTGGTTTGGTTAGGGTTGTACATATTGAAAATGGAATGACGATTGTCCGAACGACGAGACATACGTCACGCATTCGTACAATCGGGGCGATGGAGAGACATACGTCACACCATCCCTTTTTCATTCATGTTTTTGGGTTGAATCCTTTAGAAATCCCAAGGTATGTCAAAACATTTGGTTTGAAAACCCAAAATGGGAAGGTTTAGCAATTTTGCTAGAAAACGCACAAGTTCGTCTCATTTTGCGAACGGTTTTGAAAAGCGAACAAATTTGGTGTATGTTCATGCTTGAGTTTTGAAAATCATGAACAATATTTATTGTTCAAGTTTTGATGGAGATGATGAACATAGCTTGTTTGTTCATGCTTGTTTGAAAGTTTGGGAACATAACTTGTTTTGCAAGTTATCCACATAATGTCATACGAACTTGTGATTTTGCCAAAATTGTGCAAAATCCTTGTTATGGTTTGAAAAACATGGGTTTAAAAACTCTTAGGTTCTGAGCTCTGGGGCTAGAACCTCAAAAATTGGTCATTTTGACACAAAAACTCAGATTCTGAGTTCTGTCATGGTCGCACTGCGACCATGACTTCGCACTGCGAAGCATGCGAAATTTTGAGTTCAGAAGCTGTTTCTGAACTTTTGTTCAGAAACAACTTCTGAACACACTCAGGACCTTTTAGGTGAGTGAAAAGCTTTGAGTTTTTGGGATGAAAAAGGCTGGACAAACCAGTTTTGATGTTTTGAAAACCTTGGGATTTCTTTGAAATTCAAAAGGGGTTTTTTAGAATCAAATGGTTTTGAACCAAAATAGCTATGCAAACACAATTGTAAATGCAAGATGAGTGCTTAGAAACTTACAGAACTCCTTAGCAAAGCTCCAGCTGCAATGGATTGGAATTGGTTGAAGGCTTTCACAAAGTTTTTTGGTATTGGTGATGAACTTGAACTTTGGTAAAGCTTGTGTTGGATTGGTTTTTTCTGGTTGTTTGTGAGGGTTTGTAAGCTAAAATGAGTAGAGTTTCTGCTCTTGAAATGCTGTTATCAGTTGTGTTTGTTCCCTTGGGCATTGCCTTCTATTTATAGGCCAAAATCAAATCTATTTCATCATTACAAAATCCTAAAATCCAGCTGATTTGTGGCTAAGATCAAGCTGAATCCCTTTGCATTAAATGCTAATGGATAGAGGCAACCTTGCCTTGTACCAAGGGGCAAGATTCAGCCTGATTTCAGCCACACATTCAACCAATTCTAGAAGGTAATGATGAAGAATAAAGCTGAATTGCAATTGGCTAATGCTTGGGGATCAATCCTTGCAATCTCAATGGTTGATCAATGAAAACGTGCACTGTAATGTGCAGAGATTGAGGGATGAAAAAGGCTACTTATGGCTGGTGTGAGGGGTGAAAAGCTGCTGCAAAACAGGGTAGGCACTCATGGCTTTTCAAGTGAGAAAATCCAGCTAGTTTGACTGGTTTTTGGGGAAGCAAGCAGGAGGAAAGTCCTCAAGCAGGTGGCTGTCAACCTTGTGGTGGTTAGCAGGTCACATGGGAGGGACTAGAGCTGCCCAAGGGCAAGCCCACTTGCTTGTCACATGCTAGGTTGGAAGAAAAAGCTTCCAACCTTGGCATTAATGGCAAGTCCTTCAATTCTGGTTTTGCTTGGCCCAATTAGCCATGAATGCTACTTAAAATAATTATGGAAATGATATGCAACAAATTCTGGAATTAAATCAAAGAAACCAAAAATCTGCAGAAAAATCGCAGACTTCGCAGTGCGAAGTGAGCTTCGCAGTGCGAAGTCAGCATTTTTAAAATGTTGACTTTTCTGTTGACTTTTGTTGACTTTTGACTTTTTCCCCTCTTTGATTTTTTTTGATTTTTTTGTTTTAAAATGCTTAGGACAAAATTAGGGTACTACACATTCAGCTGGAACATGTGGTTACTGAAGACCAAGTTGCTGACATTTTCACAAAGGCTTTAGATGCTAAACAGTTTGAAAATCTGAGGAATAAATTAGGGGTTTGTTTATATGAAGAGCTATAGCAATTAATGCAAACTGGATGTGAGGAAGATAGAGTACCTGCCAGCTTTGTTAATGCTAAGTGTGATGATGTGTCTGATCCTGAGTCTGAAGTTAAATCTGGAACAGATTTTGAAGGTATTTGTGTAGTTTTTATTCCCTATTTGAAGTCTGAGATTTGTCAGAATTTTGTGGCTAAAAAGGGGGAGAAAAACTTGTGTCTGAGCTGTTCAGTATCAGAAGATGTATTGCTCAGTTTGTGGTGTTCAGTTTTCAGTATTGCTCAGTTTTCAAGTGTTTTGTTCAGAGTTCAGAATTACAAGAAATGCAACAAGAGTTGTCAAGATTTTATTGAGGGGGAGTATGTGTCTCAGGGGGAGTACAAGGTTATTAAATTCCTGAGTGATGATGTGTTCCTGAAGGTTCCAGTTTCAGAAGTTACTTGTTTCACAAGTTACTGCAGTTTAGAAGTAAGGGGGAGTTTGATGTATGCTGAGTTGCAGGGGGAGCTAGAGTATGTGAGTGTTTGTTTCTGTATGTAAAGCTTCAGGGGGAGTGTTTGTGATGATCAGGAGTTGTGTGCTTCAGTAGCTGAGAATATCAGAAGTTGATATGTTGTGTTGAACTGAAGCTGGATTGTGTTTTTCATGATAATCATAGCTGAATCCGCTGCTTATCTCTATGTTATGATTGATATTTGTGGAGTTCTTCATTGCTGAGATAGTCTTATGGGAGATTGAAGAGCTTGTCATTGTCATGTGTGAACATTGGTTTTAGCCAAAAAATTTGCCAAAGGGGGAGATTGTTGAGTCTTTTGGTGTTGGCTGCATATTTTGGCAAATCCAATGTGTTGAATAGAAGCATCTCCATGTTTAGAACAAATCTTCAGTTGCAAGTTTTTTGATTTGAAGTTGTTCAGAAGCTGAAAATTCCATCAGAAGCTGAAAGTTGCTTCAGACGCACTGTAGCACTTCAGAAGCTGAAATGTGAGTCTGATGCCCGCGTTGACTTTTGTTGACTTCATCAGAAGCTGGTTTTTCTGAATTGTTTTGGCGCGAATCTTTGCGAGATTTAACAAGGATTTATTCAAGCTTGTTGATTCTAGAAGGCCTGATTAAATTGGAGAAGATCTTTGAAGATTTGGCTCATGTTTATGAATATTCTTATTTTACTGAAGCAATCTTTGAGAGATATGTTGCAGTTTTATTTGTTTCCTTTTCAAGTCATTCATTATTCAGAATCATATCAATTCAGAAGATTTGTTTCAGATTAATGTTGCTTGCTGAAGATTATAAAAGGAGAGTTGCTGCCATTATTCAAGAGATACGAATTAGAGAAAAAATTCAGAGAATTGAGTCTTAGTGTTTGTAAGCTTTAAGCTTTGTTTGTGCACCACTCTATTGAGTTGGTTTAGTGTTTTTAATTGAGTTGTAATCACTCTAAGCCTGTAGGTACGAGTGCAGTCAGATGTATTGAAGTTGTTCTTCAAAACAGAGTAGTTTTTGTTAAGGGGTTCAGTAACAGGTTTGTTACTTGAATAGGAAGTTAGTGGTCTCTAATACTCAACGTGTTGGGTAGAATTCAAAACTAGGAGGAAGTTAATTGCTTAGGCTGGGAACTGGGAGTCAGTGTCTTGAGTCATAAGGATTAATTCCTATAGTGGAATTCCTTCCTGGATTGGTATCCCCCAGAGTAGGAGGTGTTTACTCCGAACTGGGTTAACAAACCTTGTGCCTTCTTTAGCTTTCCTGCACTTTTAATTTCTGCTAACTATCTTTTGTTGATTGTGCTAAGTTTAGTTCAGAACCTGTTAGGTTCAGAACTTGTTTACTCTTCGTTTTTGCCTGGCCAGAATTTCAATGTGGATAAGCTTGCTTCTTCTTGAGGCATCCATAAGTAACAATTGTCCTTTGATCTAATGCCCCACATTAGCACTTCATTTTCTTTACCTGTAACCAGATATTCCTCCTTGTTAAAATTCACTTCCAACCCTTGATCACATAATTGGCTTATGCTAATCAAATTTGATGTTAGTCCTTTAACTAGCAACACATTGTCTAGTTTTGGTAACCCATTCTTATTCAAATCACCAACTCCCAAAATTTCTCCTCTAGCTCCATCACCAAAGGTCACATAGCTACTAGTGTGAGACCGTATATTTTCAAGAAATTTACTCACCGCAGTCATATGCCTGGAACATCCACTGTCAAAGTACCAGTCTTCCCTAGAGGAGGCTCTCAAAGAGGTGTGAGCAATTAAGCCAACATTTTCACATTTTGGTCTCCATTCCTTTGTGATTTTGTTTACAATGGGTTCCACTTTTCTTTGCTGAAAGTGCTTGGGGTATCCATACAGCTTGAAACAGAATGGCTTTATGTGCCCCTTTCTACCACAGTAATGACATATCCAAGGACGAGACGCCCTCCTGCTCTTAGATCCCTGAGGTTCGTTCTGATGTTCCAACTTAGGTTTGCCCATCATTGGATCATACGTTCCAACAGCCACAATGAACCTTTTAGCTAGATTTTGCTGTTTGTTGTTCAAGGTCCTATAATCAAACCCTATTCCTTTTTGGTTTCCCTTGGTTCTGACTCTCAAATATCTCTTCTAGCATATCAGTACCAGTGTTCATCATTCTGACCTGCTTCTTTAAGTGTTCAAGTTGAGAGTTCAGTTGGTTTACCTCATCATTGAGAACAGAAATTTGTCCTAAGTGTTCACTTCTTTCAGCCTGAAGTTGAGTGATAGTTCTCTTCTGTTTTTCCAGCTGCTTTCATACTTCCTCACTCCTAGTATACAAATCTTTGTAAGAGTTAGACAATTCTTCATAAGACAATTCTTCATCACTGGATTCATTATCAGATGGTGCTTCAGAACCTGATGGTGATGGTGCTTCTGAAACCTTAACTTTATCATCAGACATGCATCTACCAGTTAAAGCAATGACATGCTTCGCAGACTCATACTCCACTTCTCCTTTTGAGTCATCTTCATCAGACCAAGAAACAGCCAAGCTTTTCTTCTGTCTCTTGAGATATGTGCCACATTTTGTCTTAATGTGACCATATCCTTCACACTCATGATACTGAACACCTTTGGATTGATTGCTTTTCTCATCAATTCTTGTCTTCTTCAAGTCATTTGGTTGCTTACTGATGTTGAGTCTGATGTTCTGACCATTTGGTTTAGATCTCCTGTCAGCCTGCTTTAGGATCTTATTAAACTGTCTACCAAGCATCACAAGAGCTTCTGATATGTTTTCATCATCCTCATTATTTCCTTGTTGGTCCTCAACATCAGCATTTGCTACAAAAGCAACACCTTTCCCCTTCTTATCAGTTCGGTTATTGAAGGCTATCTCAAAATTCTGCAAGGACCCTATTAATTCCTCAACCTTCATACTGGAGATGTCCTGTGCTTCCTCAATGGCAGTCACCTTCATGTCAAATCTCTTAGGTAAAGACCTGAGTATTTTCCTCACAAGTTTCTCATCAGACATTTTTTCTCCAAGAGAATCAAATGAGTTAGCCATGTCCAGAACGTTCATATAGAAGTCTTGTATGTTCTCATCCTCTAACATTTTGAGATTTTCAAACTTGGTGGTGAGAAGTTGAAGTCTGGACATTTTTACCTTGGATGTGGCTTCATGTGTAGTTTTGAGAATCTCCCAAGCATCCTTAGCTACAGTGCACTGCTTGATCAGTATGAACATATTCTTGTCCACTCCATTGAATAAAGCATTCAAAGCCTTGGAGTTTAATTTATCTTCTTCCTTGGACCACTCTTCTTCTGGTTTCAGATCAGCTGTCTTCTTTCCATCTTTGTCAAGCACGACAGGATGTTCCCAACCCTTCAAAACTGCTTTCCAGGTCTTACTATCTATAGATTTAAGGAAAGCACTCATGCGAGATTTCCAATAGTCATAGTTGGAACCATCCAACATAGGTGGTCTGTTCACAAATTCTCCTTCCTTATCCATTATGCCATAAGATAACTTCCTTGGAGCTCATCCTAAAACAGGCAGGGTGCCTGCTCTGATGCCAATTGTAATTCTAGCGTAGTAAAATCCTGAGGCTGAACGTAATGCGAAGTACACAGTTTCAACGTTGAGCTACTGATCAATACAAATAACAAGGAAAGAAATAACATACAGAAAGTAAAAGGCACAAGATGTTTGTTAACCCAATTCGGTGACAAACACACCTACATCTGGAGGGTACCATGCCAGGAAGGAAATCCACTATAATAGTATCAATTTAAAGTCCTATGTGAACAACCTCAGGTTCACCGCCTTCTCACTTAATCACTATCCGTGGTATTTCTACCTAGGAACTCCTAGATATGAGACCCGTCTCACTTCCCCTCAAACAATCACTGCCCCAGTGATCTTAGACTCAAATAACAATCAAAGACGGAGACACACTCCAAACACACAAAAGTCACTCTTGCTTAAAAGCTTCAAGTGATCTACAATTACAACTCAATAAACAAAGTCCTAAGCTTGCATCAAGGTGACACAAGAAAGGCTCATAATTAACACACTCAAAACCTAAGAATACTCTTTCAATGATGGCTTTGGTTTTTAGTTGATTTCTTCCATAGTGGCGTTTTCTATTTATAGCCTTCAGCAGCAACATATATTTGAATCAAATATTCTTCTCAGAAATATATTGAAACAAATATTCTTCAGAAATATATTTTTCAAAGATCTCTTTGAAAATATATTCACAAATAAAACAATATCCAATATGAAGAAATATATCTCTTGAAAATATCTTCCTTCTAGAAACACACGCAGCTTGGAGAACAAGTAACATGAAAGAATTCTTCAATCAAATCTTCAAAAGATCAGGTGAGAAAATAAACAGCTCCAAGGTGCGAAAACAGGAGTACAATAAAATTGTAACACCCATAAAGAGATTGCCTAGGATCTCTCACAAGTATTAAAATTTCGTACTGGATACATTAAATACAATACAGAAAAGTTATTTATTGTTTACACATTATACAAGTTCATGTTACAACTCAAGATCCATTACATAAGATTCCTTAAAATATACATCATATACATCAAACTTATACAACATCCACATGACAGAACATAATACGGCACGATCAATCCGTAGCTTTCTCTTTACCTTTGCGTCGTGCCACCTGAGAAGAACCTGCACCAGAAGGAAAGGGATGAGACATAAAGTCTCAGTGAGCTCCTACCCTACCTACTGTTTGGCAACCTCAAGGAACCTAGGGTCGCCGTGCCTACCTCGGCGATATTGGGGATACCTATGATCGCCAAGTTTTACTTTGCCCATAAAGGGTCAACTGACTGATCCTGCTGATCTGGTGATCAAGGGGGGAACCTAGGATCACCGTCTGATAACTGCTAACTGAAGTCTGATAATTGTCTGAGTAAATATTTCCTGACTGGTAATATAATAGAATAATAACTGATACTTTAAGTTAGCTGTTAGCGTTGAACAAACATTACATTATCTTGGTTCATTTTACGGAGTGCCCCCGGGTGGAGTAACCCCGAAGTACATCTCCCATCTTACCGGTGAAAATTCCTATCATATCAGGCTAACACCAGACTCCTCTTATCTTTTGTGTGGCTGCTCTCGCGAGCGGTAACTTCACCGTCCCAGCTGCCATTTAAGGCGGTAACTTCACGGGGACCCCCTGTATACTAACTGTCGAGCAGACAGGAGACACATAACTTATAGACTTGGATGTGCAGCTGCCCTCACGGGCGGTAACTACACCGTTCCGGCTGCCATTAAAGGCGGTAACTTCACAGGAACCCCTCGTATACTAACTGGCGAGCATACGAGAGACACATCAAGCCCATCTTATAATTAATTATCATTCTTAAGTGCTTAACCTATAAAGGTTCTAAGCTTAATCACTGTATCATTCTTATTAACCTATCCAGGTTCTTGACCCATCGTTCTCATGAGCCATTCTTAGGGCTTACTTAAGCTTTTAACTTAATTCATGAATTTCCAAACTCTGCATAACCTTTGCTCAAATAATATCTTAATCTTTGGAAGCATTTGGAATGAACTAAAATGGTGGTTTAAGTTTCTAAAATATGTTATAAGAAATTAGTTTCCAAAAAGCCATGCCCGCGCGAACCAGGACCCCCAGAACAGCTCAACTAGGTTGAACTGTCCAAGGCTGGTCGCTACAGCGCCCTTCTGGTCGCTACAAGCGCCAGTAGACAGAACCTGGTCGCTACAAGCGCCCAGTTCCTCGCTACAAGCGCCAGCCGTCGCTACAAGCGCCAGTGCGGTCGCTACAAGCGCGGCTAGGCAGGGAAAAACCCTGTCTGGTCGCTACAAGCGACAGTCCGTCGCTACAGCGATCGTATCAGTAAAACCTGTGTAAAATGTGATTTTTCCACCATTATTGCTCATTCAATGATGCCCATGCTTCCTAAACATGATAAATATGATTTTCTTTCATAAATTAACAATTATAAACACTCATGAGCAAAGATTAAACAAGCAAGGAAATTAGGGTAAACTTGAAAACTTTCTAAAATTTATAAAACTTGTCAAAACACTCTAAATTGGTTCTATAATCTGAAATGAGCTCACCTATGCCTTAATTGGTGCTGGTTCAGCTTGTTTCTTGCAAACCCTAGCTTGTTCTTTCCTTGTTCCTCTTTTCTTCCTCTTGTTCTAGCTTCTTACTCAAGCTTCCTTGCAAGTGTTTTCTCACTAGGGTTTAGGTTGAAGTTTGGTTGAAGGATGGTGAGTGAGGGAGGGCGTGTGGCTTGGAGGAGAAGGGGAGAGGAGAAACTGAAAAATGGAAAGGGAATGGAATGGAAGAGTGTAGAAATAATTGGTAAGATTTTCTTACCACTCATTTTAAAAACAATCTCCCTTTTCAAATTATTTACCATCTTACCATTCCAATTATTACAAAATTACCACTCTTGCTTAATGGTTTCTAATACTGATAATAATTGCATCTAAGCGAGATATTACAAAAATGCTTCTGAAGGTACTTCTGAAGAAGTGCGTCTGAAGTTCTGCGTCTGAAGTTCTGCTTCTGAAGTTCAGCTTCTGAAGGTTCAACTTCTGAGGTTCAGCTTCTGCGTCTGAAGACTCAACTTCTCAGGTTCTGCTTCTGAAGACGAACAACTTGCTTATATATTTGATTTTAGCAAAACTGAAGCCAACAACCAAATATTCAACATTCCTCTTTATTAATAGGCGACCATTTAGATATGTCCTTTTCAAAGACATGATTTTTTTAATTTCCTTGTTGTCATTTTCACTCTTCATTTTTACTTCTCATGTTAACTTTTTATTGACCGCTTTTATTTAATTTGGATGGTTCTTTTGGGATGTCTATACCTACGGCCAACGCTTTTAATCCGTCACTATAGACATCCGTTGGTATATGCTAATTTCTTGTGAGAAATGATATTTATACAACCATTTTGTGACAAAGGAGTATATATTTGATGCGCAAGTAGAAAACTATAGGGCATACTACTGGATTATAACACGGGTTAAAGAATGGCATTTCAATCCAATAACTACCACAGTCACCCAATTTAAGGTAGAAAATTTAAGGGGGTGTCTACTATGGTACCAGCCTAAATGTGGACATTACTACATTTAATAAATTTTAATGAAACATTATATTTAATCTTTAACTTTTTATTATTATAAAATTTATTTTTACTGTAAACTATAAGAATTCACCTTTAGAGCATTTTTTAAAAAGCAAACGTAGATGATTAATTTGTAAGAAAAATGGAAAAACGTTGGTATCATGGACATGGATTGAACCTTAGCCCTTCCTACGTTAAACTCATTTGATGGCCCAAACCAAACTATTGAGCTACTCTCTAGAGTGTCATTACTATAAATTTAAAGCCTCCTATACAAACCACGATCAAAGCTCCAGCAACAAAGAGAGAGAACTCCAATATAGAAGAAAACTAAACCTCCATCAAGGAACAAACTTCAGCTAAACAAACCAAAAAATTGGGCAAGAATCGAATAAAAATAAAGCACCTTAGGATCTCGCTTCATGCCACTAACAAGATTCAAGACAATCGAAGACAATGCGAAGAATATCTTATGCAAATATAGAGCTAAACATATAGGATTTTGAGATACAATCAAGATAGCTCCTTTTAAAGCATAAAGGTTGTCCAAATTTTCCGTTAAACCCTTTGGACACACCGCACTCAATTGTGAAGAAGAAAGGAGTTTATTACATAGAAATATATCGGGATTTAACCGTGAAAACATTTGATAGGGGACCAAAAATACATTTAGATCTCCAAATTAAATTTAACAGCTGTACAACGTTTCCATTGATGATCCAAATCTTACTCTTTTTAAGGTTTTCTCGTATAAGAGGGCGTTATTTATTTTTACGGTAATTTATCAATCTAAGAGAATGTACTCTATTGCTAGATCATTTGAACTTCTCTTTGATAAAATTTTGGTTGGCTAATTATAATGTTCTTAAAAAAGTTTAAGAGTAAAAAATTAAAAATGATGTAGGGTACAGTTTCAGGGTGGAAACAAATGTACTATCTAGACACTCTTTGGAGTAAAAGGCCAAGATATTTCAAAATCCTAATCAAAATGGCTTCTTTTTCTTTTTTGGTTCCCTCTTGCCGTACTCTCTCTCTCTCTAAGGCAAAAAATTTTGTAACTTGAGAATTTTGCGTGCAAACTTTTATGTCCATGTCCCTCTCATTGAAATTATTTAATAAAAAACTCTGCATTATCAAAGTCACTTTCATAAAGACCCTTTTATATTATCTCTCTCCTTTTACCCATACATGAAAATAAATTGAATGGTTAATGGAGATTGAAAGGTGAATATCAGGTCACCCTCTCTATTTCTTTTTTTTCTTCTTTAATTCTCCAACACGAGAAGTTAATTTTGAAGTGTGAGTTGGCTAATTGTTGGAAGGTCTATTTTCAGTCCATAAATATCTCTCTTCTAGGCCAACTCACTTCCATATTTTGCAACCATTTTACCATAGTTGTAGCTTCAAACCAAACAACTACATATAGCGAGTGCAAATTCATAAGGTATAACCATCGCTTAATACATATACTTATCCTTGTTTCTTTCAAATCTTACCATAAATTTTTCATTCTTCTCTTTTTGATGGTTAGTAGCATGCAAAAATATAGATCACACTAATTTTCCGAAAAAAAAAAATCCAACCCCTTCTTCTTCTTCTTTGATTTTTTTTCATATTTCATTATTTTTCAATTTAATTTTTTAATAAAGGAAATTAGATGTGTTATAAAAGTTTCATATTTCAATGGTTGAATGGATTATAAAAATTAAATAAAATATTTCATGATTGAATAAGGAAATTATGGATTCACTTGGTTTTTGTAAAATAACTTGAATTTCACAGCTTTGCAAAATATGGAGCTACAAAATGAAGGTGGAGAAGGATCTTCTCAAAAGAAAATGGGAAGAGGGAAAATTGAAATCAAGAGGATTGAAAACACTACCAATAGGCAAGTCACTTTTTGCAAACGACGCAATGGATTGCTGAAGAAAGCCTATGAATTATCTGTTCTTTGTGATGCTGAAGTTGCCCTTGTTGTCTTCTCAACTCGTGGTCGCTTGTATGAATATGCCAACAACAGGTTTGAGTTTACACAATTTCTTACCTCAAAATCTTCAAGATTCTTATTTTTTTTCACAACAAATCTTGATGATTCTTAGTTTATCTTGTTTTTGTTATTAATGGAAAAATACTTGTTAATTTGTCTTAAAATAATGTATTTCAAATTATCAAAAGAAACTTTATATATTGACTCATGATATTTGTTGATCAAAATAAAGAAATATTGATAAATAAAAAACTATGTGGGATTTATGAGGTCAGTTACACTTTTAAGTTCAAAATGACTTCCAGTCCTCCTAAAACTCCAGTTTGTCAATCTTTTCCTCTTTTGGTGTGTATCTTATTTAATTTTATTTTTATTTTTGTTGTACATCTTTGATGTGTTTGTTCTATTTGATCTCTTGTTATCTTCATGCTAGTCCTTTTGTTCTTTTAATATATTTGTTTATTGGAACTTTGAAAAGTTTGCAGATCTGAAACAAGAGATAGAAATAGGAGTTAAGAATCTATACATAATATAGAAGAACAGAAGTAACAGCTTTAATTAGGGTTAGAAAGATTTCTAGGTCAGAGATCTTAGCTTGTTTGTGTATATTCTCCCATGCTATTAACCTTTTCTCAATCCTTTTTCTTTTTCTCTCTCTTTCCCTACATATGTAATCAACCATGAAACTTACAAAAATCTGCCAGAAAAAAGCTGTCATGCACTCATTGACCCTCTTCATTTCCATATTATTCTTTCTTGTCCAATTGCAAATTAGGGTTTCAAAATTTTTACTAGTCACACCCTAATCCCTTCATATCTTTGTTAAAAGGCAAAATAACATAATCCCTTCATATCAATTTATCTATAAGGCAGTCCAAAATCTGATGCATACAAATCACATAGCCTTAACAAAATCTAATGTTATTTTGTTAGCTAAAAGTTAATTTTTTACAAATAATAATATTATTTCTTGATTTTTCTTTCTAAAAAGGGTAGTGTAGAATATTGGGAAAAATTTCTATAAGATGAGGTTAAAATAAAAAATCAATATTATTGTTTCAAAGGGTCAAAGATTTCACATTTTTCAAACTAAAACAGAGTTTTCTAATAATTTACGCACTAATTATCTGTACCTATATGTTGATTTGTAAAAGTCTAAATTTTGTTCCCCACCTTCATAAATTTAATCTGTCCTTTAGAATATAGTCGGGTTGAGGGAGCATACTGTAGTTAGGGTTTCCTAACCAGCATGGGTTTATAAGTGTCCATGACTCATTGTTTTCCACAACAAATTAATTTCTGGTAGAGATAGTTTTGAAAATATTGTGCAATAAATTTTCAAATTCATTTATTTTTAAGAAAATGATTTGATATAAAGTATGGATTTGTGTAAAAAATCATAAACTCAATTCATACTAGTGGAATTTATTTATTTTTTTGGTACAATACTAGTGGAAAATTCCCTTTTTTTTTTTTTTTTTTTGAGTTTTTAAATTATGATCCACTGCTCACGTGAGACATGATTTCATAGTTTTTCACTAAGGACAACAAGACATAATGATAGTTATTTTTCTGCGGGGTCTTCCATTTTCATTCATTATTTTTCATAAAAATTAATTGTCAGGTTAATTTCTTTCAAAATTTCAAAAGAAATTATTTATTATTGTTCTGTCAAGTTAATTTTCTTTCTTGATCTATAGATTTTTACCCTCTGCATCTAAAGTAACACTATATGATATCAGATTCTAAAAATAGCCACAAGAAAAGAACCCCTCTCTTTCTTATCCTTTTTAATTTCTTTCATGCTTATGGAAATAAAGCTTGTTCACTTGACGTATTTTTCTCTACCTACTCTCAATTATGTATTTTGGAAATTTCATTAGAAAAGAAACTTTACATTTGCATTACGCATTCCTTATATGAATAAGTTAATTATATAAGACTCTTTGCAAAAGCTTTTTCTTTTACATTCTTTAATTAGAGTTCAAAAGAATGAAACTTCATATACACAGGTTGAGGCCGTTGAGTTTGAACTAGTTTGTGTTGTGTAAGAAATTTTTTATGATAATAAAAGGGAAAAGAAATTAATGAAAAAGAGTACGATCCAATAAAAATTCTGAAGTTGATGACACTCATTTCTTAGATTTTCATGATCAGTGTACTACTGACACAACATCTTTAGTTTTTCCGAAGCTAAAACAAAAACCATGTATACAAATCTTTAAATGGTATTGTGGTAATCGAGGTGTTATACTAATTAAGAAAAAAGAAAAAGAAAAAGGGTTCTTGTTTTTGTTGTTATTACACCATGTTGAAGTTTTTTGAATCTGTATATAGTTGAGAGGCAATGACATTTTTGAATCTTTGGCAAGTTAGGCTTTTAGTATAAAAAAATGAAATTGTGATTTCAAGTTTCGTGAACAAAACAATTCTATAATAAATTTCGAGCACACAACTATTTTTAATTAATTCTTGAATATAGTTTTTTATAAGCAAAAAAACATCATTAATTAGAGTACATGGATACCCAAAATCCATTACAAAGTCTAAATCAAATACAATGAAGACATGTGTGTGGGTAAATCCACCAGTTTAAAGATAAGAATTTATTATTATCCACAAATGAATAAACACATGATAAGTCAAATGACATAACCATGCATCTCCGACTCAAACTAGTTAAAAATCGTATGCGACACTTGAAACGAGATCTCACATACAACAAACAGATGATGAGATGAACTGAGAGAGAGTCCACACAAACATAATTTGCATGATCAATGAAGAACATTTTGGGCCGGGGAGGATGGGCCTAAAAATGGGCCGGGGCCCATTAGCCCACATTTCGGCCGGATCGGGGCTCAAAAAACTAGCACAATATACGCTCGGGCTTTTTTGGCCCAAACCCATTTTGCCCATATAAAAAATGGGCCGGATTGGGCTAACTCATCACGTTTTAGGGCTAACTCATCACGTTTTAGGCCAGGCCAGGCTGACCATGACCCACTCGGACCGGGTCGTACCAACCCATTTGACACCTCTAATTATAAGACCATTTTCAAAAAAAGTATTGTCCTTAAATATAAAACTATCTACAGATTTCTAGATGAATTTATTACTCTTTTACAACTATACACTTATTAATACTACCAAGTATCTTGAAATATGAAAAATCAACCTTGAGTGTTTTATACAAAAGGGCAATTTAACAACATTAACACATTTTTAGTCAAATTTATTACTCTAACAATTCTTTTTAATACCCGTGATTTTTGTAAAGTAGTCTTATAAATATGTAATAATTAATTGAGCAGTTTCCTTATTATTATTTATTAAATTTAGTTTATATTCTTTTGTTTAGTTTATCTCAATGACCTAATATATTGTTTCCGAGCAAAAATTAGCTGCATTTATGTGTTATATTGATAATTTCTTGATCTGTCAAAATATTTCTACAATTACTTGTATTATTTGCAGTGTTAGAGCAACTATTGAAAGGTACAAAAAAGCATGTGCTGCTTCCACTAACGCAGAATCTGTATCTGAAGCTAATACCCAGGTAATTAAATTTATTCACATGATTTTATATTTTTTTACAAGAAATTTATTCACCTGATATCAATTCAAGTGTTGATTTGATTGAAATAGAGAGAACACATAAATAGAAAAATAATTAAAACCATATAATATATGGTGCCTCGCCCTCATGTAAATTTTTTGTGACATTTTTGTTACTTTAAAATTATCATCCACAAGGTTGACACACTAACACTATTTTTCCAATATTAGTTTTACCAGCAAGAATCATCAAAATTGAGAAGACAGATTCGAGATATTCAGAATCTAAATAGGTCAGTTTCTTTTTTCTTATATATTTTTTGCAATAGTTTTTCTCCATTAATTAAATAACTAATAACTATGAGTTATTTTTTCTGCAGACACATCCTTGGTGAAGCTCTCGGATCTCTGAGTCTCAAAGAACTAAAGAATCTCGAGGGTAGATTGGAGAAAGGTTTAAGCAGAGTTAGATCTAGAAAGGTATATATGATGTTTTTAATCAAAAGATATATAGAATTAGGTCAAGTCTACCGTGCACAAGCAAAATAAGCCTTGCATTTATATTATATAAAAAGAAAATTACTCTCCACTTTCAATACAAATAGCACATATAACAAATAAATAAGATTAAATTCAAATATTAAAATAAAAGTGTAACAAACACGATATGAGCATATATATGTCCAGTTTTTTTTCTTTTATCATTTAAAAAGTGTAGCAAATTAGATGAGTATATTTATACTGACTTTTTTATTATCCCAATTATACCCTTAAACAACTTTTTCTATAATAAAGATTGTTTTTGGTATTATTAAAAAAAATAAAAGTTTAGATTATATTTTTTTGTTATATTGTTGGTGTCATTGAAATAAATAATCATGGTTAGTTTGGTTTGTTATAACTTGAAAGCATCAAACATTTATATTTTTAGTTTTAATCAAAATCAAAATTTCATAAAAAAACACTGTTTAAAATTTTTAAATGTTAGCGCAATAAAAAGAACGAAAAGACGGACACTCACAGTGTCCATCTTTTTGTTAGTCATGTATAAAGTTGTTTCCACTATTGGATCAATAAATTTTACTGTTAAATAAAATATGATGAGATTTATTGATCCAATCTTAAAAAACAGATTTGTGCATGGTACAAGAATGATTTGCTTTTGCATGTTAGACAAAGCCATAAAATATTAATATACAATCAGCAATATGACAATTATTTAAGGCATTTTGTATAAGAAAAAGTTATGTCTACCCTTAAAAATAAATCAAGTCGTACACCAAAAAAAAATCAGAATGCAATTTTTTTAAAGAAAAATCAGAATGCATGAACATGAAATAGGCAAAAGTTTTTTTTTTAAATGACACATTTATTAAACAAGTCACCCATACAAGCAGTAGTAATAGCTAGCTCGATACAAGAATATGAGTTAGTATTTTAAAATTTTAATTTTTGGCCAATTAATTATAATTTATTTGTGATTAGATTTATTTGGTTTAGCCTTTTATATTTGCAGTTGGGTTAACTCTGCTTTTGCTGCTTTAAAAAAAATTACATGATTTTACCAAAAAAAAAAAATTTGAAAATTAACAAGATAAATTATATTTTCCTCCTTGGTTTTTTTTACTAAAATATTTTCCTCCTTGTTAGATTTTATTTCTTTTGGACTTATGTACTTAAATGTTTTTCCAGCATGAGACGTTGTTTGCTGATGTGGAGTTCATGCAAAAGCGGGTAACATATTATACTGTCTGTTATTTTTATTTATTTTAACACAATATATTTATATGCAAATTATGAAGTGAGGATCAAAGATACTCCAATAAGAAATATTTGGTTGGTCCTAACTAATGGGTCTAAATCTTGTGATCATAAGATTTTCTCTCAATCTATATATAAGAATCTGGTTGTTTTTAAAAATACATCTAACACTTTACTGAGATTAACAAAATCACTACCTTCGGTAAAATAATAAGCAATTTGATTAGCCACTCTCATTAGATATAAAAATTGTAAATTATGAAAATGAAAATATGGAGATTTTATTACAATCATCAACATTAACAATAGCACCCATATATGTTAAAGGTGTTTGATGATCATTGAGTGCCATAATCATACTTGAAGAATAAATTCCACAATTAAATTCATGAAGATCGTATGTCCTTTGCAAACTCCAATTGTCTCATTGATCATGGCCCCCTTTCTTTTTAGCTAAGTCACCTCCATAGGTAACTTTGATATCATCAACTAAGTTCTCTAAACTCATTCGTTTTAGAGGAGATAATATCATTTCTCATCTCCCAAATTTTCTAAACAATCGTATGTCAATTATCGTTAAACTTCTTGGATGCTTCCTATTCAAAGTGGATGAGAAGAAAGAATCAAAAAGGAGAACTTATAGTTACCGGCAAAATCACTCCGGTTTCCACCCACTTTGAATGTGATACCAAATTGTGCTGGCAAATTGACAAGTACAAAACATATGATCCTCTTTCTCTAAAATCTCTAGGCACCACACACAATCCACGACCCTCCCAACAAGATGGATTCCCCTTTTCGAAAGATTCCCATGGGCCGTTAATCTTCGAAGAAACAATTGTCAAGCGAAAGTTTGAACCTTAGGATGAGCCAAGTTTGTCCAATTTGCTCTCAACCTCTTCTTATATATGGCCGCACTTAAAGTCTTTTCGGGTAAGAATTTTTTAGAAAGGGCCGCATACAGAGATTTAACCGAAAAAATATCCACTTGATCAATTCCCCAAATCCATTTGTCATGCTCGGAACTTAATTGACAACCACCAATTAGATCCGTAAGGTCTCAAAATAATTCTTGCCCCCATTCAAAGAAATTTCTCCGTCACTTAAAGTTCGAACTCCAAGCCCCATCATACTAATAGAACAAGTGTTTTGGTCCCGATTATGTTTAACTATCACATCTGCAAACTTTTATTTAAAATGATGTTAATGTATATATTTGGTCTCTATTTATAGTTAATATATTAAGTTACAGTACCTATACCCTATATCAATATATTTCGACCCTACATATATATGTAATTAATTTCAATTTCAATATTATCTCTGCAGTTAATTTCCCTTGTAAATGTAAAATAAACATAGTTGTATATGTACTAAATTGAAAATGATTATCATGAAACTAAAAACATAGTGTTTTTAGTTCTTATAAACGAAATTACTCTTTAAATTTTGTTTTTATACTATACTTTATAGAAAAGATGGATTTGGATTTCCTCCTATCAAGTAACTCCGTGACGCGGTTAAAGATCCGTGACACAGTTACATATTTGGATCATCCAATTTTAAATTAATGGTTCAGATCATTTAGAATTAATTAATTGACTGTGTAATTTCATTGTTTGATCTCAAATCAACGACCATGATCGCCTACAAGGTGTAATGTAATTGTGTGAACTTGCTACTGAAATAATTAAATTCCTGTTAGATTCATTCAAATACTTACATGGTAAAATTTATTGATAATTTTGCAGGAAATTGAGCTGCAAAACCATAACAATTATCTACGAGCTAAGGTCTCTCTCATTCTCTTTACACACACAAGGGCACACTATGAACCATTGAGAAATCACATTTATATAAATGCATTGTATTATTATTTATAAATAAATAAAATGAATTATGATGATGATGAAAAAAGTTGTTGAATGGTGCAGATAGCTGAACATGAGAGAGCTCAACAACAGCAACAAAATTTGATGCCAGATCAAACAATGTGTGATCAGTCCTTACCTTCTCAAACATATGACCGGAATTTCTTTCCGGTAAATCTTCTTGGATCAGATCAGCAGCAGTATTCGCGTCAAGACCAAACTGCGCTCCAACTTGTGTAAGCATTCATATTCATCTTCTAGTATGCGATTTGTTCCTGACTCTGCATAATGATGGTGGTGCCGAATAGACTCTACTCTTTTTTCTAGCCTTTGTTCTTTTATAGCACAGCATTTGTCCTTTCCGAGCCAAATATAGTTGTTAATGCAGAAGTTGTGCATCGGATTAAACTTCCGGCATGACAGTAATTTTTTCGCAAGATCTGATTCCTTTTACTGCTTTTAATATTAATGGTGTGTAACCTTATGGAGTGTCTATCTAGAAAATAGCGCGCGTAGGGAGGGGTGCTACCATTTTCTGGTGTTATCGGTTTTGTATTTCATTGTATTGGATTGGAATCTCTGTAGTTTTGTATTTCATTGTTAGAGAATCTCTGTAGTTGCTTAGTCAGCAAGTTTGGACCATCCGATTGTCAACAAGATCAGATGGTTTGAACTTGCTGACTGCACGAACTCCTACGTTAGACCAATTCGTTAAACAATGGAATATAGTTTTCTTATATCAGCTAGCTTGAAATATGTTGTACAATAGTGGTAATTAAAATGAAGTAAATTTCTGCATTCTAATGAAAGTTGTGCTAATTAATATATCAAAAAAATTAGAAAAAGGGAAAGGTAAAATAACTTTTCTGTTGTAATTTCTGTAACAAACATATATCTATTGAGATTTAAGTAAATTACTAGTTTTGAAATGACTATACTATGCTTCATTATTTTCTCATAAGATTGGTATGTCATTTAATTAATACTTCCTTTTTCTACCTTTGAAAATGCAGGTGATCATATTTATGCTGGAAAAAGGCAATGGACGTTGTGCAACAGTCCTGAAATCGTTTATTAATCTACTTGAATAGTTGCATGAAGTGTGTCTATATAAAGAACCATTATAAACATGCCTACTTTTACTAATTAACTATTTCTTTAAGTTAAACTAGTGTTCTTCAGACTGTGAACTATAAAAGAACCAGCATTTGCGACCATACCTCATATAATTATATTATTTATCGTAATTTTAATAACAACTAGTTTCTAAACCTTATTTGTATTTGTCTGCACTAGTTTAGTCCTGTTGACATAAAATAGCTATTTAAAATGAATATTTGTTCCATAATTGCAACTCATGTGGTAAAAAGTTGTGGAGACATTTGATATGATAGGGTGGGGGTTTGAACCGGCAATATCTCTCTTCTCCACACTTTGTGTGTGTGAGTTTTACGGTTAAACTCTAGAGATAAAAAAATGCATTTGTCCATAGTTGTAAAATTGAAATTTGAATGGGAGATTTGATATTTAAAATCGGGGTGTGAGATTTGGTTCGATGTGACTCGGCTGTGATTTTTTGAAGATTTAGCTCAAATTTTTTTTGTTTTTTTATGGGCGTTGATGTGGGGTTTGGCCATAAAGGTTGAGGGTATTAGTGAGGGGGCAGGAAAACAGTCCATCTATATGTGGTGGTGTGATTTTGTTGTGTCCTGGCTGTTTTGTGGCTATAGTCTTTTCCTTTTGAGTATCAAATGACTATGGTTGAGGGTGTGGTTTTTAATTAATAGGTGGTTGAAGAAGGCCGGAGGATGTCAGAAGGAGAGCTGATTGTTAACGGAGTTTTTGTGCATAACGGTGAGGATTTGGTTATGGTGATGAAGATGATGAGTGTGTGGGTTTTTTTTTTGGGGGGGTTTTCCTGCTTTTATTCCGTTGTTTGACTGTGGTAATATTAGATATGTGTCCATCTCCGCTGCCGCTAGCTTGTGTTGGTTTTGGGTCTTCAATTGGCTTATGGATTGATTTGGGTTGTTCTTGGTTTTGGGATGTTTTCTAGCTAAGTCCTTTTCTGATATGTCTTGTTTGCGCTAGATTTTGGTGGACCAATCACTTTTAATTCGAGATTGGGAATTAGTGTTTAATTAGTTTCAAATTTTTGGGTTGGTTATGGTGTGTTCTCCGGTAGACTGGAAGTTGAGGGGTGTCATTGTGATTTGTTTCTCGAATTTGGTGGGCCGATCACTTTTAACTCAAGTTTTTGGGCTTGTTATGGGGTCTTCTCAAACGAACCGGGGGTCGAGTGGTGGTGGAATCCGAAGGTTGGGATAAGTCGTTGTTTGGGTGTTTAATTGGGCTCAGTTGTGGTTATAAGAAGTTGTGATAAGTGAACGATAGGAGCGTCTTGAAAACAGGTAAGGAACTTGACCCTAACCGCGACATGCCGGTAAAACCAAAGTTATCAAACAAAGTGTGACTCTAACCGCAACCTGCCGGTAGAACCAACACTATAAAAGTTTTTGACCCAAGAACAAAGAAAAAATTCTCACAATAGAGAAAACTCAAATTGATTAATCGTCAAATTGTGATTTGAGAAGTACATGAGCTTCTTATTTATAGCCTAGGCTTGGAATACTAGAGATAAATTCCCACTACCATGCATTTACCAAATACATTGATAAATGCATGTTTATTACCTAGAAAATAGGCACTAACATGATTAAAATTCCCACTAGCCACTATAATAACTTAGCGCACTACTTTGAAGCATTTGGAGAGGCTAGGAGAATACAAAAGATCATCTAAAAATCCACCCAAAAATAAAAACGAAAATTACATATTAAAATGAGGAAAATTGGATTTCTATTGGGTGTTTTTTTAGTACTAATCAGCCCACTAAAGCTTCTTGTCATGTGAATTTGGGCTCCAAGTTGGGCTCAAAGCATCTTAATCCAATTGTAAGAAAGTGACCCAATTTGGTGCAGCCTCTGATCCATGTTGAATTTCTTTTTCATTGAGCTTTATGATTAAGCCTTGTAAAGCTTGATTCATCCTCTTTGCCTTGGACTTAATCATAGGATTTCCTATTGCATTCAAAGGATCTCCAGATTGGCTAGTCACATCTCTATCTTTCCTCCTTCTTCGAAAGGATTTGTCCTAGAATCTGATATGTTACCTGCATCAAACAAAGATAGATCAGCTACATTTAAAAGTGGCACTGATATTTCTATACTCACTTGGCAAATCCAGCTTGTAGGCATTATCGTTAATCTTCTCTAGAACTTGAAAAGGTCCATCTCATCTTGGGTTTAATTTGGATTTTCTTTGATTTGGAATCGTTCCATCCTCATATGAACCCAAACCCAATCTCCAGGTTCAAAAGTAACTTTAACACGCCCCTTATTAGCTTGCCTTGCATATTGTTCATTCATTTTCTCAATGTTGGCTCGAATCTTTGCATGAAGCTCCCTAATAGCATCTGCCTTTTTTTTTACCATCCAAATTAGCAAACTCATTAGTAGGCAAAGGTAAGATATCCAGAGGAGTCAAAGGATTAAAACCATATACAATTTCAAAAGGATAATAAGAAGTAGTAGAGTGAAATGTTATGTTATAAGCAAATTCAACATGTGGCAAACACTTTTCCCAATTTTTCAAATTCTTTTGAATGATAGCACGCAACAAGGTTGTAAGAGTTCTATTTACAACTTCAGTCTGCCCATCCATTTGGGGATGCGCAACCGTAGAAAACAAGAGTTTTGTTCCTAATTTATTCCACAAGGTTGTCCATAAATGACTTAGAAACTTTACGTCTCTATCACTTACTATGGTTCATGGCAATCCATGCAAGCGCACTACTTCTTTAAAGAAGATATCAGCAATATGTGTTGCATCATTGGTTTTAGAGCATGCAATGAAATGGGCCATTTTACTAAACCTGTCAACAACAACAAATATACTATCTTTTCCACTTTGGGATCGAGGTAGACCCAACACAAAATCCTTTGAAACATCAACCCAAGGCTGATTTGGCACAGACAAAGGTGTATATAAACCATGGGGCATGACTTTAGATTTAGCTTGTTTACATGAGATACATTTATCACATCATGCTTCATTTTAGGCAATTAAAATGTTCATGCAAAATTTCTAAAGTTTTTTTTACACCAAAATGTCCCATCAGCCCCCCTCCATGACTTTCCCTAACAAGCATTTCACGCAAGGAACAAATAGGAACACACAATTTATTTTTCTTAAACAAGTAACCATCATGCATGTAATAGTCACCAGATGCATGTGTAGAACAAGAATCCCATACATGGCCAAAGTCAGAGTCATTAGCGTACAAACTCTTTATCATTTCAAAACCAAGTAATTTAGTATGTAAAGAAGTAAGCAATGCGTACCTTCTAGACAATGCATCAGCCACTATGTTTTCCTTACCATGCTTGTACTTGATCACATAAGGAAACATCTCAATGAATTCCAACCACTTGGCATGTCTCTTTTGAAGCTTACCTTGAGATCTTAGAAACTTTAAACTTTGATGGCCGGAGTGAATTATAAATTCTCTTGACCACAAGTAGTGTTTCCAAATTTGCAAAACTCTCACCAAAGCATACAACTCTTTGTCATAAGTGGAATAGTTCAATGCTGCCCCTTTAAGCTTTTCACTAAAATATGCAATGGGTTTAGAATCCTGCATCAATACAGCCCGTATACCCACACCAGAAGCATCACATTCTATTTCAAAAGCTTTATCAAAATTAGGTAAACAAAGCAAGGGTGCATTAGTCAACTTATCTTTCAAAAATTCAAAAGCTTTTTCATGCACATCAGTCCACTTGAACACAACATTTTTTTTAACTAGTTCATTCAAAGGTGCAGCAATAGAACTAAAGTTCTTTACAAACCTCAATAAAAACTTGCTAAACCATGAAAGCTTCTTACCTCATTGTCATTCTTAGGAACATGCCATTCTCTAATTGCCTTTACCTTCTCTTCATCCACACTGATCCCTTTAGAGCTTATAACAAAACTCAAAAACACAACAGATTCAAGGCAAAATGAACACTTTTTAAGATTTGCAAACAATTTATTCTCTCTCAAAACATTAAGAACAGCATGCAAATGATCAACATATTCATCAAATGTTTTGCTATAAATTAAAATATCATCAAAATATACTACAACAAATTTCCAATGAAAGAACGCAAAACATGGTTCATTAACCTCATGAAGGTGTTGGGTGCATTAGTTAGGCCAGATGGCATCACCAACCACTCATATAAACCATATTTTGTTTTAAATGTTGTTTTTCATTCATCACCTTCTTTCATGCGGATCTAGTAATATCCTCTCTTCAAATCTATCTTTGAAAACAAACATGAACCATGCAACTCATCAAGCATATCATCCAATCTAGGGATAGGATATCGATACTTTACCGTGATTTTATTTATGGCTCGGCAATTAGTACACATCCGACATGTACCATCTTTCCTTGGAACCAATATCACAGGAACCGAACACGTGCTAAGACTTTCCCTCACAAATCCCTTTTGCAAGAAATCATCACTTGTCTTTGGATCTCCTTTGCTTCTTTAAGGGCTTGATTTATATGTTGGCCTATTTGGAAGTGAAGCACCAGGAATAAAGTCAATTTGATGCTCAATACCTCTTAGTGGAGGTAATCCATCGGAAACTTCTTCTAGAAAAACATTAACAATTTCCTGCAACAAAGAAACAACTTCACAAGGCAAAGAAGAGTTAAGGTTATTAGTAAAATAAATATCCTTGTACGTGAGTACAAGTAGCTACGCTTTTGATATCAAAGCACTCTCAACTTCTCTTTTCTTTGCAAATGCACTCACTTTTTTTTGTATCTCTTCATTTTTTTCGATTTGTTCTTTTCTTTTTTTTTTTGCTCACTCTCACTTTTCTTTTCTTTTCTCTCTTTTTCTTGAATGCTTAATTTTTCTTCTCTCAACTTACACTCTCTTGCAATTCTGATCTGATCAGCATAAGCTTCAGCAGGTTGAAGTGGTGTTAAGACAACAGTACGATTGTTCATAACAAGGGTGTATCTATTTTTGTATCCATCATAAATTACCCTTCTATCAAATTGCCACGGACGCCTAAGAAGTAATTGCCACATCACAAAGAACTTCATCCTTGTACTTACAAATGGAAAATGAAATCAATACTTGATTAGTCACCCTTATGTCTCCACAATCATTCAGCCATTGAAGTCTATATGGATTATGATGCTTTAATGTCGGCAAACACAATTTCTCAACCAATAAGGTGTTGGGTAAGTTAGTACAACTTCCATTATGAATGATTAAACTACATACCTTGTCATTTATGTGGCATCTAGTATGGAAAATATGATCACGCTGCTCTTCATCATCTTCTACCTTTAGCTGCATGTTAAGAGCACGCCTAGTGACAGAACATCTCCACTAACATGTTCAACAACATCAACATTACTACAATCCTCTAGGAAAGGCATTTCATCATCATTGGAACTCATGCTCTCTATGTCTCCATTATCCAACAACATCATGGCTCTTTTATTTGGACATTCAGAAGCAATATGCCCAACTCCTTGACACCTGAAACACTTAAGATCACGAGACCTAGAAGTTGAATTTGTTTCCAATTTACCTTTAAGTGGAGCAGATGAGTTTTTGGTTTTTGCATCATCTTTTGGCTTAAAGAAATGTTTGTTGTTTTTCCAATCTGATTTCCCAGAAGATGTAGAAGGAAATTTGGAAGTATTTTTAGCCTTCAATTGTCTTTCCACCTGAATAGCTTTGTGCAGTAAATCCTCCATCTCCACATAGTATTGCAACTCCACCATATCAGCTATCTCTTTCTTTAACCCCTCAATGAATCTAGCCATAGTTGCTTCCCGATCTTCTTCGACATTGGCTCTAATCATGGCTATTTCCATCTCTTTGTAATAATCCTCCACACTCATGGATCCTTGTGTTAACATTTGCAATTTTCTATACAAATCTCTATAATAGTGACTGGGTATAAACCTTTTTCTCATGACAGTTTTCATCTCATCCCATGTACCAATTTGCCTCTCACCATTTCTCCTCATACTAGTCACAAGTTGATCCCACCAAATACTAGCATAATCAGAGAATTCAACAACAGCTAATTTAACCTTCTTTTCATCAGAATAATTATGATAATCAAACACATGTTCAACCTTTCTCTCCCACTCTAAATATAACTCAAGATCATTATTACCTTTGAATGCGGGAATCGTCATCTTAATGCTTCCAAAATGGCTATCCCTTCTTGATCCAGCTCTACGCTCCTGTCATTACTCCTTCCATCCGAATACTCATCTTCTTTTGAACTTGGATGTCTTTGACTGCTAGATTTGTGTGGAGATTGTAAATTATCCAATCTCATGTTTAAAGCTTGGAATTGTTGGTTGACAGCCTTGACAAACAACTTCATATCCACTTCATTCTCTTCTTCCCCTCCACTCATGAATAAAAATGCTGCAAAATATGGGTTAGAAGTGATGATAAATCCTCATAGAACACACACACACCCGTGTTTACACTCTTTTTTTTTTCCACTCGTGTTTCACTCTAGTTTTGGATTTTACCCTCTGATGGTCTCACCACTCTTGCCTTTTACCTCTCAACTTTTCCTTACGAGCTCTTAAGTAAAGAACCTTTGGATTGATTCGACACAACAAGGGTGTTTGATAACTTTGGGAACAGCAAGGAACAATTATGAATAAAAGGTAATGAAATAAGAAATTCAAGGAACTGTATTATAGGACCCAGGAATTCAACGAAAAGGAACAAATGCAAAATATAACAAGGAATTGGAACAATAATATAACAAGGAATTGGAACAGTGAAATAAACAAGGATTTGGATGAACGTAGCAACAAAGATAGAACAGTGAAAATTGGAACAGTACCTTTGCCTTTTCCCTTGCCGTAATGCTTCTTTCTTTCGCCTTTTTTTTCTTTTGTTCTTTTTTTTTGTTTATATAGTCCTTCTTTTTTTTTTGGATCTTCTTTTTTTTGAATTTGTAGTATTTTTTTTTTTAAAACAAATTGTAGGCAAAGTGATATTGATGCTAGATATAATTGAGAAAACAAAGATGACTCAAGGAAATATAAAAAGGATGACATGGTATCAACGACAAAAGATGGTTTTTTTTTGGTATATTTGAAGCAAGATAACAAGAAATAAAAATAAAACGAGCAACAGCGGAACAATAATTTTTTTTTAACAAAATAAAGTAATAGATGATAGACAACACCTGATTTCAAGAACCGAAGCTCTGATGCCAACTGATAAGTCACCGATAGGACAGTCTTGAAAACAGGTAAGGAACTTGACCCTAACTGCGACATGCTGGTAGAACCAAAGTTATCAAACAAATTGTGACCCTAACCGCAGCCTGCCGGTAGAACCAACACTATAAAAGTTCTTGGCCCAAGAACAAAGAAAAAGTTCTCACAATAGAGAAAACTCAAATTGATTAATCTTTAAATTGTGATTTGAGAAGTACATGAACTTCTTATTTATAGCCTAGGCTTGGAATACTAGAGATAAATTCCCACTACCATGCATTTACCAAATACATTGATAAGTGCATGTTTATTACCTAGAAAATAGGCACTAACATGATTAAAATTCCCACTAGCCACTATAGTAACTTAGAGCACTACTTTGAAGCATTTGGAGAGGCTAGGAGAATACAAAAGATCATCTAAAAATCCACCCAAAAATAAAAATGAAAATTACATATTAAAATGAGGAAAATTGGATTTTTATTGGTTGTTTTATTTAGTATTAATCAGCCCACTAAAGCTTCTCGTCATGTGAATTTGGGCTCCAAGTTGGGCTCAAAGCATCTTGATCCAATTGTTATAAGAAAGTGACCCAATTTGGTGCAGCCCCTGATCCATGTTGAATTTCTTTTTCATTGAGCTTTATGATTAAGCCTTGTAAAGCTTGATTCATCCTCTTTGTCTTGGACTTATTCATAGGACTTCTTATTGCATTCAAAGGATCTCCGGATTGGCTAGTCACATCTCTATCAAGTTGTGGTTCTATTTTCAAGGGTTTTGATCGGTTGGATAGTTTTTGGAGGGGTTATGGCGGGCAGCAATCAATAGGTGATTGAATTTTGTTTATGTGGTCACACGCAAGAAAGTTTGGGGATTTCACTTTGATTTAGGTGTTGACTTTGGTTTTGTTGGTTAGATTTCATATTGGTGTTGGTGGTAGCCCTCAGCTTAGATGTGTGTCTGTATAGGTGTTGTTATGGTTTTTCTTTTGGGTGTTCTTCCTATATACAACACTTTTGTTTTGTAGTTTATGCCATCAACCCCTCTTCATCTTGTGTAGGAACTTAGTTATTAATAAATTTTGCCGTTAAAAATAAATAAGAAAGGTATTTTACGTACACAACTTTAACCATTTTACCTCCAAATGATTGCATGTTAATTTGTATTAAAGACATTGGATGAGATTACACAAGAGAAAATTTGTATTAAAGACATGTGGTAAAAAAATACAAGGACTGAGATTACATAAGAGAAAGATTTTCACTAGAGAGATCTCCCCCCACCACCTAACTTTCTATTTTAATTTCCTTAACCAAGGATGGGCACACCTCTCTAGATTGAGTCGGTGCTCAATCATGACATTTTTTTGTTTTGAGAGGCAATCATGACTTGCATACTATTTCAGTCTCATACTCTTTTGTCTCTCTCTTTTTGGATGATTTTTCTCTTTTCTTTTATAGCCTAGACTTCTCTTTTTCTACTTTCCTTTAGTTGATTTTTTTTTTTTGGTTGCAGACATTCTTCTTTCTCTTTGGTTATTAGCGATTAGTATGAAGGAAGTATAGGGTTTACTAGCCTTCTAACATAAAGAGGTGTATTGTGTACATATTTGAAGCAAATAGACTTCACCTCACTTTTTTTTTTTTGAGGCAAGACTTCACCTCACTTATATAAACTTAATTTGATTTTATTTATCTTCAGAGGTGAGAGATCTTATTTTCAAAAGAGGTAACAGCAAAATCAAATTCAAATGTGTCTCATTCTCTAGCATTCCATGAATAAAAAAGTCTATATAAAGAAAACAAAAACGCCTAAAGTAGAACCAACCTACTTGTCTACCATAGGATAGCAACTTCAGATCTAACATATCAATTTTCATTTATGTAATTCAAACAATTGTAAACAAATAACATCATCATCATCAATATTTGTCAAACAAATCGAGTATCATTCCAGAAAACCTCATATCTTGACAACAATAATACTAATTCGGTATTGCAATGTTTGATATGCACAGTCATATAACTCAAAATTGCAAATAAAAGGCTTTGACAAATCAATATATTGTTGTAGGGGTCTTTAAACAATGCAATACTTAACATTTTCCTCTGCATAATATTATTCCAGAGCCATTTCATTCATTGTAATGACGATATATGCCATAAATCACATCAAATGGCACAACATTTACATTATGCAGAAAATAAAAACCGGGATCAATCTTATTATATAAAGATCCAATTATCCAAGGGAGAACAGACATGAGATCACTTTCCAAAATAAATATAATCGAACATCACTTTTGATTTTAGATCAGTTACATCTGTATACATGTTACTTTTTCACTATTTCGTGTGTTCTTAGCACATACACAAAATAGCAAAATAACAAGTGAAAGTAAAGCAACAATGATACACAAACTAAATTTGAGAGCTCCACCAAAGGTACTTACAAGACTAAAAGGGTGAAATCTAAAGCTGTCTGTAAGCTGTTACCTAGTGTCTTATAACCGTCTCATTGAAATGTCAAAACAATTTCTCCATTTCAAAATCAAATTTACAGTATTGTAATACTGCTAAATCAATGATTCTTATACCTTTCTTAACTGCAGATACTGCTTCTAGTAAGATACTGCTTCGTAGATTCATCTATTTACTATCTATATGATTATGAACATGGCATAGTGTAATTGATATCATACAAAACGTATGAATCAGAGACTGAAGGCAGAAGCTTCTTCCCTCTAATCCAACACGGTATCAATGATGCAATCTTAATAAATATTTGAGGTGGAAGATCTTTGTTCATTCACCCTATAATTCCACATCTCCGTATAAACTTATTAGAGAAGTTTACATATCTACTCCATAAACTTTGATACTCTGGGAAACCAATTTCAAGCCATGGTTTTGCAGGGCCACTGAAATGGATAACAGAAGCAGCTTCTAGACTCTCTTTGCTAATTTCTTCGGATTTATATCGATAACCTAAATCAGTCACAAGCAATGATGGATCTAGAGGATGCACTTGACCATCAAATGCAATCAAGGAAGGTGGAAGTACTCCTGGATTCCACAATGATGTCCCAGACTTTAGGTTCTGTGAAATCAGATAAATACACACTGTTAATGCATGATGCCAATATTCGAGAATAAAACAGTATCATTATCAAATAACTATTGCAGTATGAATTCATGTAAATTTGAGCACTTTATGTGGAACTCATTCCTAAAATTATGGAACTAATATATATATATATATATATATATAAAGATCCATTAGGTCTAGACCCACTTACCCTTGATTCATTTAGTAGTAATAAAATTCATTTAATGTATGCATATGATTTTTGTAATGGTACAAAGGAGAAAACATGCTTAAGTATATATTGGTTTACTAAAACGACCAAACATTTGGGACAAGATAAAAACCCTAAAAGACCACAGATTAGGGACATATAGAGCAAGAGTGAGTGGTTAAACAAAAGGGGTAACATAAAGCACTTCTAAATAGTGTTTTATACAGGTATGAAGAATGTAATGCAGTGCCTTACACCTATTAATATTGATTAACATAGTATAAAATAATTAAACATTGTATAAAATTCAAATCACAAATAACTCAGAAGGAAAAATAAGAATTTAAACCTTTGCTGGTTTAATCTTTATGCATATGAAAAACCACAACACATTATATAGCAGAAAATAGAGATTAGCTTAAACAAGAACATTACATCATACACTTACAAGTTTCAACCATTTCCGGTACGTCTCCGTTATGTTTGTTCTTCGCCAAGCATCAAGATCTAATACACTCATGCCGTAGAGCCACCCACACCGTTCACCGTCAAAATTCGATGATATGAGAGTATGTGAAAAGTTCAAGTAGTTCATGTATTTACTTCCAGGGCAGCAGTTGTCTTCACACCATGACTTGAATACTGAACCACTGACTTTGCCATTAAGATCTACGTCCCACAAAGAAGATATGTCATGTTGTACTACAACATCATCATCTAAGAATATGATCTTTTTGAGATCCGGAAAAAGCTGTTGTGGTCCACAAAAATCATATCAGTATGAAAAGTTCATTAACAAGCATTCAGACTTGTTATTAGGTATTACTTATTATTCAATCAAAGGCTGCCATAAAGAACTAATTACCTCGGGCATATAAATGCGGAGTTGGTTCATCAAAGAAAGGCTGCCAGGCCGTAAAGCGTTGAAGTTACTATAGTCGATGTTCTTTTCTTTATCATAGTAGTGCTTCCAAATTAAGTAATTAGTTTCCAGCATCTCTTTAACATCAGTATTTATTTCTTCAGACCAATCATATTGGTGCAATCCCTTAACTTCAACAACAGCTGATTCAACAGAATTGGTGGCAAACCAAGCATGCATTGAAGCATAAGTTTTTTTGTCGGTAACAATATGAAAAACTAATTTTTCAGGATTGAATGAATTTTCAAGCGTAGAGGTTACAACAACAGAGGCGGCAAGGACATTATCAGTTAGGAGAACTAGGTGATGAAGAGTAGGGTCAGAAAGGCGAGAAGCAAATTCAGGAGGAGGCAGGCGAGATCGAGCCATGGCATTTACAGCATATTCTTCAGCCAACTTAAGACAAAGACAGTGTAAACTATGGGGAACACCGTGTGATGCTAGATGCCAATAAACTGACTCCTGCTGTTTTGCTGTTTGCACCTTGTGTTCCATCTGTGATAGCTGAATATGTACAGAAGAAATTGCATAATTTGTTAGAGGATTGAAGATTCACAAAATCTGTTTGCTGAATTGAATATCTGTAGCTGACAAGAGCCTATCCACTATGAAGCATCAACACAGACAACAGACATAGAACTTATACTGACACATCGACACATGTATTAATTTAAGAAAATGGAATGGTTGAATATAACTACATGTGTCAGTGTCGTACATAGGTGTCCGACACGACACGTATGGGACACCGGACACGTCTTCCATCTGAAGTGTCGGTGCTACGTAGTCTATGCATAAAAGGCAAACAAGTCAACAAAGATATTCATTTTCGGACTTTGATTATGATTGAACCTTTACCAACATTCCTCATAACGATCATAATCGGAAAAACTTACACCCTTTGTGGTTCAAAACTCAATAACTAAATTCCTTATACTTCCATATTGTTCAATATAGCATACAACAATTAGCCTCATTTGTGTGGTTTGATAAGTTGAAGATGAGCTGTAGTGTTTTGAACCACAAGGCATTTGTGAAAATAACCAATTCTCATGGGGATTTCTTGCATTTTAGCTTACTTTTATCTTGCATTTCAGCAACTACCATGAAATATTAAAAGATCAAAACAGGATAGGAATAATCAATTCTTTAAGCTACATTTTGTCTTGTTAAATTTCATTTTATGCTAACTTTTTATTCCACATTCCTGATCAATTACATCTTTTCTACAGAAATCCAATCAGAATAATGTATCCCAAAGAATTCAGTTGCAAGGCACATTATTATGTTTCATTTTGTGAACGGTCTAGTGCATTATTATGGTATGTTTATTAGTTTAATTGATTTGGCTTATCTTGATTTTTCACTCCTGAAATATGCACACTGACCCAGAAGGAAACAATAAGGAATGAAATTGAAAATGAAACATCATAACCATTATATAGAGTAACAACCAAAAGTAAATAAATTATATACCATTGCTTTGGTCTTGAAAGCAAAAGCTTTAAGGTCTTGTTTTAAGACCATCTCTTTCACAAGTTCGTTGAATGACACTGCTCCTTCATTATCATTAATATTACCATCATTTGCTTCCATTAGCGCTCTGGTTAGCTCATCTCTGAGTTTCTACACGCATCCTCAGTAAAAATAAAATTAACAAATTAACTTCTTTTTATTAAAATATAGAAGAAGGTGCAGAAGGGTCTAAACAAAGTTAAATGATTCATATGTTCATAACTTCAATAATGTGTGTACAGGTTATCAAAATTGATTGAATTGACTCTTTATTTGACAAAATCACGGAAACAACGTAATTTTGTTGAAACTGCAAAGTATAGCTTTTGTCAAACCCACATTGGCATGTCATGATTCTGTCACACTCATAGTCATTCCAAAATCGCCAAAATTATCTTAGTTGATTAATTTGTTAGTAAAAATGCAGATGTTTGGTTAGTGAATAAAATTGATTTAAACAAATCAATTACATAAATGGTATTAGTTGGATGATGTCATAGAATAGATGCAAATGGTCCCAAAGTAGAACAAAGAAAGATCATGAAGCCCTTTTGAGGCAGAGAAGAAAAAGTTGTAATAATAGAACTTACAGAAAAAGTAGAAGCAGAAGATAAAAACAAATTGCAGTACAAGTAGCATTCATAGCCATGTCCCACAGATTGCACAAATGCAACTTGTGCAAGTAACGACAATGCACTACCAACTTCACAGGAGCATAAAGAAATGTATTATTTGTCAATTACTCAATTAGATCAACTTTGTACTTATAAGTGATATTGTAAATACTACCAATCCTTCCACAATGTGTGTAAACACAGTTGGAAAAAAACACCTTCATTATCAAAATTATATGCCAAACAATGTCATGCTTTTTTGGAAGTAATTTTCTATTACAGATTTTTGGAAAAGTATTATCTGGTCATTAATGTTTGCTAGTATTTTAAACTACTACTTATTTTATAATCTAGCCTGAATTTTGATGAGTGTGTACGTGTAAACCAGTCAGCATTTTTATGTCCCTTTAACTGAAATAGATTTTTTGACAATGCTTTAACTGAAATAGATAAGCACTCAAGATTAATTGGTCTGTTACTACCAAGATTAATTGGTCTAACAAAGAATATCACGTGAACAAAATATATAAGATGTACCTAATAATCCCTTCAAAAAAAAATACTATATGAGATGTACCAAAAATGTAAACATGTGGTATGTTTAGTATAATGGGTCAGGTTTCTCTGAATACACATTTTGTAACTTTTCCTTTTGTCTTTTACTCTTATTAATTTTGATGCATTGATAACTGATTCACTACCGTTTGGCAAACGACTCTAACAACATGAAGTGGAATTTTCAAAATAAAAGCTGGAATACAGTCTACTATATGATACAAACACATATGTTATATTAAATTTGATAAAGAGAACTGAATTAATTGTACCAACAAAAAAAGAGAACTGAATTAAAGATATAATATGTTTATTTCTAAATAATTTTCTTCAAATAATAATTGATTAATGCATATATTATTCCATGTTTAATGTATAAATTTTTTTAAGGAATGTTTAATATATAGTTAGACTCGATTAACTTGTACCAAAAAAAAAATAATAATAAGTAAAGATTAACCATAGATTAAATTTCTACACGGTCAATGTAAATATTTTTTACACTATCAATAAATTATAAAAAATATTATAATCTTGAAAAGAACATTTTACTTTATAATGACAACATATAAATATAATAACTTTTACATTTTGTCTTGTTTACATAAATTCGTTTCACTAGAGATAATTTTATAGACATTGTCAAACTTTAAATGTAAACAATTTTATCAACTGAAATTCAACCATTGGTTAACCTCATTATACGTGCATTAAACTCATTTACAATATATGTTATTAACTAACTTTAATACTTGATATGGCTGTGTAAGAAAATTTAGCATTGAAAAGAGTTGGAGTAGCACTTATTATAAAAAAAAATATAGTGGAAAGTAAGATTATATGGTTTTGACGTGTAGAGAAAATATGTGTAAATTCTAGAGTAAGGAGAGCATGTTAGATGTAAGACAATCAAATCAAATTACTAGACGGATGAAGATCTAAAAAAACTGTAAAAAAAATATCTCGAAATTAAGGAGTTCGTAGAGATATTATATATGATAGAACCTTATAACGTCATTTGATCTAGTAGACAATTAACTTACTCCAATCGTATAAATATCCTGCATTAATATTCAAAAGTGTGTAAAAAAACATTTCTCAAACTCAATTACAATAAATATTCATTAACTAAGTTAAATGTAGTACTTGATATGATTGTGTACGAAAATTTAACATTAAAAAGAGAGTTAGAGTAGCGATTATTGTAAAAAATATGGTGGGAAGTAGGATTATATGATTTTGGCGTGTAGAGAGAATATAATAAATTATAAAATAAAGAAAGTATATTAGATATATGATAATCAAATCACTAGATGGACGAAGATCTAAAAAAACAATAAGAAAAACAATTAAATAATATCTCGAGATTAACGAGTTTGATAAAGATATCATATACGATAGAACCTTATTATGTCGTTTGATCTACGTAGACGATCAAACTTACTGCAATTGTATAAATATAAATATACTGATGTTCAAAAGTGTGTAAAAAAACATTTATCAAACTAAAATCTTGTATCAAATAGCATATTTGCCTCCAAACTCAAAACTTTCACAAATTGTAAATAATCACAGATTTGTCTTTAAAACCAGAACCATGACAAATTTGTAATAATTGTCGGTTTGATATTGTATTATTATATCAAATAAAACAGCCTACAAGAATAAGACATTATCTTCCCCTTCTCTCTTATGAGCCGTCACCGAAATCCTAGCTTATTCTCCTTCATCTATTAAAGAGGGGTGATTTAGGGTCAATTTTTGTCCCAAAATCACCCCTCTAACTCGTTTTCTCTTTCCTTTTTTATTGAAATAAATGATTTTCACATTTATTTCATTTTTTCTTTCGTGATTTCATCGTCTTAGTGCGACATTGTTTTGTTCGTCGTCTTTGTGTGGCGTTGTGTGTCTTTTGTGTTTCGTTTGGTTTTTGTTCGGTTCAGATTGTCAGATAAGTTTCGATCTAGTGCAGATCTAATCAATGATTTTTGCGTCATCAACGTTGCAGATCCGAAGACATGGGTATTCCGGAGACTTGAAAATAGACATATGTTTAGGCTTTTGTATTTTGTCATTTTATGCTATTAACATGAATACTATGAGTTTGTTCGCAGATTCATCCTTTTTGTTTTTAACGAATTTGCATTGTATTGATTTACTCTATCAATTTTAATAAATGAATATCATTTGTTTTTAGTCAAAATAAAGAATCAGACATTGTTATAACAAACATCAAAATTAAAATAATTCTTATTATACAATATTTATTCCTGTCAATCTCCAATAAGGGTCCTAGAGCATTGTCGGTAATCACTAGTTGCAATTTGTTAACAAAGAACGGGTCACATTTGTCAAACAAATACCCTATTTAAGCCACTTTGTGTGAAAAAGGGACCTAGCTTTTCATTAACAACCACAAAAAAACTATTTAAAATTAATTAAGAATCTCCATTTTAATAATATTTTTCTATAATCATTACTTTAAGTCAAGTTAATCCAGTAACGTGAATTAGCCAAATACTTATTTGACAATGAATGGACAAAAAGTACGTGTAACCAAAAATAAAAGTTACACTAGTAGAGTAGTTGTGGGAAAATATTATTTAAAAAAAATTGTCAAATAAAATAAAATAAAAACAAAAAGATTAATTTCTGTAAAAAGACACTTACCAGTGACGTGTCAGCTCCACTGAAAAACCTCCACCCAGCACATTCTGCAACAGTCATTTTCACCAATGTACAAACTAACATCAACTTTATGATAAAGGAAATTACATATTTCATAAAAACTTTTTCCTTCAATTTTTTGACAAATACTTTTATTTAGTATTTTTGGGACCACTAAAAAATAATTTTAAAAAGTATAACTCTTAAAAAACACTAGAAATTATTGAGTAAAAAACAAAACACTTTAGATATTATTTCCTTAAAATATATGAAATCAAATAAAAATAATGTAAAAAATTGATGAAGGGATGATACTCCAATTTAGGACAAGAAATACTTCATGCTTAAAAAACATTTACAAAATATATATATATATTTATCTTTCTTCAAAGACATTAACATAACTTAAATCAAAACTTTCAAGTTTAAAGTGTGTATTTTTACCATTATACGAAATCTTTGGAGTTGAGAAAAAAATCTCTATTTTAATTCCAGTTCATTCAACATCTAACCTGTATAATTTTTTTTTATCAAATAATTTAGTGGTTAGAAATTCATTTTTTAATGTAAATAAATAGGGTATTCAGAGTTTAAACTCCAACTTCTGCGTATAAAATGCAGTACTCTACAAGTTATGCTCAAGGACTATAATCCCCTATTTTAACTCAATAATATTTTAATAACTAAAAATATTGAAAAGCATTAAACTAGAATTCCACATTAGCTGTAAAAAAATTCCTCATTTTCTTGAGTGTAAAAATAGCAAATGCAGTGAGACAAAGTAAAATTAAAATTTACCACATTATGAAAAATGCAAAAAGGAAAGAAAAAAAAACTAACCCTTTACCAAACAGTTAAAATTTACTCAGTTACCAAACGGTAAAAAAAAACTAATGAAGTGAGAGAATTACCCAATGATGAGCAAAAAGTAGCAGATTCAAGAACCAAGATCGCAACTCTAACGAAAACAAACGGCAACAAGATCCCAAGCACTAACACCACCGGAAGCACCGTCCGGAGTGAAATCCGGCGACTGGATGAACCACTAACAGTCGGACTCCCTCCACCCGCCGTCGTCGCTGTGTCCTTTTCCGATCCCTTACCGTTTGATATTGTTACTCGTTTTATTCCCTTTGCAGATATGTAAAACTTCATATCCTTGATTCCATTAACTACTCTCAAAAACTCTTCAAATTCTCTTTGTTTGAATTGAATTAGCACGAGATCTGAAGGTGGAGGTGAAGGTGAAGGTTCATTTGCGTGAATGATTGTTCTGAACGAACTATGAAGTGTACAGTGATAGAGAAAGAAGTAAAGAAAGAGAGAAGAGTGTGTGAGGTTTTGTTTTTGTGTTTACTATATAGTGTGAAAGAGAATGAACAAAATTGTATTTGTAGTTGAACCAATACAAAAAACTATACTTTAATTTATAATGTTTGGTATGAATACTCTTACGGCATTGCTTAAAGAAATTATTAAATGTTAACTTGTGTTTTAAGGGTATATGATAAGAAATCTAGAAAAAAAAAAATGTTTTCATAAATTTTGTGTATTCAATTGATTAAAAGTTAAAAAATTAAATTCATATGCATTGATTATAATATAATATTTTTATTTTTGACTTATTATCTTGTGTCATAAAGACACAAGTTAGGATTTCTTAATTATTAATATAAACTTTGTCTTAAAAATACAAATTTTTAACAATAATTATACCATTTTTTATACAAATTTATTTATTTTAATATTTTAATCAATGTTTCAAAAATAATCAATAACATTGTCCTCAATTTATGTGCACTTTTGATATAAAAAAAATTTCCACACACATTTAATGATGAGTTACTATACCATTTAATGATTAAAAATACATAATTTATTAACCTCATTAATTGATGTAGTAGCATATTATTAAATGTATGTGTAAAAAAAATTGAAAGGTGTATGTGTAAAACTTTGTTACCTAGAAGTGTATACCTCCTCCGTCCTAAAATATAAGAAAAAATTGGTCAACAAAAGTTAATGTATTTGGTTCAAAATTTGTACCAAATACATCAACTTATGTTGACTCATTTTTGCTTATATTTTGGGACGGAGGGAGTATAAATTAAACTCAAAAAAGTATTCACAAGTTTAGAATTCCTTTTTGATAATTTTCACGGTCAAAAAGAAAATTTAAGAAAGTAACAGAATTAATCAATGAACAAATTGTATACACTTATTTTTTAATAATTTCATGGACTAGTTAGTTTGGTTAATCTTTTAACCAAAAGCAAAATGTTAAGGGATTTTTTATAGTTTGATCAAATGTTTTTGTGTTTAGATTTAGTCTTAAAAATGTAGTAATGTCAAATCTTTTGTGGAATAATTTTGTTATTCATTGTGGTGTCTATCTCGATAGATTAATATTTGTTGTTGTGCGCAAATGATACTTTATTTAAGAACTAAATTTAATGTTCAAAACATGATTTAAGGATGTTGATAAAGGTGGTCGATTCACTTGGTAAAAACTTGGTTCATACCACACGAGGAGAGATTCAACTTAACATGAGAATTTTTTTGGTGGGTAATTTAATGTTGTGCGCAAATGAAGCTTGTGTTGGCACGAGCTAGTTAATTGTTAATTTGTTAGTATTTGTTAGAGATGGAAATCGAATTCTAAACCACCTTATTACCGGTGGTATATCAAGTGTGAGTAATATGTCTCACGTTGGATGAAAAAATGAATGTTAGACACTTTATAAGTGAAAAGATCCATAAACCTAATACTTTAAGATCCTGGGGTTAAAGTGTGATGTTTCTCTCACTTATATGATTGTTCAAGGGTCAATATGATGATCCTCTGAATTGCCTCATGACCCAACAATTACATTACTCCTTAACTCTCACGGCCCAGTCAAACTAACATCATAACTCCCTTTCATAAAGCTTATCATGGCTTCATGAGATCCTTTAATTCAACCCATTCATTTAAGGGTTGATGTTTGTCTTAGCACGAGGACACCTCCAAAGCTATCTTAACAAATACAAAATAATTGGTTCAATTGCAAAAGAATAACGGAGAATATCAATACGTTTGTTCAAATTTTCATAGAGAATAGTCTTGTAGGAGTTGTTTGGTAAAAAATGATCATAACCTTACTAACTTTTTTGTACAACGGTGGTTTTTGACACCTCTTTTCTTGGGACATTTCATTTCTAGTGATAAATTTGGTTTTTCTTTTCATAGGTTTTCCACTTTGTGACTCTGCTTTATTGGTTCAGGCATCTCCTTTCTTTTATATTTTAGTGCTTTGATAAAAAAATTAGGCTAAATTACATCATGAGTCCTTTAAGTTATTTAATTGTAGCAAATTGGTCATTTAAGTTTTTTTCGTATCACTTACGTCCTTTAAGTTATTTAATTGTAACAAGTTGGTCATTTAAGTATTTTTTGTAACGCTTAGGTCCTTTAATTTATATAATTGTAACTTTTAGGCCCCGAATAACTTACATTTTTAAGATCTAAAATACACCAAATTGTTATAGTTAAATAACTTAAAGGACTTAATTGGTACGGAAAAAACATAAAGGACCAATTTATTACAATTAATTAACATAAAAGACCTAAGTGGTACGAAAAAAAAACTTACATGGCCAATTTGTTATAATTAAATAACTTAAATGACTTTTTGTGTAATTTAGCCAAAAAATTATAGAAGACAACTTATCTAATCTACTCAAAAAAAAATATGAATATCAAAATAACTAATAAAAGAGACACTTATAAATATATTCACAATTTCAACATATTCATATATGTAATTTTGAGAGGATTATCATATAAATATTAAAATGGATTTTTATCCATTAGATTAGATAACAGAAAATCGTACTAATATTTCAATTTTTAAAGTACAGAAGAATTTAAAATGAAAAAGTTTTGTGCCGAAAGTGTGGAATGGAAAGCGAAGCCGCGTTTAATGCAGCGGGAAATTATTAGATTGCCACTGGTGTTTCAAGTTATTTACGATTTTGACATTAACATTTTATCATATGCTATTTCACTCGCCGACACTCCCAGTGACGACTGTAGGTGGGCTCCGGTTTGACGTCTTATGTCTTAAGGTCGTTTGTTTCTGTCACTAAACAAAAAATAACTCAAATTTTATTTTTATATTATTCCTTTAAACAATTTCAGCATATTTTGTCTTTTAAATGTTTATAGTTGTGAACACCTTTGATCCTTGCTTTTTAGTTAATTTATATCTATTATTTTCATTTTTTTTAATAAAGTTTTACTGAAATGTTTACAATATTATGACATTTATCGCATAAAGATTTACAATTTTGTAACAAAATATGATTTAAATATGAACGTTTAAGTATTAAAAACTTAAAAATTCATATTTATTTAGTTCATCTTTTGTTAAAAAAAAAATTAAACTTTTGAACCATAGATCTTGACATAAGACCATTAGGCTTTGTTTGCCGGTCCAAAGACGAAGAGAAGAAAATCGAGGTTTTGAGGGGTGAGAAATATATGGTGAAAATAGAGAAAACTTTCTTATTTTTTTGAAAGTGATTTAAACAAATCTTAGTAGATTAATTGTTACCTTTAACTTGCTTCTTTCAAAGTTATGAGTTCATCAGAGCTTGTTCTCATCAGAGTCTTCAAAGTTTGATGCATCTTCTGATCAGAACTTTGACTTTTTATTGGCTTTTTATTGAGATCATGTTTTAAGTCCTCAGAAGTTTGCAATGCTTCTCTTGAATACCAAAATGCTTTCCTTTGCATTCAGAGTTGGATGTATCATAACAAAAAAATTGACTTTGAAGTCAGAATTTAATTATATGGTTCTGCACACTAGAACACATACTAGAGTACCCAATTGTTCTTTCATGCATTGTTATCATAAAAAATTTAGAAATATTGTTCATAAACATACTTTGGTTCAACAAACTAAGCCCCCCAAGAGTCCTTTCCTCCTAAAACTCTCCATTCTTTCACTTGCTACTTACCTTCTTTTTCTTTTTTTTTTCTTCAAAATCCCCCTTCCTTCTATTCTCCTACTCCTTCAAACTCGCAAACAAAGTCTTAGAGTAGAGGCCATAACGCATATTGATAGATGTTTTTTTTTCATTGCTAAAAGGAAATTCAATTTTATGAAGAGTTGTGTAAATATTGATGATTTAGATATATAGGGACTTTAAGGAACTATCAATTTTGCTTTGATACTCTGGTAGGATTCCATTATATTTTGTTAAGTTATTTAAACTTTTTTAAGACATACTTACAAGTATTGCTAGAGCAAGTGAGATGAAGAGTGATTAATGGACTAACCAAATTTTTTTAAGGGTCTCATTCACATTTTGTTGGCTATGATATTCAAACACACACACACACACGAAGGGAAATCGTATAACAAAAGGAGTTTATGCAGCAGATAAAACAGAAAAAATTCCCTTTCAATGGATCCTTACGAATGAACATGACCATGGGTCAAATTATTACCTCTTGTAGTGCGGTACCTTTCATGTCGAGTTTCTGTAAACGGTCACAAGCACCACTCAATAGGCAACGCCTCTACTCAATCCACGCGAACAGTTTCTCCACCCACAATGCTAGCTGCTATGAGATAGAGGCTTAGAGAGAGAAAGAGAGACAAATTAGGGTTTCAGAAAACCTAGTGTTTTTGAAATTTGGTATCAGGTTTTCAGTGACTCTTGCTTCTACACAAGTGTTTTATTTATAGAATCCCTTTTGAATCTGTGAATCTGTTGATGTTGCAATCGTTTTTCTGGGTGAAGAAGAAGATGACTGAACAATTGAAGATGAATATGATTAATTTGTTTTTTTTAAATTCAAAAATATATTATTTGATATTTTAAAATGTTTTTTAAATATGTTAAATGAAATAATTGTCACCCGAATGACACGTGGCCAACATTACACAGTCAGGCAGAAATGGGACAAATCAGCAAGTAAGTGGGCCCTTGGACTATTTTAAAAAACAAAAAATTTTGCACGGATTGATTTCAATTTTTTTTACAAGGACCATTTGCATATTTTAGCCTAAATGTTGATGTCATGAGATGAATAATTGGGGTGTCCGAGGTTCGAACCCCGACCTCAGTATATAACGATGTATTGTTCCTGCCAACTGAGTTATGTTTATAAGGACATAAATGTATACTTTTATAACCTTTGAATATGTTTAATTTCAAGTATTTGTATTAGTTCTTCAAAAAAAAAAAAGGATTTGTATAAGTTAATGCGTAAGTGTAAAATTTGGCATTTTGAGCCCAAGTGATTATTTCATGAAAATTTTATATTTTTATGTTGTCCCATCGTGTACATTATTCTTCTAGAAATAAAGTAAAAATATCCTATTTTATGTATGTTGGATTTAGGGTATCACACCACCCTTCTCCACACCATAGTTAGAAGATAAAAGTTCAAATCAAAGATCGTTTTGATCCACATTCAACTTCTAACGCGATTTTCCTAACAAAAGAATACTAAATTCTCGCACCATATGCATGCCAAGCCCAACTTTTTTTCAAGATTTAGACATGAATTTAATTGAGATCGATAATTTTTTTGGAGTACTGAGATTGATAATTATAGGAGTAACTGAAAAACTGGTACAACTTATGAGTCACGATGGTTGAGACTTGTTATTTAATTTTTGTTGCAGGCTGTTTTACCACAAAAGAAATTGTTGAAATTTTGTTGTATCAGTTTAAGGAAAGGAGATCAGATCAATGTAACGTCTTAGGGGCCTAATGTTGGCCCACCAACAAGGTTTGTGGTTCCAAAATGAGACCATAGGTTTGCAGTTTGAGAATCTGGTTAACAATAATAGAACATGTGCCACAACCTGGCAAAGCAATTATATTTGTCTGTGTCAATAACCTAAGCTACAAGAAACATCAATTTCTTGTTCAATATTCTATCATTGTAAATTTATTTATGGATAGTGTATGGGTATCTTGAGCAAATTATTTAAAAAATTTATTGTTGAAAATCGTTGGTATTGTGCATAATAAATTTATATCAAAGGGATGTACTTGTCTTGGTGGCTGATTTCAAATTCAATTCTCACCTCCAACAAATACTAAGAATTTTTAAAAAATAATTAATTCATATCAATTTGAATAAGTCAATACGATTGGAGAGAAAATAATATTGAATAAACCATCAATTTAGTCCCCTCATTTCAATTTAATTCATAAACTCTATGTATAATAAGTAGTTATATATTAAGACTGATACCGTATATTCTCTTGATCTTTTTGCTCGTTTTTCTTAATGGTTGTAAACTAATAATCTAGCTTGGGAGAAAGATTTTAATGTTGTGGTTAAATATTGAGACTGATTCCAAAACGTCTTTGGATCTTCTTGCTTTTTCTACTTCGTGCTTTCATCCTCACACGATTCTGATTGATAGTTATCACATGCATTGCTCAATCTACACAAGGACCATTTCTCTCCAACATACCTTACGAGAATGAAATATAAGTGCTGATTGACTTGTTAAGAAGGGTGTTGTGTCTTCTTCTCTCCAACTTGGTTTGTAGTTTTCTTTCTTCTTTTAATTTTTCTTTCTCTCTAATAAAAAAAATTTGCTAATCAAAAGTGTGACCATCACTAATCCGACATTATCTATATCTATATCTATATACTATACATTTGAGGGTTTTCTTCAAATGTATATATAATTAACAAGTGCAAACCTCAAAGCATCTCTATGACACGTGACATTATGGACGCAAACATTATTATGCATTTGACAATTCACTAGTACAAAATATACTTATTAGCTCAAGGATTTTAAGTGGGTTGTGATCCACCTGACTTAAAAAGCTGCGTGTGAGGGAAGTTTTTAACTTCAAATGATATTAAATCAGTTGGCCCAATTTAAAAAGTTTTTAACTTCAAATTGTTTGACCCCATAAACTCTCAGACTTCTCTTTCTCTTTTATCTTTCTCTTTCCCTTTCCCACCAATTTCTCCACCTCTCTGTAAACTCTCTGCCACCGATTTCTCCACCACCGTAAAAACCCTCCACCATTGTCAGATTCACCATCATCTCCACCACCGTGAAACCCTCCACTGTCAAATTTCTCTTTCTCTTTCTCTTTCTCCACCACCGTAAACCCTCCACCACCGTAAAAACCCTCCACCACTGTCAGATTCACCACCGCCGTTAGTTCACTTCACCACCGTCAGAAAAGGTAACTTCGATTTCGCCGCGTAGGTACTATCTAATCTAATGTCTTTACATTTTAGGGTTTATTCAATTTTTGAACACATATAATAAGCTTATTCTTCTTCTGCTCTTTTCTTTTGTTTGATTCAGTTAATGTCTATGTTCCTAAGGATAGAGTCACTAACCAACATCAAGGTTATGGATTTGTTGAATTCCGCAGCGAAGAAGATGCCGATTATGTATGTTTGTTTGTTTGTTTTACTACTCTTCCCCTATTATTTACTATTTGCAACCAAATCAACATTAATCCTAATTGCTTCTTCTATTGCAGGCTATTAAAGTACTTAACATGATTAAACTTTATGGAAAACCAATTCGTGTAAATAAGGTACTTGAGAGAGCTTATGGAAATAGATTATAATGTCAATAAGCACTTAATTAGTGATTCATTTCTCTCTTAAAAATATTTGATATGGATTTTTGATTTAGTGCATCATTTTCCCTTGTATGCTTTGTAGACACTAGATATTGTTGCAGAGAATCTAGATAAGTTTAGAGTTGTCGCGCTTACAGCTGGTTCAAACATTACTCTTCTTGTAGATTAGGTAATTACTTCCCTTCAGCCATGTTATTTATTGAAACTTTGGATTGCTTTGTTGCTTTATGTCTGAACAAAATAATTTCTTAAATTTTACATGATGGATTCACTCCCATGGCGAATAATTGTTGTTATATTGAAAATCATCTTCCTATTTCAGTTTTCAAAAACCTTGTATTCACTCTTAAGCATTTACGACATATTTCATTATTTTTTCTCTTAAAGGTTCATGTTGAATATCATGTGAATAATCTTGCCAGTTGTGATAATGGTCCAAGGTTTGTTGAGTATAAGTTGATAGTGCTTCTGATAGTGCTTTAGAAGTTGCTTCAAAAGTTACTGATGTTGGTGCTTCTGATAGTGCTTCTGATAGTGCTTTAGAAGTTTCTTCTTCTGATAGTGCTTCAGAAGTTGCTTTCTTCACAGTCTTCTTCTGATAGTGCTTCATAAGTTGCTTCTTCTGATAGTGCTTCTGCAGCTTCTGATAGTGCTTCAGAATATGCTTTCTTCACAGTCTTCTTCTGAACCTTTTCCTTCTTGGCAGGTTCAGCTTCTGAGTATAAGTTGATAGTGCTTCTGATAGTGCTTCAGAAGTTGCTTCAGATAGTGCTTCTAATAGTGCTTCAGATGTTGCTTCTTCTGATAGTGCTTCTGCAGCTTCTGATAGTGCTTCAGAATATGCTTTCTTCACAGTCTTCTTCTGAACCTTTGCCTTCTTGGCAGGTTTAGCTTCTGTAGCTTCTGAACCTTTGCCTTCTTTGTATTCTTGAGTAAAGTGTGCAAGATTCCACCAAGTCTTCTAAGTTGTCAAAGATAATTTTGCACACTCCTTGTAGGACAAGGTTGGATGTTAAGGTGGGAGGAGGGTTAAGTTATGATAACATCAGAGGTTACTGATGTTGGTTCAGGAATGGTTTCTATTTCATGTTTGGCATGGTTAAGTAGTTCAGCAATGATAGATCAATTATGTTGATTGATGAGGTCAAATGTTATCTTTGTTACACAAATTGGATTCTCACTTGCCCTCACATTTAACTTATTAAGGATATATATGTGATAATGTTTCTATGTTCCCAACTACAGGTGCACACTCCTGATTCATGTAGATATTGGATTACCAATTCGTACTTGGAGCGCTTTCAAAATGGTCTTGAGCCTGAAAATGTCGATTAGGTGTTTTCTGCTTATCTTTGTTTTCTTCTTAGATTAAGCATTGCCACTGCAGAGATTTAGTGGATACATTGGCTTCCATGTACTGATGTTATGCTTTTTTAGGAGTTCTTGAGGTTGTGGACGAGGTAGTTTACAATTTTCAATGCTGATGAATATGCTTGAAATCACATGGGTGGCTTTTTATTTTGGTCCTTCCCGATGCTTCTGAAGATCTTGTTTGTGACTTGGCTTTGCGGTATGTCTACTGGCCATTGGCTCCTTTTACACTTCATACATGTTTTGCTTTGAAACTTATATATAGTAGTTATGTTCATTGTAACCCTAAGTGCATTGTTTTTCTTTTGGACTTACTAGTTATGCAGTAGTTATGTTCTGATTTTTCTTTCATAAAAACCTTCTAAAGATTCTAATGCTTATTCATCAAAATTGTAACTGTTGTTTATTTAGTTTGTATGCAAGTTTGGAATAGGAGAAGCAATCCATATATATCTTCACTTATTTTTTAAATAAAATAGTTAGAAGAAGATACTCATTTTGGTGGGTATGAGATCCTTGAATGTTAAAAGAGGAATAAAACAGTTAGAAAGTAACAAAAACATTAATCTCTTTTTTGTTTAGCTTTCATTGTCCAAAGATGCTTATGCTCATCATTTTCAAGCTACCTTTGCTTTCTGATGTCAAAATATATTTGTAATGACTAACAGTTAATGATCTGCATAAGTACTAACTTTAAAATATCAGCTTCAATTCTATTTTTTAAATGTTTCTGTTTTGTAACATATTCAGTTGATAGGTTAATTCCTTATGAATGATTTATAAGATATTAGAAGTTGTGTTTAAAATTTTATGACAGAATACAAGATGGATGAATTATTCTCTATCTTTTTCGGACACATTATATTGTCACTTTTAAGGAGACAATATAATGTTACTATCCTATTAGAAGTTATTACAAGTTGTGTTTAAAACGTTATGATAGAAGATATTAGAAGTTGTGTTTAAAACGTTCTGATCAGCACAATGTTACTGTCCTATTATCATATGACACGTCTGTCCAGTTTATGCTTTACTTAAATCTAAGTTTTGTGAATGAACTTGTAGTTGATTTTGTAGCCTTTTAAGGATATTTGACAGCGAGTTATTAAATTTCTAAAATTTAGGAATATTCAAATAGTAGTAAATTAGGGATTATCTAATTCTATATGGATTGTGGTTTGACGCATTTGAGTCCCTCTTGTCTAATTTGAATAACAACTTTGCTTTTTCGTATGTGAAATGTTAGAAACTCCACTGACGATAATTATAAGAAGCTCCACTGTGATATATCTCCACTTCTTCATGACAAGGAAGATTTTTGAAAGGAAGAGGTTTCTCATCAGTCGTACCCCAACTCATTTCTCCTGAAGCGCCGTTCACCTTCACAACAGAACGAGAACCAGAACCACAACAACATCGATTCACTGAAATGGCGAAAGAGGAAGTGAAAACTGTTGTTCCTGAATCAGTTTTGAAGAAACAGAAAAGGAATGAGGAATGGGCATAGGTGAAGAAACAGGAGCAAGAAACAGCGAAGAAGAAGAGATCTGAAACTAGGAAGCTTATTTGGAGTAGAGCCAAACAGTACGCTAAGGAATACGATGACTTGGTATTACTATAATTATACAATAATAATTAAGTTAATTTAATTCGATTAAATTAATTTGTTTGTTTGATTATTGATTTATTTGTTTAATTTTTTGTTTCAGCAAAAGGAGTTGATTAGGTTGAAGCGTGAAGCTAAGCTTAAGGGTGGATTTTATCTTGATCCTGAAGCTAAGCTCTTGTTCATTATCAGGATCAGAGGGTATGAAAATTTTTCTATTATTATTTTTACTGTATTTTATATGTTATAGTATACTACCTAGGGATTAAATATGTTTTCTTATTGTAAAATTATAATTTTTTTAAGTTTAATTACTTAATTAATTATATTGAATTCTGCTCTCTGTTTTGGAATAATGTTACAATAATTGGTCTCTCAATGAATTATTAGTTTTGTGCTTGATGGGTGTTGCTTAGTAGTAACTTCATTTTCAATTGAGGAATTTGGCTAGAGCTGTTTGTGTTCCATTTAAAGTTATAATCACATCTTGGTTTATAGAAAGTAATATATGCTTGTTTTGTTACCGTGTATATAACGCAGTGCAATTGTAGCTGTGCAGTTTGTGATTGTTTGAGTGAGTTGTGTTTCATTAGTGTATTCAACTATATATTATTGTTCATTTCAGTTTGTGATTGTTTGACTGTGCCATTAGTGCAGGTTGTGCAGCTTTCATCTAGTGCAGTTTGTTTAATACCTGAGAGTTTAAAGTTGCTTTAGAGGGAGACATTAGTCTTAAGTTTGGTGATTGGGTTATATTTGAGAAACAGGGATGGGAATGGAATGATTATTTTTTTGGGTTTATTTTAATGCTCAAAATCAAGGCTTGATGAGGTTAGAACTTGGAAAATATTTGGTGAATTGAATGTTTATATTTTGTGAATGATTATGTATTAATGAATGAGTTTGTAGCTATGATTTTATTTACACAGTATGAAATTATGGTTTTATGATGATATTTTGTGTTAAATCATTGTGCATGAAATTTTGTTTTGTTATAATCATGTATATGTAAGATAAAAAAGTTTTTTTTTTTAAAAAATAAATAGATTTTAAGTCGGGTGAACAAACTTAAATATGTTCTTTTAAATCGGGTTAACAGATTTAAAAAGATCTTTCAAGTCGGGTCAAATGTTTTTTTTTAAAAAATAAATAGATTTTAAGTCGGGTGAACAAACTTAAATATGTTCTTTTAAATCGAGTAACCCGATTTAAAAAGATTTTTTAAGTCGGGTCAAAAAAGTGATTTAAAAACAGAATGGTTATTAAGTCGGCCATCTATAAGTCGGGTACAAAACCGACATAAAAAGTCATTTTCACCGGATTTAAGAAGTGTTTTCTGTACTAGTGATTAATGTTATTTTAAATTGTTGTTGCTTATTTATTTATGACGTGACAACGTTTATTAGACCACTCTAAATATTTACGCCAGCAATTATATCTAATAAGCGTTACCACATCATAAATATTGAAAAGGGCACATCATAAAAAAAAATCAAATGTTGAATGATCTTAAGAGTTCATAAACAACAACAACAAAAAAAAAATGGAGACTCTCAGCTCTGACACACCAATAGTTCCCGATGACGGCGACAACTACAACGACAATTTCTCAATATCAGAAATTGAGTTACTCGACAAATCAGCACACCAACTCCTTTAGGACAATAATTGTTTGCAATAAACATTGAGCTTTTTATTTCTTCACTAGGAACCATAAAATCAACTTCCCATGGTGGATTATGAAAATGTTGTTCAACAACAATTGATACAATATTGTACAAAATAATAAATACAATTGCTAAAATATACACTATTTTTTTAATAAAAAACTAAATTTTATAAAAGACAAAAATTGTTTTTTTATTTAAAAAACTAGATGAATTTCTAGCCCCTATTGTTTGACACGGATATCATTATGTTCAAAGTATTATATTCTTCAAAAACATAGAGAGCTACAAAGTTTTATATAGATTTGGTATCATTAAATCCAAAGTTTTTTATTCCCAAAAAGTACGGAGGTTTCATATAACCTTGATATAACCAAGTCCAAAGCTTTATGTTCTTAAAAAACACAAGAGGCTATGGAGTTTCATATAGTCTTGGTAAAATTAAGTCGAAAATTTTATAATCTTAAAAAACACGGGGGCTATATAGTTTTATATAACATCGATGTCATTAAGTCTAAATTTTTATATTTCTAAAAAATACGGGGCTATAAAGTTTTATGTAACTTCTGTAGCATTAAATTCAAGGTTTTATATTCCTAAAAAACACGGGGCTATAGAATTTCATATTAATTTGGTATAATTAAGTTCAATGTTTGATATTCATAAAAAACAAAATACTTCGAGGGACTATAGAATTTCATATTTCTAAGAAACATGAAGGGGGCTATAGAGTTTCATGTAGTCTTTTATATCATTAAGTTCAATGTTTGATATTTATAAAATACGCAGAGAACTAAATATTTTCATATAACTTCGATATAATTATGTCTGAAATTTTATATTTCTTAAAAATACGAGGGACTATAGAATTTCATGCAACATAGATATCACTAAATCTTTGTTTCTCAATATTTGGTTTCCTATAACCTATTAAGTTGATGATTAAACCAAGATAATTCATGTTTACAAATATTAGTTTACAATATATTGGTTAATGTGTATATTTAAGTGAATAGTATTTGTAATTAGTTTTTTTTTCTTTAAAAAATAACTACAAGAGGATCTGGGTGTGTCTATTATAAAAGTACGGATATTATTTTAAATTAAATCCAGAGCGACACACCCCATCGCTAACTAGTGTGATATCCTTTGTCGCTAACTATCTTTTTATTACTTTTATAAATACATTAATTTCCATACTTGTCACGGATATCACACTAGTTTTTTTTTTTTTTGACAAAGGATATCACACTAGTTAGCGACAAATCATAGCCGATTCCAAATAATTGTAGCTAAACCAACATTTTCTTATAGTGTATTGACGAAAAAGGAGAAGAGGGAGCTTGGTCAATCCAAAAGAAATTAATGAATTAACCACGCAAGTAGCTAGGAGGCAGCTATGGCTATCGCAAAACTATTTTGCAAAAGAAAATTACACAACCACGCACAACTCTTAAAGAAAAACACACACACAACTCCTCTGTAAAAGAAATTCCACCACCTAGTATACAAAGTTGTAGTTCAACTGACAAAAATGCAAAAATTATTAGGTTGGACGCCATGATTCAGATTTAAACTTTGATCCTTCTACTTACGTGTGTGAGTTTCGATGGATATTTGTAATTTCGTTTAACTAAAAAAAAAAATTCCACCACCCATAAAAAATCAACATGTTCTAAGTAAAAAAAAATCAAAGAATACAATAATAAGTTTATAACAAAACAACAACGATAAAATCTCTCAAAATATAACTTTTTATTTTGTCAATTGAAATGGTTTCTGCTGCTCGATTAATATAAAAAATTCCACTTATAAGAGCAGGGGAGAATAATTGAAAGGTTTAAAAAACTGAATATCATCCGATGTTTTTGGATCTTCCATGCGAAAAGATCCAATCGAAGTTCAAATTCCATTTCAAAATCGAACCAAACTATATATATATATTAAATAGTTTAAAATATTGTTCATAAGCAAAACTCAAATAGTATGCACATAAAATTTGATATGCACGGGTGCAAGATCAAACGCGGAATTTACGACTTTTCAACACTTAGTGTGTGTGTGGCTTTCACAGCTAAATTCTTTAGAACATTTTTTTAAATATTGTATTTCTCTACGTATCTATTGTTTTTTTTCATAATACTTATTTTATGTTAGTTGTCCGCTCCTGAAACACAAACAATAACCGACTTTCCTTTTCATCCCTCACATATCCAAATCGTTACCTTTGATGGGTTGCTGTTTTTCTTGTTCGCCAACGTTTTCTTTGTCGGTGTTTCATGAAGATCCTGTGTGCTCTGTTTGCCGGCGTGTTGTTGGTTTCTTCGGCGGCTTCAGTTGTTATGATTCTTGATTTATGGGTTGGTGGGTCGTGTTGCTCCTTGGCCGACTGGGTTAAGGCTTAGTAGCAGGTCTCCACCGTGTCGGAAGGGCTGGTTCGTTTGTGTTTGCTGATTGTGTTTTCTCCTTCTTTTGGGTCGCTGGTTGCGTTTTACCAGGTCATCGTCGCTGGCGTGGTGTTTGTTTTCACGGGTTTACGGATGTCTGGTTTGTGTTTTTTTATGCTACTGTTTATATCTTTCTGATCAGAGATGGGTGGTTGAAGACTCGTGGCCTCTTGTGTTTCAAAAACCCGAAAGGGTCTGATTCTATATACCAGAAAGGGTTTGTGTTACTAACGTATTGGACTCATCCTTCGATCTGAGTTCTCACGCGTTTGATTGAAAACCGGTGTGTGGTTGGCTGACGGCTTCGATTCTCTGATGTTCCGGGTCTGTTGAGATTTGCAGGCTTCAAGGCGTCATGTCTTCTCCACTTTGGTACTTCACTGCTTGAAAGAGCTTTTATGCTTGCTGTTGTGTTCAGGGAGCTGCCGGCACTTGGATGTTGATACCGTGTTGGCAGACGATCAATTCACCATTTTTAAAACCCTAATGTTCTTTACAATTTTTCACTTGTTATATTTTTTGTAACTTGGTTTCGGGCCCGTATGCGGGTTCGCTAGGCTACGTCTGTAACATGTGAATATTTGTTAGGATAGTATAGGGCTGGTCCCCTTGGTCTGCTTTTATCATGATGTACTCCCATCAAGGTTATACCTGGTCAGGTCTGATGCCCCCAATCTCTGTATCTCTCTATTTAATTTTATTATAATTTTCATTTTGCCTAATAAAAAACGTTATTTGGTTGTCCTATTATGTCAAACATTAATGGTAGACACCTCCATCCTCTAAATCATGCCCCACTAGTTCTTAACATTATTTATTTTAAAAGATACTTATTAGTTTAATTTAATTAATTATTTTTACTATTTCATATCCTTTAAATATAATCGATAATTCTTATTTCATAATGTTAATTTTAGTATATTAGATGTTATGTTTTGCGTAGTCATCAAGTCTCCACAGTCAAAAATTATTGGACATTCGTTTTGATCGAACGACCAATGATGTTTGACCGCAGCATGTAGGGACTTGCTAAATACAGCAAATCCAAGCTCCCCTTAATAATAGAGATGCAACACATAAATAATACTAACAACACACTCTTTTAACACACATTTTTCAATACACTCTCATTGATTGATTAACATTTGTACGAGTCAAATCAAATTTATATGAAACCTGCGTAGTTTGATGAGACACATGTGCATTTTAACCAATAAAAATAAAATAGAAAATATATAATAGAGTGTGTTGGTAACATCCCTCATGCAACATATATGTGAGCTGGTCCTAACTCCTAAATCTGAATTTTCTTTCTTCTTAGTCTATTCCTTTTCTTCATACTTCACTATTTCATTCTCTATTTTCGCTTTCATAGTTGTAATTTGTCTTCTACTCAATAAATTTAAATTGGAAGCTTGTTGCATTTTCAATTCAACAACAAATAGCAGTGACTTCTCTGCTTGATATAATTCATTACATTACATCCTGATGACTTATTTGGTGGCTCAAATATGTTTCTTATTCTTGTTTGAAACTATGATATGGTTTAGCTTTATTCCATGATGCTTGCTGGCTTTGCTACATGGAACTTGGACATAGAAATACTATAAACCATGTTCCCATTTAGAGGAACATTCTAGGTAAAAGAGTTTCACTAAAATAGCAGGCCGACATGCAAAAACTATTGTGCAATTATACTTTTCCTGATTGGACATTTTTGGAGAGTAGTGGGAAATTGGCACTAGACTAGTGATTTCTACTCTCTGTTTTAGAATATTTTTATTCTCTACAACTTTGGTGATATTTGATTGATCTTATTGTGCTTTTTTGCCAATAGAGCGTAAATTTTTTATTTCAATAAGCCTTTATGAATAGCAAAGTTCTAAAATACCCCCTCCTCAAATTACCTACTAATGTATTACACACTTATTTTTTACCTTTTTTTCTCTTAGAAGTATCATATTCAAACAATGCCTTCCTATACCAATACCACTTGGATGAAAAGGTCAGAACTATTTTTCAGCATAACCAGAGGTCATGCGCTTGAATACAGCTCTGAGATTGCAACAATGTAAAATCTCTCGAGGGACTAGTCACTGCAGTTGCATGTAGAGAATACCCAAGTCACACAAAAAAAACAACACCTTTCTATCTTAATTTTAGACATTTTTCATTTCAAGTCGATTCATTATGTTTAATAATTACAACAATATTCGATCAAAGTCTTATTTGATTATGAGGGGTTTCTACCACCGCCGACGGTAATTAGAGGAATTACAGCAGCAAGAAGCGATTAATCCCCAATAGTAAATACTAGGTTAGTTGGATCATTGATTTTAGCTCACAACCTTGATTTCAAGCAAGTTGTCTTCGAGACAGATTCAGCTGTCTTGGCCACAACGTGCCAAGATCGTGTTTTCGAAAGGACTTATTGGGGATTAGTTGCTTCTTTTTGCTATAATTCCTCTAGAGATCTATTTAGTGCTTGTATTATTAAAAAAAAAATTACTCTTCTCACTTTTAAAAATTGCTTCCAAACATACTCCAGCAGCGCCGTTGGACACTTGTTAGAATGGTCCAATCACTTTTTAAATTGGTTTAACAAATTTTAAAAGTAACAACACTTAATTGAGAAGAGTAATTTCCGTAGCTTTTTTAGTCGTGGTATTGTTTTTACTAGTAGGGAGTCTAATTGGGCCTCTCATGGCTTGGCCTAGTTAGCTACTACTAAGTCCAATTGTGTTTGACCTAGTAGCTTCCCTTCTATTATTTGTACCCCTGGATCTGGTTTGAGGGGAGGTGTTGTTTGTTGCTAATGAATTGTCTTTTTACAAAAAAAAAAGTCTTATTTAATCATTTAAAAAGGTAAATTATATTTTCAATTCATCATGATAATATCTAAAGTACATAATGACAATTACAAAACCTAATCCTTTATTTCCTTGCAATACCCAAAACCATAAATTAAATAAATCTTATGTTTACTGGAATACTAGGATATCGTTTGACCTGACTTTTTTACAGTTCAAAAGCTACTTTAAAACAAAGTTAAAGTTAAAGACTTTAAGAAAGAAGTTAAATTTGTTTTCTTACTATATTATTTTTTTTATTTTAAAGCTATTTTTAAGTTAAAAGTTGTTTGGCAAAATATTGTACAAATATATAATAAATAAATAAATGTTAAAATATTTTTTGAAAGGAAAAAATGTTTAAAATATTTTTTTAGTAAGTACTTAATGAATATTGTGTTTGGCCTACCTTCTCCTTAAAATTGTAGAGAAGTAAAAAAAAAAGTCAGGCCAAACGATACCTAGATGTCTTACATTGAAAATTCCACTTCAAAAACAAAATATTATTGAACTATTGATTACTGAACTATTGATCACTGAACTATTCATGAGTACTAGAATGAGAAATTGTCTTAATCCATATTCAATATGAAATCCATTTGTTATATTTGACATTTGCAAGACATCTTAGAAGCAATCCCTCAAACCAGAAATCTTGTAATTGCAAATAATATCATTTGATTGAGTCTGAATTCTGAATATGCAGCCTTTCTAGAAACTGTAGCCTTTCCTTGAGTCCTTGCATACTCTAGTGTAGATACTTTCTTGCTATTATACTTGTGGTCCCATGTCTTCCCATTAAAAGCCTGCATAAATTTTCATCCTTAAAATTTAATCATACTTCTTCATCCTAGAAAATCACAGTGTCACATTTAGAAAATCCTTATTATGAGACATGAAAAAGGAAATAGATATAAGGGGAGGATGTATAAAGGAAAAAGCAGATTGATGAAAGCATAGCCCAAATTAAACTTATTATTCTGTAAGAATGAATAGATATTAAATCAATCCCTACTTGAAAAGATACATATAGAATGTTCATGTGCATACTTTAAAATCAATCCCTATGCATGTGCATACCAAAAAACCCTAAATTAATCCTCAATTGAAAAGATACATATGATGTGGATATGCATACTTGTAAATTGGTAAAGAAGAGCAAATCATAAGTCCCATGGTGATTCTTGTCAATTGCAGCAAGCAGCATCTCCGAGTTGCAGCTTAAAAGAAATTGTAACAATCTTCAAGAAATTTATCAAGTTATTGTTTGATTAGAGTGGTCCTTTTACCACGGACGATTTTCTCAAGATCAATCTGGTTCGCACTCTCAATTTGGTTGACATTGTTATTATTATTATTATACTAGTGTTCGCAAGAGTAGATGCATCATTTGCAGATTATGCGAACAACATATTTGTGGTTGCTGCTGCGCTGTCACGAATGTTGGCTTGATGCTTTTCTCATTGTTATTCCATGTGTATATATACAGAGGTTACAAGGCTATACAGTAAATAATTACAATTAATGAGAACAAATCAATTTTTGATTTGTGTCTTTATTTCTAAGAACAAACTAATAAATATAATAAGAGAACAAGTCAACTTCTTGTTCAAAGTAAGTCAATTCATGCCTTCTCCTCGCCATCTTCACTTGACAGCAGTTCGCTGTATAATTCGTTACTTGAAGGGAAGCTCTCATCCTTGCCTATTATTTTTCATTGGAAATTCTCCTAAGTTGAGTGCTTATAGTGATGCCGATTGGGCAAGATGCCCTGATACTGGACGTTCTGTCATCGGTTGGTGCATGTTTCTTGGCTCTTCATTGATCACATGGAAAAGTAAGAAACAAACGAGAGTCTCTAAATCTTCTAATGAATTTGAGTATCGTGCCATGTCCGCTGCTTGTTCAGAAATAATTTGGCTTCGTGGTCTTTTGACTGAATTGGATTTCCTCAAACAGAGCCAACCTCGCTTTATGTTGACAATACAAGTGTCATCCAAACTGTTGCAAATCCCGTTTTTCATGAACACATGAAACATATCGAAGTTGATTGTCATTCAATCTGTGACGTCTATGATGACCGACTAATATCTCTTCCTCATCAGTACTCAGTTGCAAATTGCAGATATTCTTACCAAGGTTGTTCCACGCCCACGACATCAGTTTCTTGTTGGTAAATTGATGCTCATTGACCAGCCGCATCAATTTGAGGGGGGTTGTGAATAAGAAGTTAACTTGTTCTCCTTATTATATCGTTTATAATTATAATCCTAAAAGTTCTCCCTAAAAAATTTTCCTCCAAACTCTAATTCTATTAATTAATCATTAAATTAAAAAATAGAAATTTTAATTTTCCCACTAAGTCATGTCACTCACATACATCACATAAAAAACTCCTACTATCCCACTAACCCACCATTCTCATGACCAAATTGTGCACAAACAACATCACTCATAAATTCACGGTATGCATGAGTAAAATAGCCAACAAACTCTTCAAACCACATCTCATTTCTCAATACACTTCTCTTTTTCTTTGGTTGTTATTTCCTTCTCTCTTCATGTATCATCTCATCATTCCCTCTTCATTATATTTGAGTTGTCGTTGGTTGATTCTTATTTTATATTTATTTTTCAGAGGAACCACTTTTGATACATGCACACTATATTGGATGGGAAAGTTCAACAACTTCTTTATTCATTCTTATCCCAATGTTATTACTTTCTCTAATAATCTTCCAAAAAAATAAAGAGAAATAGTTTTCAATTTGTAATTTTTGGTACAATCTTAGTCCATCTTTTTTCTCTTGAGAATTTCATTTTAATTTTTCTATAATCCTTTTGATTTGATTTTAATCTGTTTGGTACAACAATCTTAATCCTAATCTTTTGCATAATTATGAAACTCCTTTTCCTACAGTTCTTATTTTTTTTTCTATCTATACATTAATTATGATGAGATTTTACAAATGTGTTATTTTTTAATCCTAGAAGTTCTCCCTAAAAAATTCCCTCCAAAACTCTAATTTTATTAACTAATCATTAAATTAAAAAATAGCAATTTAAATTAAAAAATAGAAAAAAATAACTTATATATCCCCACTAACTCATGCCACTCACGCATACATCCCATAAACAAACTCCTATTATCCCACTAACCCACCACTCTCATGACCAAATTGTGCACCAACATCACTCATAAATACACGGTATGCATGAGTAAATTCATAACCAACAAACTCTTTGAACCACACCTCATTTCTCAATACATTTATCTTTTTCTTTGGTTGTTATTTTCTTCTCTCTTCATGTATCATCTCATCACTCCCTCTTCATTATATTAGAGTTGTTGTTTGTTGATTCTTATTTTTCATTTATTTTTCAGAGGCACCACTTTTAATACATGCACACTATATTGGATGGAAAAGTTCAACAACTTCTTTATTCATTCTTATCCCATGTTATTACTTTCTCTAATAATCTTCCAAAAAAATAAAGAGAAGCAATATTTGGTTTTCATTTTATAATTTTTGGTACAATCTTAGTCCATCTTTTTCCTCTTGAGGATTTCATTTCCATTTTTCCATATTCCTTTTGGTTTGATTTTAATATGTTTGGTACAACAATTTTAATCTTAATCTTTTGCATAATTATAAAACTCATTTTTCTATTGTTCTTACTTTTTTCTATCTATACATTAATTACGATAAGATTTTACAAATGTGTAACAAAAAAAGCTAGAGGTGCCGGAGAAGGCAAACCATCCCAACTATATTTGCATCCGACAAGTTATACAATAACTTATCCCTCCCTTACTCTCATTCTATTAATTAAATTAAAAAAAAAATCATTTATAGTTATGATCATATAACTATCCCAGCCACCAAAACTCTATTGTTATAATCCTACAAGCTCTACCATAACTTTTCCCTTCAAAGCTCTCATTTTATTAATTAAGTTAAAAAAATATTTATTATTATAATCCTATAAATACCCACCCTCCACATTTCTATTTCCCTCTTTTTATTAATTAAATAAAAAAATTAGAAATTAAAAAAATAGGAATTAAACTAATAAAATAGAAATAAAAATTAAACAATGGAGAGAAAATAGCTACCATGATATAACCCACATTTTAAATTTTTAGTTTTCTAATCCTACAAATTCTCCCATAAATAAGAAATCATCTGTCTTGATGTACTATTTAGGTTGTGTGTGTAATTTTTTTTCATTAAGGTCATATTTTCAATAAGTTATGATATACTAAAAGATAATTATAACTTGTGTTTTATTGTATGATACAAACGGTATATTCTTATTTCCTCATAAGATATACATTATTAAAATGTTGCATATGTTTAATTACAAAATTTTCTTATGCACGACAATAATGATTCGAAAGAGCTCTACAACTTTCATGATTTTCCTTCTACCATTTATAAAGTTTTGTTTTTATTCTATTTTCTTTCCACTATTCAACCTCTCTTATACTTCATTTATTTTTATTTTTCATTTGGCAGTGTGACAGATAGTACATGTAAGTAGTTTATTTCACTTATTTGTTAGTTTTATACCATTTTATTTTCTGTATTCAAATAATGTTAAAAGGTATTAAAATGATTAAGTAATATTCTTGCTTTAAGAAAAACTTATATTCTAAACTGAAAGCAAAATCAATAAAACAAACATTCATATCAATATATTCTATAATGTTTCTTTAAACTATAATAATTATCAATAATAATTCAATAAAACTTACCCGTGCATCGCTCAGGTAGACGTCTAGTTTTTTAGTTTGTTCATAGAAATAAGGACATAAATAAAAAATTAATTTGTTAGCATTAATTGTAATTATTTACTGTAATTACTTGTATAGCCTTGTAACACACACACACACACACATATATATATATAGAAAGACATCAAACCAATATTTCTAACAGCTGCTCCTCTTTTTCATTCGCCACAGTAGAACATGGTGCCTGCTCCTCTTTTTTATTAACCCGAGAAGAACATCATGACTGCTTTTTTTTTTCATTAGCTTTTTTGTTAATAGAAGCACATATTTCGGTAGATAGAGTTTTGTTAACCTTCTTGTTGAGTTTAAGAAGTAGTTCTTCAAAACGGTTCACTTCCTCTTTCAACTCTGTTAACAGTTTTTCCTGATCTTTTCTCTTCAAGTTGCTAACTTTGTTTTCGCACAATTGTTACTAAGGTCCATGGATAATTACCATATCAAAAGAGGGGATTTATCGATAAAGGAAAAGATAAGAAAAGATATAATTCTACAATGATCCCATTTTGTTATTTATTTATATGAGAATGAGACTTCAAAACTGATCTGTCCGGTGAGGAACTGATGGAGGCAACGATGGTGGAAGGTGCTCCGGTACAGTGGCGATGAGTCTTCGCGGTGGAACGAAGGGTGCCTACAGGCAGGTTAGCACTCCGACGATCAAGTCAGTATTGGAACTGAGAAAGAGTGCGTGAAAAGTGTGGGTAAAGAGAATCATACATTGGGAGTGAAGCTAACTCACCCTTATATAGGCGTGTGTGAGAATAACTGCTTCTGTGATGTGCGGCATGTGATTAGGAGGCGGTTAGAAGGCATGTGTATGGTATCTGATGCACGAGAGTGTGTTATGGTGCGGTGACATGCACTGGTGTTGGCGTGTTCCTTCAGGGATGCGCTTTGGTGAGGTGGACGTTTAATCCACATGTCATTGCTGGATTAACCTTCTGGCCGGTTCAGAACAAAAACAAACTAACAGAATTTCAAACAGAAAAACTACTAAATTAACTGAACAAAAATACATAGTGTACAACTACTTAAGAATGAAAACTAACCTTGGAAAAAGTGTCAAACTAATCTATAGTTCCAGACAAACAGTGCCAAATAAAAAAGGAAAAATAAAAAGATAAATTATCATGTGTACATTTACACAATAATGGTTAATTGTGTTACTATCAATAACCAAAGTTTATATAATTTGTTTGAAAGACATATTTAATCAATAATTCCTTAACACAGTTGAGGAAATTCCTTCTTCAATTTTGATGCATCCCTATGATCAATACTTAGAGAAAGGAATTGTGCATGTTGTTCAAGTATAAAATTAACCATTTAAAACTATGGTCAATATAATTTTCGTACATCTCAAGAATTTCATTGCATATCACAATACCAGGGTTTGTTAATATCCAAATTCCCTTTGAATTTCTCTTAGAAATCGCAATTGAAATAGGTATAAGTTCATCCAGAACAGTTATGCTGTTTGGAATGTTAGCAACTTTTATCAAAATTTGTTATCTTTGTGATGAAATTATGTGGATTGGGTAGATCAGACGAGACTGGAAATTGAATTCAGAAGCTGCACACATTTTCATATTCCTTTAGAAACTCTTCTACCTAAACCACATTGTGATAAAGATAAAGTTAGTTTAATATGAAAATTGTGTAACATAAAAAGAAAACTGCATTTTTTTAAGGTTTTAAATCATGGTTGCAGTCACATTGAAGCACGGTCCCAATTCTTGAAATTGCAGAATATTGGCGACAATTCCAAATTTTGCAAGGTGGCTTTAAAAAAAATCCTCTTATGAAAACTGTGCAACATAAAAAAACAAAATGAAATTTTTTAAGAAACTTTAAAATCATGGTTTCCGTCACACTGTGGCGGCATCACGGTTCTTGATATCGCATAATATTGAAGTCAAATATGAGTGATTCACTCACAGTTGCAGTTGCAATTTGGCCACAGACATAAAAGACTTTGAAGCCACAAAAAAAATTGCAGTCCTGAATTGTTTTTTAAAACCTCGATTTTCAGAGCATACCTTGTGTTCTAAAATAGAAATTATCAATTGAATTTGATTGCCTTCAAAATTACCACCACCAAACACATAATTCATCAAAGGAAGACCATTCTCTTTGCAAACATCTGCCAATGTTAACACACCAACAACAAAGGCGCGTATGGTTTCCGGTTTATTTTCTTCAAACCATTTTACATTCAATGCACCAGCCAGTAAAATCAGAAGCATTGAAAACATGAGTTGGTTTAATAGTCCTAATATCTACCAAAAGTTTTGATCTTTCATCTAAACAACCTTTACCATATTCAAATTCTATCCCTTGTGAAATTCTGGCAAGTCCTGAGTCTGAACCGTAAAATAGAGCTGAACAGATTACGTATAACAGTGGTTCAGAAGCAGCAAAATAAAAGACATAAAGTAAAGAACACAGGTGATTTGTTAACCCAGTTCGGTGACAAACACACCTACGTCTGGAGGCTACCAAGCCAGGAAGGAAATCCACTATAATAGTATCAATTCGAACTACTGTGTAAACAACCCCTGTTTTTCACAGCCTTCTCACTTAATCACTACCCGTGGAATTTCTACCTAGGAACTCCTAGATATAAGACCCCTCTTACTTCCTAGTCAAGTAATCACTGCCCCAGTGATCTTAAACTCTAAGACAATCAAGATGAAGACACACTTCAAAACATCAAAGTCACTTTTGCTTAAAAGCTTTAAGTGAATTACAACTCAATAAAAACTAAACCAACTCTAACAGATGAGTGGTGTACATAACAAAGCACAAAGCTCACAGACTCAAAACCTAAGTATGACTCTTTCTATAATAACTTCTGTTTTGATGTCGTAAAATCTTCAATAGGCAGCGTCCTCTTTATATAGCTTCAGCATCAACCATAATTCTGAACCAAATAATCTTCAAAAGATGTTGTTCCAAAATTCTTTAGAATCTCATAGAAGCAATTATATTTCAGAAATATATTTTCCAAAGATTTCCTTGAAAATATATTCACAAATAAAAGAAACCAATCTTCAACAAATATCTTCACGCAAATTAATCTTCCTTCTAGAAACAAATGCAGCAAGGAGAATTCTTCAATTAAATATTCAAAAGATCACATGAGAAAATAAACAGAACGCAGAAAACCAGCTTCTGAAAGTACTTCTGAAGTCTGCGTCTGAAGTTCTGCGTCTGAACATTTCAGCTTCTGAAGGGTGCTTCTGAAGGTCAGCTTCTGAAGTACTGTTCAGCGTCTGAACATCAGCTTCTGAAGGTTCAGCGTCTGAAGTACTATTCCAGCTTCCGAAGACCCAGCTTCTGACCCAGCTTCTGAAGACATACATATTGAGATTTCAGCTTCTGAACCAGCTTCTGAAGACGCACAACTGCTTGTATATTTGATTTTAGCAAAACCTGAAGCCAACAACCAAATATCCAACAATCTCCCCCTTTGGCAAATTTTTGGCTAAAATCAATTACTGAACAGAGAGACAACAAAGTACAAGCTTCTTCACACAACAAAGTACTCAACCATGAAGAACACATAAACGTAGCAACAGAGTCAGCAGCGGATACACTACGTTACACAAACAACACTCCCCCTGAAGTACATCAGCTTCTGTCATGAAACACACAAACTCCCCCTGAAACAAATCACAACAGCTTCTGAACTGTAAACTAGCTTCTGAATTGTAGTGCTTCTGAAACTTCTGAAATAAGACTACTGTGTTTGAAACCAGAGGAAGAGTGGTCCAAGGATGAAGATGAATTAGCTCTTGGAAACTCCAAAGCCTTGAATGCTCTATTCAATGGAGTGGACAAGAACATGTTCAGACTGATCAAGCAGTGCACTGTAGCCAAGGATACCTGGGAGATTCTCAAAACTACTCATGAAGGCACATCAAAGGTAAAACTGTCCAGACTTCAACTTCTCACCACCAAGTTTGAAAATATCAGAATGTCGGAGGATGAGAGCATACAAGATTTTTACATGAATGTTCTGGATATGGCTAACTCATTTGATTCTCTTGGAGAGAAAATGTCTGATGAGAAAATTGTATGAAAAATACTCAGGTCTCTACCTAAGAGATTTGACATGAAGGTGACTGCCATTGAGGAAGCACATGACATCTCCAGTATGAAGGTTGAAGAATTAATAGGGTCCTTGCTGAATTTTGAGACAGCCTTCAGTAATCGTACTGATAAGAAAGGGAAAGGAGTTGCTTTTGTAGCAAATACTGATGTTGAGGATCAACAAGGAAATAATGAGGATGATGAAGGCTTATCAGAGGCACTTGTATTGATAGGGAGACAGTTTAACAAGATTCTGAAACATGTTGACAGGAGATCCAAATCAAATGGTCAAAACAACAGATTCAACATCAGTAAGCAACAAAATGATTTGAAGAAGACAAAGACTGATGAGAAGAGCAATCAATCAAAGGGAGTCTAGTGCTATGAGTGTGAAAGATATGGTCATATTAGGACAAAATGTGGCACATATCTCAAGAAACAGAAGAAAAGCTTGGCTGTTTCGTGGTCTGATGAAGATGACTCAGAAGGAGAAGTAGAGAGTGAGTCTGCTAAGCATGTTGTTGCCTTAACTGGAAGATACAAGTCTGATGTTAAAGTTAAAGCCTCAGAAGCACTTTCAGAGTCTGAAAAATTATCAGAGTCTGAAACATTATCAGAGTCTGAAACGCTATCAGAGTCTGAAGCTCCATCAGAGTCTGAAGCCAGTGTTGAAAAATCATCTTATGAAGAACTGGCTAACAATTACAAAGATCTATACATCAAAAGTGTAGAAGTTTTCAAGCAACTAGTGGATCAGAAGAAGACCATCAGTCAACTACATGCCGAAAGAAGTGACCATTTAGCACAAATTTCTGATCTCAAAGGTGAGGTAACCCAACTGAACTCTCAACTTGACCATATGAAGAAGCAAGTCAGAATGATGAACTCTGCTACTGATGTGCTAGAAGAGATACTAGAGAGTCAGAACCAAGGGAAACCAAATGGTATAGGATTTGTTGATAGAACTTTGAACATCAAACAACAAAATCCACCTAAAAGGTTCATTCCTGTTGTTGAAACTTATAATCCAATAATGAGCAAACCTAAGAACAAACCTCATGGAGCTAAGAGCAGGAGGGCTTCTCATCCATGGGTATGTCATCACTGTGGTAAGAAGGGGCACATAAAGCCATTCTGTTTCAAGCTGTATGGGTACCTCAAGCACTTTCAGCACAGAAAAGTGGAACCTATTGTAAACAGAATCAATGTCAAGAAGGTATGGAAACCCAAATGTGATAATGTTAGCCTCATAGCTCATACATCTTTGAGAGCCTCCTCTAGGGAAGATTGGTATTTTGATAGTGGATGCTCCAGACACATGACTGGTGTGAAGAAGTACTTAAGTAATTTAAAACCATATTCCAGTAGCTATGTGACTTTTGGTGATGGAGCTAAAGGAGAAATTCTTGGAATTGGAGACTTGATCAGTGATGGACTACCAAGGCTAGACAATGTGCTATTAGTAAAAGGACTAACTTCAAATCTGATCAGCATAAGCCAGCTGTGTAATCAAGAGTTGAAAGTGAACTTTAACAAGGAGGAATGTCTGGTAACTGGTAAAGAAGGTGAAGTGCTAATGAGGGGCAGTAGATCAAAGGACAATTGTTACTTATGGATGTCTCAAGAAGAAACAAGCCTATCCACATGCCTTCTAAGTTCAGAAGAAGAAGTCAGACTCTGGTACCAGAAACTTGGGAACTTAAATCTGAGGGGTATGAAGAAAGTCATGTCAGTTGAAGCCATCAGAGGTCTACCCAAACTTAAGATCAATGAAGACATCATTTGTGGTGAATGTTAGATTGGTAAACAAACACGAAAGTCTCATCCAAGGTTGGAGCATCAGGTAACAACAAAAGTTCTTGAACTGTTACGTATGGACTTAATGGGACCTATGCAAGTTGAGAGCATTGGAGGAAAGAAGTATGCTTTTGTGGTTGTTGATGATTTTTCAAGATTCACTTGGGTAAGCTTTATTAGAGAAAAATCAGACACTTTTGATGTGTTTAAAGATCTGTGCACTCAGTTACAAAGAGAAAAGGATAATGTCATTGTCAGGATCAGAAGCGACCATGGGAAGGAATTTGAAAATAGTAAGTTCTCTGAATTCTGTTCCTCTGAAAGGAATCAAGCATGAATTTTCAGCTCCCATAACACCTCAGCAAAATGGTGTTGTTGAAAGGAAGAACAGACCTTGCAAGAATCAGCTAGAGTTATGATGCATGCAAAACACTTACCTCATCATTTTTGGGCAGAAGCAATGAATACATCATGCTATGTTCACAATAGGGTAACTCTGAAGACATGCACTACAACTACTCTGTATGAGTTATGGAAAGGAAGAAAGCCTACTGTCAAGTACTTTCATGTATTTGGAAGCAAGTGCTACATTCTTCTTTCTTGGTTACTCAACAAACATCAGAGCATACAGAGTTTTTAACTCCAGAACCAAGGTGGTAATGGAATCTATCAATGTTGTGATAGATGATTTACCTACTGAAAAGGTGGCTGATGTGGAACCAGTTGTTACATCAGAAGAACAGACAGAAGCACCTGTTGTGGAACATGAAGTAGAGTTTGAAGAAGTAGAGTCTGAAGAAGGAGAAAACAATCTAATCATGTTTCAACAAGTAAAGGACCTTCAATCAGAATTCAGAATTGTTGGTTATCTATATATTGGCTACATGTTTTGGTAAAATCAAAGTGTGCAAGCATGCATCCTCAAATGTTATTTTGGTCCTTCAGAAGCTGGAAAATGGATTTGAGAAGTTTCAGAAGCAGAAATGACCTTCAGACGCAGAAAGTGCCTTCAGACGCAGAAATGGTCATCAGACGCTGAACAGGTCTTCAGACGCACTGTTCAGACGTTGACCAGCGTTGACCTTCAGAAGCTGAACTTCAGAAGCTGTTTTCAGAAGCTGGATTTTTGCATCCTTTGTGATTAATTCTGTGCGTATCTGTTGAAGATTTATTGAAGATTTATTCAGGCATTTGTTTTCTAGAAGGCTGATAATTTTGGTGAAGATCTTGGTGAAGATTGGCTTCGTATTTATGAATGAATATATTTCAAAGGGATCTTTGCATTATATGATTCAGAAATATTTGTTTCCTTTTTGAGCTTCAAAGAATTTCAGAATTGTATTTTGAAGAAGATATGGTTCAGAATTATGAGAGCTGCTGAAGCCTATATAAGGAGAGGACGTGCTGCTTTGAAGAGGAGTTAATCATAAAAACCAGAAAATTGAGTCTTAGAGTTTTAAGAGTTTTTGAGTTTGTAAGCTTAGGCTTTGGTTGTACACCACTCATCTGAGTTGGTTTAGTTGTTTTGAGTTGTAAATCATTCTAAGCTTTTAAGTACGAATGATGTCATTAATGTATTGAAGTGTGTCTTCAGAATTGGGTTGTTTGTTTGAGTGTTGCTGATCACTGGGTTGTGGTTAAGTAATTGGGAAGTAAGTAGTGTCTTATACTTAGGTGGTGCTCCTGAGTAGAAGTCTTAACTAGTGGAGATTGATTGCTAAGGCTGGGAACAGGGGGTCTGTGTCTGAGTCTTTGAGTTAATTCCTCATAGTGGATTTCCTTCCTGGATTGGTATCCTCCAGACGTAGGTGTTGTTTATCACCGAACTGCGTTAACAAATACTTGTGTTCTTTATATTTCTGTCCTTTATTACTGCTTCTGAACCTGTTTTTAAAGTGCTCTGTTTTGCATATTTTGTACTCTGTTTTAAGTTCCTGATCAGTACCTGCCAGAATTTCAATTGGCATCAGAGCAGGCACCCTGCCTGTTATTGGGTGAGCTCCAGGGAAGACTTTTCTGGCAAGAATGGACAAGGAAGGAGGATATGTTAACAGGCCACCTTTGTTGGATGGGACTACTGGAAGTCTCGTATGTGTGCATTCCTGAAATCCATAGACAGCAGGACCTGGAAAGCTGTGCTAAAAGGTTGGGATCATCCAGTTGTGTTGGAAAAAGATGGGAATAAGACTGAAGTGCTGAAACCTGAGGAAGAATGGACAAAGGCTGAAGATGATCTGGCTCTTGGATACTCCAAAGCTTTGAATGCACTTTTCAATGGAGTGGACAAGAACATGTTCAGACTGATCAAGCAGTGTACCATAGCCAAGGATGCCTGGGAGATACTCAAGACCACTCATGAAGGTACTTCAAAGGTTAAGCTATCCAGACTTCAATTACTCACAACAAAATTTGAAAATTTGAAGATGATGGAGGATGAGAACATTCAAGATTTCTATATGAATGTCCTGGATATGGCAAATTCTGTTGAATCTCTTGGGGAGAAGATGTCTGATGAGAAGATTGTTAGAAAGATACTCAGGTCACTTCCTAGAAGATTTGACATGAAAGTGACAGCTATTGAGGAAGCTCATGACATCTCTGATTTGAAGGTTGAGGAGTTAATTGGATCCTTGCTCAATTTTGAAACAGCTCATTGTAACCGTACTGAGAAGAAAGGAAAAGGTGTTGCCTTTGCAGTTAATTCTGAAGCTGAGGATCAACAAGAAATTGATGAGGATGATGAAGGCTTATCAGAAGTTCTTGGGTTGCTGGGGAGACAGTTCAACAAAATTATGAAGCATGTTGACAGGAAATCCAAATTCAAAGGTCAGAACCTCAAATTCAACAACAGTAAGCAACAAAGTGATGAGAAGAAGGTCAAGACTGAAGAAAATAGCAAACAATCAAAGGGTGTTCAGTGCTTTGAGTGTGAAGGTTATGGGCATATCAAGTCAGAATGTCCTACTTTTCTTAAGAAGCAGAAGAAGAGCTTAGTTGTGTCCTGGTCAGATGAAGACTCAGAAGAAGATGTTGAGAGTGAATCTGCTAAGTATATGGTTGCCCTAACTGGAGGGTACAAGTCTGGTGTGAAGGTTAAGGCCTCAGAAGCTTGTTCAAAGACTGAAGCATTTTCAGAGTCTGAAACTCTATCAGAGTCTGAATCAGAGTCTGAAGCACTCTCAGAGTCTAAAGCCAGAGTTGAGAAATCATCATATGAAGAATTGGTTGACAACTACAAGAACCTATACATCAGAAGTGTAGAAGTTTGCAAGCAATTAGTGGAACAGAAGAAGACAATCTGTCAACTGGAAGCTGAGAAAGGTGAACTCTTAGTACAAAATTCTGATTTGAAAGATGAAGTGAGTCAACTGAATTTCCAGCTTGAGAACATGAAAAAGCAGGTCAGGATGATGAATACTGCTACAGATGTGCTGGAGGAGATTTTGGAGAATCAGAAACAAGGGAAACAAAAGGGCTTAGGATTTGTGGATGAGAGTCTGAACCTCAAACAGAAGAATCCTGCTAAAAGGTTTGTTCCTGCTACTAAAACTTATGAAGGAACATCTAAGATGAAACCTCAGAAGCAACCTCAGAAGTTCAAGGGAAAGAGGAGAAATCATACATGGGTTTGTCATCATTGTGGAAAGAAGGGGCATATTAAACCATTCTGTTTCAAGTTATATGGTTATCCTGAGCATTTTCAGTTCAGAAAGGGGGAACCTGCTGCATCCAAAAACAATGTCAAGAAGGTTTGGAAACCCAAAGGTAATGCTGTTGGCCTCATAGCTCATACATCTTTGAGAGCCACCTCTAAGGAAGATTGGTACTTTGATAGTGGTTGTTCCAGACACATGACTGGTGTGAAGAAACTACTGAGTAATTTAAAGCCATATACCAGCAGTTATGTAACTTTTGGTGATGGAGCAAAAGGTGAGATTCTGGGTATTGGAGATTTAATCAGAGATGGATTACCAAGATTAGATAATGTGCTACTTGTGAAAGGGTTAACTTCAAATCTGATCAGCATAAGCCAGCTGTGTGATCAAGACTTGAAAGTGAATTTCAACAAGCAAGAATGTTTGGTAACTGGTAAAGAACGTGAGGTTCTGATGAGGGGGTGCAGGTCAAAAGACAACTGTTATTTATGGGTGTCTGAAGAAGAAACAAGTCTGTCTACCTGTCTCATAAGCTCAGAAGAGGAAGTCAGACTCTGGCACCAGAAACTGGGTCATTTGCATCTGAAAGGCATGAAGAAGGTCATCAATACTGAAGCTATCAGAGGTCTACCTAATCTGAAGATTAATGAGGACAATGTTTGTGGTGAATGTCAAATTGGAAAACAAACTAGAAAGTCTCATCCCAGATTAGAACCCAGGTAACAACTAAAGTTCTTGAATTGTTACATATGGATTTAATGGGACCTATGCAAGTTGAGAGCATTGGAGGAAAGAGGTATGCATTTGTGATGGTTGATGATTTTTCAAGATTTACTTGGGTAAGCTTTGTTAGAGAAAAATCAGATACTTTTGAGGTTTTTAGAGATTTGTGCACTCAGTTACAAAGAGAGAAGGACTGTGTCATCATCAGAATCAGAAGTGATCATGGGAAGGAGTTTGAAAACAATAAATTTTCTGAGTTTTGTGCTACTGAAGGAATTAAGCATGAGTTTTCAGCACCTATAACACCTCAGCAAAATGGTGTAGTTGAGAGGAAGAACAGAACCTTAGCCGAGTCAGCTAGAGTTATGTTACATGCTAAGAATTTACCCTATATGTTCTGGGCTGAAGCTATGAATACTGCTTGTTATATACATAATAGAGTGACTCTGAAGAAGGGAACTACCTCTACTTTGTATGAACTGTGGAAAGGAAGAAAGCCTACTGTGAAGTATTTCCATGTTTTTGGGAGCAAATGTTACATTTTGGCTGATAGAGAAAACAGAAGAAAGCTGGATCCTAAGTCTGATGAAGGAATTTTTCTGGGTTACTCAGTAAACAAGAGAGCTTATAGAGTGTTTAATTCCAGAACCAAGGTTGTTATGGAGTCTATTAATGTTGTGATTAATGATCTGTCTGCTGAAAAAGAAAGAGATGAGTCTGAAGTGGTTCCAGATACTGAAACATCAGAAGAACAACTGTCAGAAGCACCAGTTGCAGAAAATGAAGTAGAGTCTGAAGCAGAAGAAATTAATCCAGATCATGTTCCTACTGGTAAAGGACCCTCTATTAGAGTTCAGAAGGATCATCCCAGAGATTTAATCATTGGGAGTCTTGATCAAGGTGTCAGAACCAGAAGATCAGACTCAGTTGCTACTGATTCATGTTTTGTGTCAAAGTTTGAACCCAAAAATGTTAAAGAAGCTCTAATTGATGAATTCTAGATTGAAGCCATGCAAGATGAATTGAATCAATTCAAAAGAAGTGAAGTGTGGGATCTTGTTCCAAGACCTGAAGGTTTGAATGTCATTGGCACTAAGTGGATTTACAAGAACAAAACAAATGAACATGGAACTGTGGTCAGAAACAAGGCAAGGTTAGTTGCTCAAGGTTACACTCAAGTGGAGAGACTTGACTTTGATGAAACCTTTGCACATGTGGCCAGATTAGAGTTCATAAGATTACTGTTGGGAGTAGCATGCATTTTGAAGTTCAAACTGTTTCAGATGGATGTGAAGAGTGCTTTTCTAAATGGTTATTTACAAGAAGAAGTGTATGTTGAACAGCCTAAAGGGTTTGTGGATCATAATTTTCCAGATCATGTTTACAAATTGAAGAAAGCTTTGTATGGATTGAAACAAGCACCTAGAGCATGGTATGAGAGACTGACACAGTTTCTTGTTACTCAAGGCTATAGAAAAGGTGGAACTGACAAGACTTTGTTTGTGAAAGAAGAAGATGGAAGTCTAATGATTGCTCAAAATTATGTTGATGACATATTTTCTTGGACTTCAAGTCAAGCAAATGGAAGATACTATTTTCATTTCACAAAGCAAATATGCAAGGAATATAGTCAAGAAATTTGGGATGGATAATGTTAGTCATAAGAGAACTCCTGCAGCTACTCATTTGAAGTTAACTAAAGATGAACAAGGTGTTTCAGTTGATCAAAGTCAGTATAGAAGCATGATAGGGAGTTTATTATATTTAACTGCACGCAGACCTGATATTACTTTTGCTGTTGGAGTTTGTGCAAGATATCAAGCTGATCCAAAGATGATTCATTTGACTCAGGTGAAGAGGATTCTGAAGTATGTGAACAACATAAGTGATTATGGGATCATGTACTCACACAGTGCAAGTTCTGAGTTGATTGGGTATTGTGATGCTGACTGGGCAGGAAGTGCAGATGACAGGAAGAGTACTTCTGGTGGATGTTTCTTTCTGGGGAATAACCTGATTTCATGGTTCAGCAAGAAACATAATTGTGTGTCTTTGTTTACAGCTGAAGCTGAATATATAGCAGCTGGTAGTAGTTGTTCTCAGTTGGTGTGGATGAAGCAGATGCTGGAGGAATACAACATTGAACAAGGAGTTATGACTCTATTCTGTGATAATCTCAGTGCTATCAACATTTCAAAGAACCCCATACAGCATAGCAGGACTAAACACATTGATATCAGACATCATTTCATCAGAAACCTTGTGGAGGAGAAGATTGTTCAGCTTGAACATGTGGATACTGAAGAACAAATTACTGATATTTTCACAAAAGCTTTGGATGCCAAGCAATTTGAGAATCTGAGAAACAAGTTGGGAGTTTGTCTGCATGAGGAATTATAGCAATTACAGAATGCAGAGGGTGAGCAAGCTGGAAGTGAGGGAGATGAAGATGTTGCAGATGCTAATCCTGAGTCTAATAGAAATTTAGTTTTTGTTCTCCATATGAAGACTATGTTTTGTCAAAATTATTTGGCTAAAAAGGGGGAGAAAAACTTGTATTTAAATTTGTGGTTGGTTTCAGAATGTGCATGTTCAGAATGTGTTAAGTTTCAGAATTCAGAGGTTATAGTTCAGAAATTGACAGTTTTATTCAGAATTTAGAAATTCAACAAAAGCTGTGCAGATGTGTTTGAGGGGGAGTTTTTGTCTCAGGGGGAGTGCATAAGTGTTATGTTCCTGAGTTGTGGTGTGTTTTAGTTTCAGAAGCAATATCTCAGAATTTACTACATTTCAGAATTAAGGGGGAGAGTTGTTTGTTATGTGCTGAGTTGCAGGGGGAGTTTACTGGGAGTGTCATGTCAGAAGCTGGTGTGTGTGTGTGTTTGTGCTTCAGGGGGAGTGTTCATGTGAAGATCAGAAACTGTGAATGTGAAACTGAGTGTTTATTGTGTACTTCAGAAACTGAGAAGTTGTGTGAAGTTGTATGTGTGCTTCAGGTTGTTCAGAAGCTGAAGCTGGTTGGTTTATCATGTTTAACATAGATAGAGAAAACAGGAGGAAATTTGATCCAAAGAGTGATGAAGGGATCTTTCTTGGTTACTCAACAAACATCAGAGCATACAAAGTTTTTAGCTCCAGAACCAAGGTGGTAATGGAATCTATCAATGTTGTGATATATGATTTACCTACTGAAAAGGTGGCTGATGTGGAACCAGTTGTTACATCAGAAGAACAGACAGAAGCACCTGTTGTGGAACATGAAGTAGAGTTTGAAGAAGTAGAGTCTGAAGAAGGAGAAAACAATCTAATCATGTTTCAACAAGTAAAGGACCTTCAATCAGAATTCAGAATTGTTGGTTATCTATATGTTGACTACATGTTTTGGTAAAATCAAAGTGTGCAAGCATGCGTCCTCAGATGTTATTTTGGTCCTTCAAAAGCTGGAAAATGGATTTGAGAAGTTTTAGAAGCAGAAATGACCTTCAGACGCAGAAAGTGCCTTCAGACGCAGAAATGGTAATCAGACACTGAACAAGTCTTCAGACGCACTGTTCAGACGTTGACTAGCGTTGACCTTCAGAAGCTAAACTTCAGACGTTGACCAGCGTTGACCTTCAGAAGCTGAACTTCAGAAGCTGGATTTCTGCATCCTTTGTGATTAATTCTGTGCGTATCTGTTGAAGATTTATTTAAGATTTATTCAGGCATTTGTTTTCTAGAAGGCTGATAATTTTGGTGAAGATCTTGGTGAAGATTGGCTTCGTATTTATGAATGAATATATTTCAAAGGGATCTTTGCATTATATGATTCAGAAATATTTGTTTCCTTTTTGAGCTTCAAAGAATTTCAGAATTGTATTTTGAAGAAGATATGGTTCAGAATTATGAGAGCTGATGAAGCCTATATAAAGAGAGGACGTGCTGCTTTGAAGAGGAGTTAATCATAAAAACCAGAAAATTGAGTCTTAGAGTTTTAAGAGTTTTGGAGTTTGTAAGCTTAGGCTTTGGTTGTACACCACTCATCTGAGTTGGTTTAGTTGTTTTGAGTTGTAAATCATTCTAAGCTTTTAAGTACGAATGATGTCATTGATGTATTGAAGTGTGTCTTTAGAATTGGGTTGTTTGTTTGAGTGTTGCTGATCACTGGATTGTGGTTAAGTAATTGGGAAGTAAGTAGTGTCTTATACTTAGGTGGTGCTCCTGAGTAGAAGTCTTAACTAGTGGAGATTGATTGCTAAGGCTGGGAACAGGGGGTCTGTGTCTGAGTCTTTGAGTTAATTCCTCATAGTGGATTTCCTTCCTGGATTTGTATCCTCCAGACGTAGGTGTTGTTTATCACCGAACTGCGTTAACAAATACTTGTGTTCTTTATATTTCTGTCCTTTATTACTGCTTCTGAACCTGTTTTTAAAGTGCTCTGTTTTGCGTATTTTGTACTCTGTTTTAAGTTCCTGATCAGTACCTGCCAGAATTTCAAGAAGGATCATCCCAAAGAACTAATCATTGAGAACCTTGATCAAGGAGTCAGAACCAGAAGATCAGAGGAAGTGACTACTGATTCGTGCTTTGTGACAAAATTTGAACCCATGGATATTAAAGAAGCACTTACTGATGAATTCTGGATTGATGCAATGCAAGAGGAACTGAATCAATTCAAAAGAAGTGAAGTGTGGGACCTTGTTCCAAGACTTGTAGGCATGTATGTCATTGGAACTAAATGGATCTACAAAAATAAATCAGATGAACATGGAACTGTGACCAGAAACAAGGCAAGGCTAGTTGCTCAAGGGTACACTCAGGTGGAGGGACTTGATTTTGGGTGTAACATGTATTCTTAAATTCAAACTGTTTCAGATGGATGTGAAGAGTGCTTTCGTAAATGGGTACTTGCAGGAGGAGGTTTATGTTGAACAACCAAAGGGATTTGTGGATCCTAATTTTCATAACCATGGTTACAAGTTGAAGAAAGCTCTGTATGGATTGAAACAAGCACCTAGAGAATGGTATGAGAGACTCACACAGTTTCTGGTTACTCAAGGTTACAGAAAAGGAGGAACTGACAAGACAGTGTTTGTGAAAGAAGAAGATGGAAGTCTGATGATAGCACAAATATATGTTGATGACATTGTTTTTAGTGGGATGTCAAACCAGATGGTTCAACTCTTTGTTCAGCAGATGCAGTCTGAGTTTGAGATGAGTCTTGTGGGTGAACTAACCTATTTTCTTGGTCTTCAAATCAAGCAGATGGAAGACACAATGTTCATTTCACAGAACAAATATGCAAAGAATATAGTCAAGAAGTTTGGGATGGAGAATGCAAGCCATAAAAGAACACCTGCAACCACTTATTTGAAGTTGACTAAAGATGAACAAGGTGTTGCTGTTGATCAAAGTCTGTATAGGAGCATGATTGGAAGTCTGTTATATCTAACTGCAAGCAGACCAGACATAACCTTTGCTGTTGGAGTCTATGCTAGATACCAGGCTGAGCCAAAAATGAGTCATTTGACTCAAGTGAAGAGGATTCTGAAGTATGTCAATAGTACCAGTGACTATGGTATTATGTACTCACACAGTGGAAGTCCTATATTAGTTGGGTATTGTGATGTTGATTGGGCAGGTAGTGCAGATGATAGAAAAAGTACATCTGGTGGATGCTTCTTTCTGGGAAACAATCTGATTTCATGGTTCAGCAAGAAACAGAATTGTGTGTCTCTATCTACAGCTGAAGCTGAGTATATAGCAGCTGGTAGCAGTTGTTCCCAATTGGTGTGGATGAAGCAACTTCTGAAGGAATATAATATTGAACATGATGTTATGACTTTGTATTGTGACAATCTAAGTGCTATCAATATTTCAAAAAATACCATACAACATAGCAGGACTAAGCATATTGATATACATCATCATTTGATCAGATATCTTGTAGAGGAGAAGGTTGTGCAACTTGATCATGTTGACACAGAAGAACAACTTGCTGATATATTTACAAAAGCCTTGGATGCCAAGCAATTTGAAAATTTAAGGAGTAAACTGGGAGTTTGTCTGTATGAGGAGTTATAGCAATTACAGAATGCTGAGGGTGAGCAAGCAGGAAGTGAGGGAGATGAAGATGATGCTGGTCCTTATAAAGAAGCTATGTCTGATGACAAAGCAGCCTCTGATGCTAAGTCAGTTTGTGTTTCCTGTGTGAAGACTGTATTTTGTCAAAATTATTTGGCTAAAAAGGGGGAGATAAATGTGTTTGTTTCAGAAGTTTCAGAAGTATTTCAGAAGTTTCAGAAGCACTACAATTCAGAAGCTAGTTTACAGTTCAGAAGCTGTTGTGATCTGTTTTAGGGGGAGTCTCTGTTTCAGGGGGAGTTTGTGTGTTTCATGACAGAAGCTGATGTACTTCAGGGGAGTGTTGTTTGTGTTGTTTGTGTAACGTAGTGTATCCGCTGCTGACTCTGTTGCTACGTTTATATGTTCTTCATGGTTGAGTACTTTGTTGTGTGAAGAAGCTTGTACTTTGTTGTCTCTCTGTTCAGTAATTGATTTTAGGCAAAAATTTGCCAACAACCAAATATCCAACACCTTGCTTCTCACAAATATTACCTAAAAGCCCTCCAATCCATCCTGGACCACCATATATCAAGAACTTGAATAGAGCCTTCTGCGGTGATAGATCGTTGTTCCTTGTAACCAAAGTAACAACTTTGTTATCATTAGCATTGCTTGAATCTAAGCCATCATTATATTTCTCAACTCCTTGCACTGCAAGCATTCTTGGATGAGGAAGTAAAGATCCAGAAACATCACCCCATCAATTATAATTTTTAACATACCAATCCATTGTTTTTCTTAGACCCTCTTCCCAACTAGTCCTCTCAAAACAACCCAATTTCTTCAACTTTTTATCATCCAAAAAGTATCTTTGATCATTAAAAGGCCTATTATCAACAAACTTAACATGATTATCAGAATCCAATGAGAAAAGCCTACATATATCCTTTGCATCATCAATCACCTTTCTCCATTTCTTTGTACCAATGTTGTAAACATGTCCTACCTCACCTTTGTGAAGAATAATCTCAAAAGCTTCAACAACATCTTCACAATAGAGATAGCTTCTAACATTAGAACTATCGCAATGAATCGATAGATTCATTCCTTTCATGGCTAAAAGCATAAACTTTGGAATCAATTTCTCTAGAAACTGATTTGGCCCATAAACTTTGTTCTTTCTAGTCGTTATAATTGGTAAACAATATGATCTACCATAAGCCATAACAAGCATTTCGGCACCAAATTTCGTTGTAGAATAAGGGTTTATTGGTAAAAGTTGAGAGGCTTCACGGTTTCCAACAACTGCATTTTCATCGGTTTCGCCATAAACTTCATCGGTGTTAATGATAACATGAATAATAAACCTCTAGACTTGATTTTTCGAGACTTTGAAGGCTTCTAAAAGGACATGAGTTCCATATATGGTGTTTTTTTCGTGAACTCAAAACTGTTGTAGAAAGAGTTGTCAACATGAGTTTGAGCTGCAAAATGCATTATTGTATCAATGGATTCAGTTAATAGGATGTAGTTGACTAAGTTAGAGCTTGCAATGTCTCCTTTGATGAACTTGAAATTGGGAGATGAATTGGAAGGAATTAAATTATCTAGATTTCAACAGTAATCAAGTTTGTCCAAAACTATGATTTTGTATGATGGGTATTTTTGAACTCGTTTGTTGCATACATGGGATGCTATGAAGCCTGCTGCTCCAGTTATGAGAATGTTCTTTGGATTGTAGTTGCTAGCCATATTTGCAGAACAACTTTAATTGATGCAAAACAACTTCATTATATAGTGGGGGAGGGGTAGTTCAACTGGTTTGAGTTAAGGGATAAGGAGTTTAAGGTCTTTTCAAACCCGAACAAAGGAGAAGAAATTACTCTAACAACTAACCGCTAACATTATTATACAAAAAGACCAACGACTAACATTTGCCATTAAAAGAAAAACTTCATTATATAGTGAGATCAGATGTAAATATCACATGTTTTGCACAAAATTATCTAATTATATCATATTAGAGCTCTTAAAAACAAGGTCGTTAAAATCGCCAATTAACGCATAGTCATACGATTCCACGAGTCTAAGTATTAATTTCGAGTTTACTCAAATTTTTACAACCTCATAAATGAAATTGATTTTATTCAATTGGACACATAGGTTGGAGTGGGGTGAATGCATTGGTATACTAGAACGGCTTTTTTGACCCACACAAGCTATATTATACTTTGGAAATGAGCCGAGGCTATGACACTGCAATAGATCAAGGCTCCTGGGAAGAAATACCCACAGAAGCTCCTCTTTGGAAGAAGCTAACATAATTGCAGCCTCAATTCAAGTAATCTAAAGATTTGATTTCGTGTTTTGCTTTATCAGGATTGTCACAATATCCATTTTATAACAATTCGATCGTTGATGAAAACTCATATAGCAAACTTTATCTGGTTGACTTGGTTAGAAGTGAAGGTTCAATAACAGAAAGTGATAGTGGCGAGCGAGTTGCAAGTTTGTGCATGTTATGAAGTCACTTTCTCATTGCAACTTCTTTGTTAAAGGTTTGCTATTGTACAACTAGGAAACTGATAAGATGAGTCGGCCGAAAATGCAACTAGGAAATAGACAAGGCTCTCTCTACTTATCTTAATACGAGTGTCCCTAACTCTAGTTTTGGAGGTAGGAACTTGTCTTTTACAATACTTGCATTTGTTAAGTCAATCTGTTCTATTCATCTTGCATGTGCTGATCTATGTCGATTAATTCCTGCATCTGCAGGGGCGGACCTGGACTGGGCCTGCTGTGGCAGGTGCCACACCAGTCCAGGCCCATTTTTTTGTGCAGGGAGTGGAGTCATGGCCTGCTCATCTTCACCATCTTATTTTGCCTCATGTCATGCTGCTGAATCTGAACATAAAAGTGTAGTTTGTTAAATATATGATATGATATGAAGCTCAACAAAATTTTTTTAATTAGTTTAGTGATCATTTTGATAGCTTTGTTTTGAGGGAAAAGAATTTTGTAACTGCTGTGTTCTTCTTTTTAAAAATAATAATTTTCCTTCAACGAGAGAAAAGAAAATGGATACAATGTTTTTATAAGCCCAGGCCCATATCACACAAACTTACAACACGTTTTCCCCTTCAATTTTTTTTTTCAGAAACTCGTTTTTCACTTCTTCTTCAGAAAGCCAAAGCGTAACCTTTCCTTCCTCCACCAACCAACCAATCTGAACCAGTCCACCACCGGTCCACCACCCACCGCCGTCGTTTTCCTCTCCTCTCTCCTCTCCTCTCTCAGCCGGTCATAAGACATCAGGTCAGCCCCCATCTCCTCTATTCTTCTCTTTTAGGTTAAATTGATAGTAGTAGACAATAGTGAAATTGAAATTAGATAGTGAGAGTACTGAAATTTAGTACTGAAATTGAAATTGGAATTGAGTACTGAAATTGAAATTGAATTGATTTTATATTGAATTAGGATGAAGAAATTTTATATTGAGTACTGAATTGATTTTATATTGAATTGAGTACTGAATTGATTTTATATTGAATTAGGATGAAGAAATTTTATAAACCTTAAATGACCGTCTTAAAACAATTAGTAATGATGAAAATTTAGCTCATTTTCAACAAATGGAAAATAGAGCATTTACTTTGTAATTTTGGTTGCTACAACCACTTTTAATATAACTTCTTATTAAATTTTGTATTATTTAATCATTTGACAAAAAAATATTGCCCCACTGGTATTGAAAGTCCAGGTCCGCCCCTGTGCATCTGCTGAATCGAAATTTGGATTATCAGCTTACTGAAGATGCTGGTAGGAGGTTCATGCTCCTTTTTCAACAAATCTTTATATTTGGAGGATGAACATGTGGCACAAGGGGAGTGAGGGGAAATGCTTCACTAATAAGAACCCCAACATAAGACAATTGATAAACTTGAGGGGTCGAAAATACAACTAAACCTAAAATTTTGCCATAAAACAAACAAAAAGAAGCTCATACTCGAATTCACACCGAAAACCCAATGTTTCTCCCACCACGAACACTTTGATCCTTGTTTACCTTATTCTTCTAACTTTGTGATCTGGTGCGTTTTTACATATTGGAATTTATAAAGTCTTTACTCATTAAAGAATTAATAGTAGACATTTAGTTAATTCCAGAAAAATTGATCATGCATGCTCTAAACTGAAAGCAATCAATCTAGAAAATGCTATTGGCTGAATCATCACAAGAAGCATCATCAACAAGCTTGAACTCCACTTTCATTAACATTTTAAATTATATTGTTTGACGACGACACTAATGTTTTTCTTAACAAAAATGAAGAAGGGGAAAGTTTTTATTAATTCAAATGACACTAATGACCCTTTTTCAATTGTTGCAAAGGAAATTTTAACTTAGTACTTTAAGGTTGCAATGCTATGCTTTTTCTACCGAGCTAGCACCTAAAATATAACATAGTTATACAATTTTATTTGTAGCCACCGTTTCAAAATGTATGCCTACATACATTTTAATAAATTGTTACAGATCATATTTATGACTAACAATGTTTATTGAAATGAAATACATATTTATGACTAATAAACTAATATAAATATAATCATAAAATTACTCTGATTTTATTCAAAATATTTCATAGCAATTTCTTAAAATATTTCATAGTAACGTTAAATAATGTTACAATCATCAACCGATTCTGACCTTGGTTACAGACACTACTCCGGATGTTAGGGACATTATTGCTAATCTTGGAGATGTTGATCCGAACTTACAGAAGGAATTAGATCTTGTCCAACACTTGTTGATTGCAGACGTGCCATTTACTCCTTATTTATCTAATAGTCAGAAAAAGAAATTTTAAAAGGCATCCTATCAAACCTGCTCTAAGGGTTCTCCTTCCTCCTCTCCCCAATGAAGATTACTTATTGGAATATCATGGGTATAGGTAATTCGGACTCCCGAATTGCCCTCAATGATTTATGTAATACTTGTGGTGCTTGAATTTGTTTGCAACCAATCTAAATTTACCGCGAAGGAAATTGTTGTGCGGATAAACTATCCACTCATGGTCGTAGAATCCCTGGAGTTTCTTGGTTCAACACTTTGCCGCAATTTTTGTTACAGGATTTCTATCGTGATATGAATGATTTGCCTATTTACCAATTTCCTTAGACTGTTGTTATTTTTTTGTTGTTTCTTTTGCTTTGAGAGGGTTTTGGCCTAGTCCCCCTTGTATATATAGTTTCCCCGTTTAATACTATATATTGAGTAGACGGTAAATGATGGGAGTTTCATTTAGGTGACAACCTAATTGGGATGTTTCTGATTCTCCTTTATGTCTAACATATCTCTTGGTTTATCGATAAAAAATTTCTTCAATTCTTCAACAATGATTCTTTTTTATTGATACTTGTATAGTGATCCGTTCCAAGCACAAGGTAACTTGTTGGGGTCGATATTATTTTTACTAATGTAATTAAATTTTAAATAAAATTTAACATAGATAAATTCAACCATGTTAATAACTACACAAAAAACACGTTATACTTTTTTTTCTTCCAAATGGAAGGTAGCAAAGAAAATAGGCCGTTTTAGGATGGTTTTTTCTCCTTCCAATTATACCCTTAAGTAAATTTGACTATAAGAATGCTATTTTGTTTGTGTCATTCAAAAAGATAAGATTTGTAATATATTTGTGAACTGTCCGGTAACGACGGATGAATGCAACGGTGACGGTGCCATGATCCGGCACAGTGGTGGTGCGGTCTTTACGGTGGAATGAAGGGTGCCTCCAGACACGTTAGCACTCCAACACTCAAGTCAGTGTAGGAAATGAGGTTGAATGTGTAAAAGTGTGTGGGAAATGAATCGTACCTTGAGGGTGCCGCGAAATCACCCTTATATAGGAGGAGGAGGCACTAACGGATTTCTTGAAATGCGGCGCCTCATCAGGGAGCCGTTGGAGGCCGCGTGTACGGTGCAGAAAACACGGGGGCGCCTTCAAGTGAGGTTGTGTGCACCAAAATTAGCGTGCTCATCCAGGGCGTTGTGTTTCGGTCTAGCGGGTTTTGTCCACGTGTCAGCATGGGATTGGCGCTCTAGCGTGTCCAGAACAATTTGTTATATTTTTTTTTTAAAGATATTATATTTGTTATACTGTTTGATATCATTGAAAAAATAAACTATAGTTTGTTACTATATGAAAGTGCAAAATATATATTATCTATACCTGTAATTTAGTCAAAATCAAATTAATTTTAATCAAAATTTCATAAAAACTATTGTTCGTAATCTATAAGCATTAACACAATTAGAAAAGCTAGTATATATATGGAAAGAAATACAAACTGGACTGGACAAGCCAAAACTCCAAACTTAATTACAAAATCTAAAATTAGGCCACCCTAGTTTGTTTGTTACTTTCTCTAATGAACATAGGAACTTCTTGCCAAACATTGATAGAGGTTGAGATAAAGTTTGATTTTCAAGAATGTTTGTCCCTTGATTCACTTCCCTATAAATATGAGTTATAATGTAATTCATGTTTCTTACCATGACCATTACATTATGCCATCTGTTTCTTAAATCCTAAGGAACCTTATCTAATTTCTTTGAAGCAATTACCACTAAAGTTGAGTCTATTTGAATCCAAATGTTTCTCCAATTCATTTCCTTTGCTATTTCAATTACTCTCATAAATCCACAAAGTTCTTCATGATAAGAAGTTTTGTTTTCAAGAGGTTATGCAAAACAATAACAAGCATCTGCCTCATGATTCCTGAATATCCCTCCATAACCTGAAACTCCTGGATTACATTTTGAAGCTCCATCAATATTGCTTTTAATCCAAGATTGGATTGGAGTATGCCATATAATTTCTTTGATTTGAGGGGCCGTTGGGTGGTGAATATTTACTTTAAAGCTTTTGAGGATGATAAAATCTCTGATTGAGTTGTTTGAAGCTTTTCTTGTCTGACTACCTGCCAAAGAAGTACTTGAAATGATCATTGACACATCAATTTTCCAAGATATACTTTTATTTTTGAATCTTGTTTAATTCCTAGCAAACCAAATAGTTTTATGGAGATTGACCAGAGCATCTTTAACTACTACCTTGCATTGGGGAGACCAAGGCAAATCTCAGAGTTTTCAAATGTCATCCATGGAGGTAAATTGTAAGACCATATTAATTGATCTAGAAAACCATGACCATAATTTAACTCCAAAGAAACATTTTAAGAACAAATGGAAAGAGCTTTTTGAATTCATAAAGCAAAGAGAGCACATAGAGGGGATGTTGCAACCCCTCTGCATTAAATTCTCAAATGTTGGAACCTTTTCATACATCAATCTCCGAACAAACATGGTTATGGAAGGAGGAATGCCAATAATCCATATATTTTTTACCCCGTGTAAGTCTTGATATTGCTGCAATTTGAAGGAGTAAGCTTCCTATAACTGTAAATCTCCACTGGTAGTATGCTTCCATAATAGTTGATACGTTGCGGCAAGTGCACGGTTAATATCGCGTAATAAAAGAGTCTAGGCTTGGTTTGATTAGGATCTAGTCATTAGACTTTTCCAACAATCCCAAGACTAGACTAGTCTACTCACAAGAGTTCATTGTAGACACTTGACAAAATGTAAATTGCATGAATTGTTAAGACAAGAAAGTAAATGACAGAAATTGTAAATGTGCAATAAAATAAAGTGCAGAAATATAAAGAACAATAGAATAAATTGCAGGGAAATGTAAAAATGCATAAATTTTATAAAGTGTTTGAGCTTAGAACAAGATAAAGTTACAATCTCACTATAGTAACTTTACACTCATTCCAAGATGAGAAACAACTCTGATTAGAGCTCTATTTATATCCTAAAGCCAAGGACAAGGTATTAATCACGAATTATACAACAATAATTGGCAAAAACCAAGAGTTTTCAAACATAATTTCTGACTGCATAATGCGCACGACCGTGCCAGATGGGCGCACGGTCGTACCAAGTTCCAAAATGCCAAAATCTGAAGAACTGGACAGGCGCACGACCGTGCTCTCTGAATGCACGGTCGTGCGTAATCCCACTGCCTTGAATAGCACGGTTGGCTCAGTTGGGACGCACGACCAATGTAAATGATGGCACGACCGTGCCGTCTCACTTTTGCCTTAAAACTTGACTTTTCTTGCCCGACTCTTTGTGATTTTGCTCCAAAGTGCTTGCTCATCATTATTTTTGCCTAGAAAGAAAAACAAAGGTACTAAAGTAAAATAGCTCAAGAAAATAAAGAAAAACGACTAAACTTGCAAAAAAGGAAACCCTTAAAAACCTATAAATTACTACTTATCAAACTCCCCCAAGCTTGAATCTTTGCTTGTCCTCAAGCAAAATACAAAGTATTTCAGCAACAAAAGTCAAAGTAAAAACAATTTTTGCAAGTTTTTGTTCTTTTAAAGGCTTTGTTCTTGAAGTGCTTATTATTTCTACCCTAATGCCCAATTTAGATTTTTCAACCCAACAACAAGCTTCAAGTGAGTGTGTGTGTGGAGTCCAGCTTTTTATTGCTCTTGTGCGATGAGGTATTATGAGGAAAACAGGTTATAACCCTAAAAGTAAAAAAATCGACAAACTTTCACTTTCATTTCATACAAACAAGGTGGGAATTTTTCTAGGTCACTTTGTTACCATGGTGTTTATTTGATTTTTGGGGAACTGCAGAGGCATTTTTTTCATTTGAAGATTAAACATATCATTCCCGGGAAGTTAGTGATGGCGAGTCATACCAACCCAAGTCATTGCCTCTTATTTTTAATGCTCTCTGACCCCCTTTTTTTATGTATTTATTTACACCTTATTTTGACCTTTTTATTTCCCCACACCAGCTTATACTACTTTTTGTTTGAAATATCTGAGGACAAATTTACTGTTAAACTTAGACATTGTTCCTTAAAATACCACTTCGCACACTTACTCAAAGTCTGCAACTTTGTGCGTTTTCCCAAAGAGAAAATTTTCACAATGAAGCAAGTATGAGTTTAGTGGATGATTTTGAAGCAAAAAGGGTTTATTATACCAACACAACAAGAATTTTAGCCTTGTTAAAACGAATTTTTTTTTACACACACTAAAACTCTGTTGCTTACATGCCTTTCCCTTATCAAGACAAACAATTATTCAAACAAAGAGGAATTGAAAAACACACTAAAAACAAAACTAATTGAAAAACAAACTAAAATAAACTAATTTATTTACCCCCCAATGCTTGAATCAAGCATTGTCTTCAATGATTCAAAATTAAAGAAAACAATAGGGAAAGGGGTAGGAAATCTCACATTTAAAATGGACCAAGCGGAGGATACTGAATGTGGAAGTGCTGCATCATCAGCTCGAGCATTTGACTTTGTCTTTGCTGCTCGACGCCTTGCCTCAGTTGTTCGACTCCTTGCCTTTGCATCTTCACTTCCATTCGAGCATACCAGTCCTGCTCAATGTGTCCTCCTTGGACTGGTTTCTCTTCTCCCATTTGCTCCTCCTGCACTTTCTCTTGCAGCTCCTGCAGGTTAGCATCAAGGTATAGCCAATTTCCAGCAATCCTTGTGTCCGTTTTTTCCAGGTTAGGCAGCAAAATGGATGGCTGGTTGCCGACCAATAGCTGAAAGTTCTCTTTCTTTCCATCCAAATCCTTAACCATGAACATTTAGACACAAGTATCGAGGTCGACTCATCGTACCCCTGAATCGATGACTCATCCAAACCATACACTCATAACCTCTCAGCAATATAGGTTATCACTCCTCCTACCAATATCTTCCCACTAGTTTGTTCTGCTACAAAAGCTAAGTAGCTAAGAACATAATAACCGGTATTCACAGGACAACCATTCACCATGGCCCACAACATAAACAGCTCATCAGACCTAACCGTCCTTCTTTAACCCCTCCCAAAGATAGTGCAAGTCATCACTCTATGGATGTAACGGAAAACTGGGTTATGGATCATGCTAGCTTTGGCAGTCCTAGCCTCAAAGTGGTTTCTCCCGAAAATTTGTGACCAAAACTGGTAAGGGTCAAAATTTTCAGGTCTACTGGCCCTACTATGAGATTCATGGATAAGTCCCGCACTCGCGAAACCCATCCTGTCACAAAAATCAGTCAGTGACATGCTAAACTCTTTATTTAGGAGCCTAAAAGAAACGTTGTGGTTTGGGTTGCTAACACTAGTTCGGTCCTTAGTGAAGCACAAGCTACTTAGGAATTCTAGAGTGAGGCTTTCATAGGTATAATGATTTTGTCCTATAAATTCCATCCAGCCTATATTACCCAACAGATAGAAAACATCATCACTAATTCCTAAACTACTTAAAACACCGAATTTTTGGGGATACCTGCTCACCACAATGCCTCGGTTGGCAAGCTTGTTGTACCTGTCCCTTTGTGCAGTGTTTTTGAAGATGATCCCAAGCTCGTTCGCCTTGCCCTTTTTCTTCTTTCCCCCTGAACTTCCAGCAACATCAACTCCTCTCTTGTTTGAAGCCATTTGTTTTTGGTTTTTGTGGTTGAAAAAGATTGGGTTGATGTTTGGTAATGAGGTTTAGGGTTGTTTTTGGTGTTTGGAAGAGGTTTTGGGTAGTTTTTGAAGGTTTTGGCTATGGTGTTTAAGGTTATACGAATTTTTTATTTTTGAGCGGGGTGGATGATTTTGGATTTTTGGTGGTTGGATTGTGTTGAGAATTTTGTGAGATGATGATTTAATGATTTTTTGTGAGGTTTTGGTGGGTTTTTATGGAGGTTTGAGAGTTATGGGTGGTTATGAGGTTTTAAGGATGTTTTGGGAGGTTTTAGTTTTGAGAAGTTGAAGGGATAATAAGAAGAAGAAGTTGAGTGGTTGAGAAGAAGGGGAAAATCAGTTTTTAACTTGCTGAGACACGCACACGGTCGTGTTCCTGGATGGCACGGCCGTGTGTTAACTTTCTGCTAAGAATGGGCTCTGGGTATGCGCACGGTCGTGCACTATGATGGCACGGCCGTGCGAAATTTTCTGGTCAAACAGGAATCAATTTTTCAGCTCTTTTTTTTTTTGAAAATTTCTCGCTTTTTCTGGCAATGACTTTTGCATCAAAACTTTCCTACTCCCGAACCATGTTTCTTATGAACATTTTCAGACTTTTATTCTTGCTCTACCCTGCATAAAACAAACAAGCAAAACAAAAGAAAAATCGTAAACTCGGGGGTTGCCTCCCACACAGCGCTCTTTTAACGTCATTAGCTTGACGATCAGAAATTGTTCATTAATCTGGATCCTTTAGACCATTGCATGTAGTTGATGCTATAGAGCATTTTTTCACGCAATGGTCGACTACGTCAACCTTGAAACACGAATCCTCAATTGAGAGACTTTTCATTAACTTAGCAATCTTAAACTCCACTTTCTCATCACCTACATGGAAAGCTAACTTCCCATTCTTTCCATCTATCACCGCACCAGCAGTGGCCAAGAAAGGGCTTCCTAAAAGAATAGGGACATGTGAATCCTCCTCCATATCCATCACAACAAAATCTGCCGAAATATAAATTTGTCCTACCATAATAGGTATATCCTCAAGAATTCTGACGGGATGTATGATGGATCGATCGGCCAACTGCAACATTACTTTAGTGGGTTTCAAATCTCCTATGCCAGACTTTTTATAGAGTGACAAGGGCAATAAGCTCACACTAGCCTCAAGATCACACAGGGCTCTCTCAATTTTCTCATTTCCGATCACACACGGAATAGAAAAGCTGCCAGGATCCTTCAGCTTAGGCAGCATTTTATTTTGAAGAATCGCACTACATTCGTTTGTCAATGCCACCGTCTCATCATCCTCTATTTTTCTTTTTTTAGAAAAAATATCTTTCAAAAATCTAGCATAAAGAGGCATTTGAGACAGGGCATCAGCGAAAGGAATGTTAATGTAGATCTTCTTCAATAGATCAACAAACTTTTTACATTGCGCGTCTAAGTTAGGCTTGGCTAGCCTTTGTGGGAACATAATTTTTGGCTTATTTTGCACAGCTGGTTTTTCAATTACTCCCTCAGTTCTAGAGTTCTCACTCTCTTCCTCAACCTCATTGGTCTTGCTTTGAGGTTCCTCTAACTGCCTACCATTCCTAAGGGTAATAGCATTAACTATCGTGCCTGTCTGTCCCCTCTTTTTACCATGCTAACGTGTGTGTATATTTTATTATATTCATTTGTATAATTTTGATTACAATTTTTAAATATTAATGGAAATTATTCGTACATCGATCTATCCACAAATTATTGTCAAAGTATATAACAAAATTATTTATCAACTCGGCATATTTTGGTTTGTCTATATATAAAATAAAAATAAAATACAATCATTTTCTTTCTTTTTTTTTTTGAAAGAAAAATAACGATCATATTCTTATTGATTATATTTATTGTGACATATATTAGATCTAGTTTGTTACACTTTTTTTAAGGATAAAGGAAAAAAAAAACTTGATATATACTCATATCATTTTTGTTACACGATATATTTTGTAAAGTAACAAAAAAATATTGTATTTGTTACATTTTTTTTTCTAATATTTGAATTCACTCTCATCCATTATCTTTTTAAATGATAAGGAAAAGAATCGGACATATACAATATGTTACATTTTGTTTTAATATTTGAATTTACTCTTATTTATTTGTTATATGTGTTATTTACATTGAAAGTTGATGGTAATTTTAAAAGGAGAAAAAGTTAACACAAAAGAGCCGAAAAAAACTATTTTGTTTATTTTATATATATATATATATATATATATATATAGTGTGCGCGCGTTTTAAAACTTATTTTTTTGAAAAAGTGTGTGTTAAAACATTTTTTTTTAAAAGGTGTGTGTTAAAACATAAAAGCAAAATTGAAAATATGGACAAGTCACTATTTGTATTTTCTAACATATAAGTTACACTTTATGTAAAATTTCAAACTCTTTTCAATCCTAAAAGACACTTTTTATTTTTAATAGAAATTTTAATGGGAGGTAGAAGCCGTAGTAGTGGTATTTAGGGATGAGGTATTTGTGGTCGATGGAGGAACATTTTTTTGATGAGGATAAGTTTGATGGCAGTTAAGAAAGTATCCAAAAATCATAATTAGAGGTTGAAGGAGCATATAAGGAAGAAAACATAAACATTTTTTCATCAAAATCGATATGTTTAGAAATAATTATTTTACGACTCAACAACTCACAACATTTATAACATCTATGGATCGATGGATAACCTAATACTACACATGGTGATGATGAGTTTGTAATTTAGAAAATTGCTCTTCTCACAAAGAGAATTGTTCATTCCCATAGAAACTTCCCGAAATATCCATACGTGACTTAAGTCACGTTCAGTATATACCAACGTGAGTTAAGTCATGCTCGGTATACACCAACGTGACTTAAGTCACGTTGCGTTCTGGAATAGAAACAGAACATATCAACCATTCTGTCATACCTTTTCCAAAACATAAAATGCGATTTGAGAACTTCCAAGCGCGATTTTCATCAACTTTGATCAAAGCAACATCAAATTCTACCCCCAACATCAAGTAAGTGATTATGATCATTTGGCATTGGCTTTTTTTGTTTAAAAGTTAGATTTTTTTAATAAAATTTCATAATTTTAGGTTTTTAGGGTAGAATTTGCATGTTAGAATTTTTTATTGTTAATGATGAATGAATTTTTCATTGATTGTTTTTAATTTCTTATGGTGTAGATCTGAAACAACGGACAATTTGTTCAAAGCTCAAGTATGCTTCAAGGTGGAAACCCTAATTTGTTCAAGGTTCGGGACGATGTCACGTTAAAAGAACTGAAGGATCAACTTGATGAAATCAACCAACGACTCAACCACGGAGACACAAGGAGCGTGGAATACGTTTGGTATGAACGTCCATCGTTCCACTCGGAAGGGAGATTGACGCTCAGTCGGCTGGAGTTAACGAACGTCGACGACGTGAGGAGCATGTTTTCGATATTTGGTCAGCACAACATGTTCCCGAGGATCAAGATGGATGCTACGTTGCTGAGATCACTTGAAGATATTCTCAAGAGTTTGATTCAGCCAGTCGAAGATGTTTAGGTAGTATTATGTTATGTCATTATTTTGTTGAATTTTAGTTAAATTCTTGTTAGTTTGCTGAAGATGTCGGCATTGAAATGTCTTATACTTAGCGTAAAGGTTTGGTAGTCTGTTTGAAATCTCGAAAGAATGAAGAGAACACAACATGTATTCTGTTGAATCAACTATATAGGTTCTCATATCGAATTCCTTCGTATAAGATGAGTGAGACATAAGGGAGTGCACTTCTAAGATGTTGTTTTGTGCTTGATCATGCTCCTCTGTCAATTGAAACTTGTCAGTTGGCAGGGAAGTATGATTAAGTTCAAAATAATATGTTACTGCCGCCAGTCGCCACCACCACTTTTATCCTTTGTTACATGGTTATATGAATCAATATCATGCGGTTTTGTTGCAAGCAAAACACAAATAAACATACGATAGTATATGTTTGTTTCCCCACTCTTTTAATTGGAGAATGCCTTTTACCATGAATGCTTTGACAACGAAAAACAAGAATAGTACTACCCACTGCCCTTTTTTTCAGCCAAAAACACCTTTTCTGTTTTTTTTATATATATTAAAATGGGTGGATTCTAAGGTGAGGGAGCAATTAAGTCCCTCACCGGTGTACCACTAATATTTTACCATTGGATCTATTAAAAGAATCTAAAGGTTTAGATTTGTTGGAAATTAAAAAGTAACACACATGTCTTCTCGCACCCAATCCTTGCTCTATTTTAATTTCATGGTTCTTTTTTCATTCTCGTCATCTTCTTCCCAACGCAGATGTAACAAATTCCAGGTTCTTAAAAAAAATTGTTCATTTCAGAAATTCATGGTTTTTTTAAGGTTTCCTTTCATTACAATTCTGGGTTTCTTCTCTCATTATTTTGATCTCTGATCAGTTTTACTTCTTATGACCATGGAAGCTACACATAAACCCATCTCCATCTCTCTCCCATCCTCCCTCTTGATTTGTTTGGTAGAGTTTGAAAACAAACAAAAAACAGAAATATTATTGCCATAGAAACAACTTTGCAATTGAAAAACACAGACGAATGAAATGGAAATTAAAATTAAAACCGAATCAGATCTATGAATGAATAGAAAGAACTGAAACTGAAAACCTAGAAATTTGTTCAAAAAAAATTCTATAAATTTATTTCTCTTTATTCTTTATTTCTCTTCATTCGTCTGTGTTTTTCAATTGCAAAATTGTTTCTATGGCAATAATATTTCTGTTTTTTGTTTGTTTTCAAACTCTACCAAACAAATCAAGAGGGAGGATGGGAGAGAGATGGAGATGGGTTTATGTGTAGCTTCCATGGTCATAAGAAGTAAAACTGATCAGAGATCAAAATAATGAGAGAAGAAACCCAGAATTGTAATGAAAGGAAACCTTAAAAAAACCATGAATTTCTGAAATGAACAATTTTTTTTAAGAACCTGGAATTTGTTACATCTGCGTTGGGAAGAAGATGACGAGAATGAAAAAAGAACCATGAAATTAAAATAGAGCAAGGATTGGGTGCGAGAAGACATGTGTGTTACTTTTTAATTTCCAACAAATCTAAACCTTTAGATTCTTTTAATAGATCCAATGGTAAAATATTAGTGGTACACCGGTGAGGGACTTAATTGCTCCCTCACCTTAGAATCCACCATTAAAATGAGGTTTATTATGTTAAATTGTGAAGGTTGTGAATCCCATGGAAATGCAATTCGTGGTAAATAGCACCACTCAAAATTTTAATGGAGTACTTAATAGAGAAGATTTGATTTTCCCGAAAACTGAGGTTAATTTATGAGTTTGATATTTTTATATACGGTTACAGAACTTTCTAAAACAATCAATTCGGTGAAGCTGAAAGTAAGCATGAGAGTGCTGAATCACTTGACCCGTGGATGTTGGTAAAACGTTACGGGATTGTTCATGTTGATTATGGAATGAAAAAGTCAAAGAAATTTATGCCATCACTCTCCACAAGTGAAGAAACGATTGACCAAATAAGAGTATAGCTCCGACAACATGTATGTTAACAACGTCTAACATGAAATTTTAAATTAGATTGATAAACGTGATGGAGTGAGATGGAATAGAGTGATAACTAAGAGTTAAGATCCTCTCCATTTGCTTAAAATAAATGGACAATGTCATTTGGTGAGAGATAGATACAAAAAAATATGTAGTGGGTCCCCCATTTAGTGGGTCCCCCATTTAGTGGGACCCACCACTATTAATCATTTTCAAACCTCTTTGTGTCTTTATCTCTCCAAATGAAAGAAATGAAGAGACTAATAAATGAAGAGAATTTTGATTCGATAACTAATTATATTTTATTGTTTGAATTTATTAATAATGAATGAAGTGAAATGAAACATAATGAAACTCATTCCATCAAATCTTTCAATATTCTTTTCCCCCAATTTAAGGTCTATACAATAGAATAGAACATTATAATTAAAATATTACTCTTTTACCCCTATCTTAATATGTTTTCTTCTCCAATATGTTCTTTCTCACATTTCTTCTTCTATTCATTGTATACGAAAAAAAATCCTTATTGCACCATCTTGTTTCTTCGTCTCCCATATTGTTACTTAATGAATCCTCTTTACGAAATACCAAATTTAATACATGAAAAAGTTTAGTAAGTTACATTTCTTTATTCATAGCAAGGTTTATTTATACTTTATAGTAAGTTACATTTTTTTTTAGTTAAAACTTTTGTATGCATGTATTGTAGTAATAGATTTACATAATGATATTTTTTAATTAAGGGTAAAAATGGAATGACAAAGTTATAACTTGTTCCAATTGTCAACTTTTCAAACAATTGAATGGAAACATTTAACACCATATCCAAACAACGAAATTGAATTGTTAAACTCCATTTTATTATTTTTCATTATGTTCCATCAATCCAAATAGAGTCTTAGAAGGAGCCTGATTCTTTCTTGCGCGATATAATCAGAGAATCAACCACCTCTCCTCTTCTAACCGATCACCCAACGATAGCAACCAAATTGTGACCCAACTAACCCTAGAAACTTTGTTAGATATTAAAACGAAAGTTGGAGACATACTAGTGTGAAAAAGAGCAACCAAATTCTATTGGAAGTATGTGCAATTATTGGAGAAGAAGAGATATTTAGATTTTCAGTTTTTAGGATTTTAAATCTAATTTTAGATTTCAAGCACCAAGACAGAGAAGAAGAAAGAAGTAAGGTTTTAATTCTAATTTTAGATTTCAATTTTAATTTTCGGTGAAATTCTAATTTTAAATCTAATTCACTTTCTCTCCAACCTTGGCCTCCAATGTGATATAATACAACCTTCCAGCAACCTTTTGAGTTTTCGCACTTACCACCTTCACAAACTCTTTATTTTGATGAACCGTCTTCACATACTCTAGAATTGCATTCTGCATTAGCTTTTACAAAAAAAAAAAAAAAAACTAAAAGATCTAGATGTGGAAAAAATTAAATAAGAAGTATATTTAAATTTCATTTGGCCTCCACCTTCAAATTTTTAAGAAAATTGACTCTAAAAATTAAGAATTTAATTGTGAGGTAAGTAAAATATGACAACTAATAATTTAATTGTGAGTAATTATGAACTTAATTGTGAGGTATGTAAAACGTGACAATAAAGAAGATAAAAAGTAAAATATGACAATGATTACTATATTGAACATTAATACTGATAGTAACAATGTATATGCTAGAACCAACTGTTGGAAATTTAGGTCTTAATAAAAACAGAATTCATAAAACATGTTCAATCATTATGAATCAATAGCGGAAGCAATCAAAACATTGAACCTGATTATGATCGGATCTATGACATGTTTGATTTATCACGGATATTAAGAATTAAGATATTAGGAATACCTGAATGAAGCTTTCATGGCAGCCCTCTCATCAACAAGGATAACCAAAGAGAGGAGATGATCTGAAACAAACAATAGAGTTAGCGGCGGCTGATTTGGTTCTTCCTCAACCGGTACCTTTATGCCTCAAGTTCTCTTCAGATGGGGAGAAGAGAGAGTTTTGCCGTGTACGGTGTATTGGGGACCATAGCCTCTTTTATATTGGATGACCATTAGGATTTCCCATTATTCCGTTAATGGGTCATCCGGACATCCACTCATTGAGTCCATATCAACTAATTAAATATTTAATTAATTATCCAATTAGAATTCTAATAGTCCTATTACTTAATTTGATCACTAATCAATTAAGACTCATAATTGATAAATAACTAATATAATTATTATTACGATATTGGCCCACATAATGATATTGAAATATAATTAAATAATAAAATATTCCAACAATCTCCCACTTGGGCTACATATCTTAATAATTATATCAGAATACTTTAGGCGCGCGTCTGAGTACTATTTATCTTTAGATTTCAACTTTACAATCTGGTCCACCTCATACATTAATAATGGGACCACCGCGGCTGTCGTCACTAGCGTATAACGTGACGGAACCCCGACGACCACCATATCAATGCACTTGATGACATAGATCGATATGGATGAGTGGCATGGAAATTTCATGTAATGTGATCTCTAAATCATGTTTATTTCCAACTGGTCCAACTAAAACCTTTAGTGAGATCAAACTGAAGTTTACAAATTCAATATTTGCACAAAATGATACATAAATGGTTATAACAAAAAATAACCTCATAAACTTTATTTCTGCAGAAAATCATAATATAAAGTCTGTATCGATATCAAAACAAAAGTATAGAACATAGAATAAAAGAGACTCCCACTAATCTAAGACATCCTTAATGACAACAACCATTTGAAAGACCTTATGTGTCATGTCTTTGATTAGTGGGTCACCTAGCATAAAGTTTGTCTCTAATGTTCTATCATTTAACAACAATAATTTATAATGTAATGAACCTATAAACTTTGTTATTAAAACATTATAAGACTACATTATGTCACTATATAATTTAAATGGGTTTTCAATCCCCTTTTACTTTGCAACCAAGTGACATAAATACTTACAGTCATTTCCTGAGTTAGGATGAGTATTATATACACACATCCAAAAGTCAGAGTCTAACACACTAATGATCTCCAAATTGTCAGATCCCTGATGTGAGCATAAGCTCTCTTGTTCTCTTTAAAAAATCCTTATGGTTGCATTTTCAACGATTCAAACTTTGATTTGCTCAAATATCTACCAAACAATCTTATTATATTCGCTATTTCCAAATGCGTATAATAAAATCGTACATAAAAATCCTATAGGCAAAGTGTAGGAAAATACTTAAATTCCTGAATTCATAAATTTCCTAATGGGCAATATTTGAGACTGAAAAGTCTCTCGGTGATTGAGGTCATCCAAAAATTTATTAACTTTAATGTCAAATTATTTTCAACTTTACTGATATAACTCTTTTGTGATATCCGAATAATACCTTGAGAAGAATCTCTAAGTATTGAAATGCCTAATAAAAAAGAGGTGTCCCCAGGATCTTTCATCACTAACTTTTGTTAGAGATTTCCTTGGTTTCACATTACTAACATATATCATAGTTGACTAAATAAAATAAAATTGACACATTAAAATAGGAATATAAATTTACTCCCACTGAGCTTACTAAATCCACAACTCTACTTAATATTATCTCAAAACCAAATGAGACAATTACTTTAAGAGAATTTGTGGTAACACTAAAGAGACAAATTTCTTAACTTATAAGTGGATTTCACGACTTTGCAAACCATCTACTTTGTATCAATTGACACAAAAGCTTTATTCTGTTGCACCATATTATATCATTAATGTCACCATTAAGAAACACTATATTGAAATCCATCTTATGCAGCTCCAAAATTATAATAAGCAAACTAGTATCATGACTGTCTTAATAGAGTCTTTCAAATAAAATAAATAGAATTTCTCTTTTCAGTCAATTCTTTATGATACTAGAAGCCCTAGTTTTTGAGGGTGTTGAGTTTGATCTTTATGGATTAACTTCTTAACTTGATGGAGAGGAAGAACAATAATGTCATCATGAGGATCCAAATGTACTATAATAATAGTAACTATATGAATTAGTTTAGAACTAAGTCTTCCTCATTCAATTTTGTTCTATTACCATATCTCTCCCCCAAACTCAATTTCCTCAAGGAAACTTAACAATTTATGTCTCAAAATTTCCTTAATTTGTGGAACGAAAAACTTATAGTTTTCAAACCCTTAAACAATTATAGAATGTCACAAGTCATAACTGAATTGACTCTAATAACTAAACTTAAAAGACACATTGAATCATCATTTGAAAATAAAACTCAAAATATCTTGATTTAGTCAAAGAGAAATTAAAACAAAAATTAATTCAAATAATGATTCACCAAATTGTCTTTTAAATACAAAAATAAGCTAGTAACGACAATCTATAATTAGTTTAAAAATGAATAAAACAATCTTTATTGAATTTGTCCATTCTAAATTGATATATCTTTCAACATCATTGGACATAAGTCAGTCAAGATTACCTTTCTTTATTTGCCTTTATCTTTTGAGGTATTTTCCGAATGAGCACTATTTTATTTTCTCTTGCTTCGGCTTTTCTTTATTTGCACACTTTATGAATTGATCCTTTAAAGGATCATTTCTAACTTTAACAGTTATAAACTTAATTGTGCAAAGAGAATACTAAATGCTGAATTTTCGAACAAGTCATATGATAGTCGAAATTACTGAATTTTCGAATAAGTCATCTGATAGTCGTAATTATAATGTCTTAGCAAGATTAAATATTTACATAATGTGCTCAATATTTTCTTTGCCTAATAATCTTAATGAAATATCACTCTCCAATGAGAGATTGTCTTTCTCTATATTGCTTTAAAAGCACCTTAGTTTAAGCAAAGAAAATATGACAAAAATTGTCAACTTAAATAACACTGATAAGATTTCTGATCCTTTAACTTTATGATCACATAAGACCTATAAAATTTGGTGTATACTCACTTGTCAAACTTGATTCTCACATTAGATACTGAATTTGCAAGAGAATGCGAGTTTCACCACCCTTATATAAGGTATATGTAACATCCCGCCTAAGATTCGAATATTTATTAATATTGAGACGATGTATTAGAAATGTTGAGCAAAGGACAATTTGGTAAATTGTCAGTTAATGGGTTTATTTATATGGTAAGTGTGTTATTCCGCTTATGAGTAGCAATTATTAGTGTTGGAAACTTGTTTAGCAAGCCATGGCAATTTTGCAAATATGAAGCAATGGCATTATAGTAAATATGTTGTTTTAGGAAGATTATTAAGCAAGGAAGCAAGATATTTTCTTGCTATCCTTTTTCACTTCCTTCACTCTCTCCAAACCAACTCTCTCCCTTCTCCCTCCTTCACCTAACGCCATTCGCTCCCCTCCTCACTTCAATCTTCATTAATCCTTCTTCCATAAGGACATGTTCATGAGCAAGTATCAATTTTGGGAGCACTTGAGCCATTGGAGGTCAAGAAACAAGAGAAAGGAAAGGAATTGGAAACTAGGATTTAAGGAAAGAGTTGGCAAGCAAGCAATCAAGCATGGATTAAGTTTCAGGTGAGCTCCTTAGGGGTTTTATAACCCCTCTTTGAGAGGTTTATATAGAATTTCTTCATATGCTAGTTTATGGTTTTTACCCTAATTCTCCCTACTTGCTAATCCCTTGCTCATACATGTTTTAAACTATCAATTTATAATAGAAAATCATCCCTAGCATGTTTGGGATGCTTGGGTACCATTGAATGAGCAAAAATGGTGGAAAATCACATTTTTACACATAACTGTACTGTCACGGTCGCTGTAGCGACGGGCTGTCGCTTGTAGCGACCAGGTTCTGTCTGTCTGCGCTTGTAGCGACGGATCTGCGCTTGTAGCGACAAGCCTGCGCTTGTAGCGACCAACTGGGCGCTTGTAGCGACCAGATTCTGTCTGTCTGCGCTTGTAGCGACGGATCTGCGCTTGTAGCGACCAAGCCAGAACATCAGCACTCAGTTGGGCTGTTCTGGAGGTCCTGGAGCGCGCGGGCATGGTTTTATGCAACAGTTTTCTCTAAATACATTTTAGAAACATTAACCACCATTTTAACTCATCCAAAGGCTTTTAATGATTGGAAAATTAGAGGAGCAAGGAATGCGCAAGGCACGGGAATTACGGGAACAATGGTTATATGTATAGGTAAACCCTAATAGCGGCATATGACAACGATATGCCGAAACCTATGATAGGAAAACAAGAATTTAGAGTATGAGGATAAGGCATACAACTTGGATAGTCAAGAACCTATTTTAGGTATACAAGATTATAGATGTATTCAGTTTAGAATACAAAGGTAATGGGAATATTTTGGCAACCAAAGTTTAGGATGAGCTTATAGTGTTGGTTCTCCAACAATTAATAGGTGGCTTATGAGAACGATAAGCCAAGAACCTTTGATAGGTTAAGCCTTTAAGAATGTTAACATAAGAATGCAATAGATATGCACAAGAAATATGAAACGTAATAGATACGTCTATGAACTTAAGTAAGAATTTAATGATAAAGAATATGATAACGTGTTCATCAGACTCCGGATTATGCCGGATGGGATTTCTCCGAAAGGGCTATCCACACGTAAGTTATAAGACGATATTAAACGTGTTCATCAGACTCCGGGATTCGCTGGATGGGACTCTTCCGAGAGGATTGTCCACACGTATGTTAAAAGATTTAAGCATGTCCAGCAGGCTCCGGGTTTCGCCGGATGGGACTTCTCCGAGAGGGTTGTCTACATGCAAGATGTGTCCAGCAGGCTCCGGATTATGCCGGATGGGGCTTCACCGAGAGGGTTGCCTACACAAAGATAAGAGGAGTCCGGTGTTAGCCTGATATGATAGGAATTTCACCGGTATTATGGGAGATGTACTTCGGGGTTACTCCACCCGGATGCACTCCGTAAAACGAACCAAGATAATTATTGTTTGTTCAACGCTAACTTCTAACTTTATGATATGTAAAGATGAATACGAATATGGAATGAATACGTATATTTTATATGTAATACGAGATATGAGGATTAGATCCTAGTGAACGCGATGTGATCATAGGATGTCCCCAAGATCACTACGTATAAGACTAAGATAAGAATAGAGTATGAAATGCATAAGATTATGTATATGACAAGTATAGAAAGATAAAGACCTGACGCGATCCTAGGTTTCCCCTTGATCGCGATAGATGTTAAAGAATGACTTGGCGATCATAGGTATCCCCAAGATTGCCGAGGTAGGCACGGCGACCCTAGGTTCCCTGAGGTTGCCAACAGTAGGTAGGGTAGGAGCTCACTGAGACATTATGTCTCATCCCTATCCTTCTGGTGCAGGTTTTCAGGTAGCCAAGTGGCTTTCAGATGAAGATCTTCAGGAAGATGCTGGATGGAGTGCAGATGCTCGTCATGGCAAGCTCAGGAGGTTGATAGATTCTATATATGTATATGAACATGTATTATTATGAGATTTGGATATTTATGTAAACGAGCAAATTGTACTCATTCAGTGATTTGTATATATATTATTGTAAATTTTAATGTATCCGATATCAGATTAACACACATGCTAATATACTAGTTAAAGTTAGTATGGGTGTTACAATTGGTATCAGAGCAGGTCGATTCAGACCGTGCCTTGGGTCATTAAAGTTTCAATAAAAAGTAGTGGGACCATTGGGTTCCGGATATTGTTCTAAAGGTCACATCTAGTTGAGCCTGATCAACTCAATCTAGTATATGACAGTTAGGATAAATGTCTGAGAGCTGAATGTGACCAAGGAGGAATGAAGTGTATGAAGGGCGAAGATTAAGGTGACAGAATTCTAAGACGGATTTAGCGAAGAAGTAATCAACGCCAAATGGTGGTCATTGAACAGTGAAGTGAAGTGACTAAGTCTGTTTAGGGCAGAATTTCAAGAAGGTCAGAAATATTTAAGGATAAGGTGAAGAGCCTTAACCCAGTTGGACGCACCGTTGGACGATGCCTCGTCTGCGGAAGACATAAGGATTAAGGAATCATGGAATACTCTAAGGAATGACGTGGAACCTTGACAGAAACCGTAGTTTGAGAAGTTAAAGTGAAGTGTGGACTAAGTAACAATTCTGAGCACAGAGTTGAAGAATCGAACTTGAATCGGATGAGATTTGAATGTCCGGACAGTTAAGAGAATTAATTATGGACTAAGAGAGTTATTTGAATAGGTGAAACTATCCACTCAAGTGTGGTTATTGAGTATGAATCATAAGTAAGTTTGACTCCCATCAGATCAGCCACGTCTACTGAACCAGATCTGTGAAATAAGAAGAGGAGATGATGTACAGCCTAAGAACTAAGATGGATGAATAAGTGGTAACAATAAGACTCGTTGCAGGACAAAGCGTGAATCAATTGTTGGATGTATCCTAAAGGTAAGAAGATTAGAAGTAAGATAAGCTAGACCGGAATTTTACTTAATGAAGGTTGGATAATAAATGATAAGTTGTTGGAATTTATTATGCTGATGGACGAATTATCTTGAAATTTTAATATACGGAGGATCGTCTTGAACATGAAAGTTTGGGATTGAGGTTAATGCTAAGGAGTTATATGTTCTTAACTGAAGAGTTTTCTTCCAGAAAGAGATCACCTCGTATTGATAAGCTTCCGAGGGTAGTAATAAGGTATAGATTTGAATTGTGAATACAATAACGAGTTACTGAAGGGATCCAATAGAACATGATAATGTTCAAAAGTTTAAGATCGATTAATCGGGTACTCGAAGAAACGCAACCTATGTCGGGCGTTCTAGAGGACCGGTAAGAATATGGAACTTTTCAGGACAGATTGTTCTGTAGAAACTCAAGGGTAATTTAAGGGACATGATCGAGTTAAGGAGACCAAAGTTGTCCCGGAAAAAAAAATTATGGATATGAAATCATTAAGGATAAAGAAAGAGCGAATAGTAACAAGACTCATATGAAAGGTATGAACCTTCAGAAGCTATAAGTGTTTTTAGAAGTTGCCACAAATGAATGTACATGAATTTAAGCTTCCTCAGATATATTTCCAGTCGGGATTCTGCAATGTTTAATGGTTATACATGGAGAGCTGACTAAGAGAAATGTAACGTCAGACAAATTTGTTACAGTGATTACAAAATGATAGAGTAAAATGATTGATCGATGGAACTTTATGTGACAGTAGTGAAGTTTTCCCTGATGCTAACTCGAGTGTTAAAAATCAGAGTGGCGCGGCGGAGTGGTAATCCAAGAATGATATAATGAACAACGCTAAGCCGAGGCTTAGAGTATGAGAAGATGTTAAGTGCTTAATTCCTATTATACGGGATAGTAGTGAGTATAAGCGATTTGAATATATCATGAGTTCTAATGGAAAGTTATGGAAGTTAAGTTGATGAATACTTTAGACCTCGAAATCCATGAGGAATGAAATGTTTGAATAAGAGGCCTTGACTAGATACGACAATGCAGTGGCGAATGAGTTTAATTCCATGTTGTAACCATGTCATGTTAACCTATATTAGCCGAAGATTTCGAAAGTCTTGAACTTAATGTTCACCAGGAGGGAAGGAGAATTTTTACGAAGATTAAAAGTTATTCGTAGTCCACGGTAGAGGGCCGCGTAATTTTTATGTTATGACTAAAGGATTAAAGACTAATTGTACTATTTTTGGCAGCAACCAAGTAGAACTTTCTTTTGAGAATAAGGACCTTGGATTTGATGTTCGGGTATGAGAAAGGAGTTCACTATATCGATAAGTGTAAACATGATCTATTCTATGTAATAAAGTATGTCAAGTAATTCATGCGAGTGACATTGGCGGGGCAAACCTGGCAAGCCAGTTGAAAGGCAAATCCCGGATGTTACGAAATGAGTTAAGAGTAAGAAAAGATTTCCAATTGATGTGGTAGTGTCTCAAATATGTTAAGATTAAGAATGATGTCCCGTTAGTCGGACAAAGTGAGGTAATGTAAAGTGTACACGTGCTCGCTTATGTATGTAAGTTGTATGTTATGAAATATATATTATATAATGATATGTGAGACGACTTAAGTCACTCATCACTTGAACTAAATTCCTATAAGGTTGGGATTATCGGTGTAGAAAACATTTATGCTATGATAAGAAAATGAGGATAAGTTGTGATAAGAACGATGGGAGATTGGCAACCTCCTAGTATGAAGAATGATTTCTAGGTTATTAAAGGTAAGTAACGTCGTAGATCAATTGAAGCAGAACACGGGTAATCAGTAAGTTTTCGCGAACCCTTGAGGAATTCCGTAGTGGAAGCAATGATGAAGATTATGAAAAGTAACACACCATGATGCCTCCTCCTTGTATTTGCATACTGGAGGTAGTACGGTAATTTTACTCTCGATAAAGAATGGTGTGTTTATGGTAAAACCATAAATGTAGGATGCCGTTGCATAAGGCAAGGGTTGAATATGATAATTCAATGGAATCATCGAGGATAATAAGAACGTCCAATGTCGTCAAAGTAAGATTATGCAGTCTATGACAAGGTTATAAGATTCAACACAAGTGTTAGGATTGGATAACTCTAGTTCGGATTTGCAAGAAGTGTATGAACAAGGATACAGTCAGCAAGTTGGACGCGAGGATTCGGATAACCTCATATTCTACTACGCAAGAAAGTGTAATGCACATCAAGTGCTTCAGATAACAAAAAGATTGTCGAATATATTCGACTTATAGAGTTGGAATCTGAGGGATTCCGATAAGTATGATGAACTGGAGTCTTGGCTAAGGAAGGAAGTAATATGAGAGATTAATTCATGTATGATGTTGAATTCTAAATTTCGAGGACGAAATTTCTTTAAGGGGGGTAGATTGTAACATCCCGCCTAAGATTCGAATATTTATTAATATTGAGACGATGTATTAGAAATGTTGAGCAAAGGACAATTTGGTAAATTGTCAGTTAATGGGTTTATTTATATGGTAAGTGTGTTATTCCGCTTATGAGTAGCAATTATTAGTGTTGGAAACTTGTTTAGCAAGCCATGGCAATTTTGCAAATATGAAGCAATGGCATTATAGTATATATGTTGTTTTAGGAAGATTATTAAGCAAGGAAGCAAGATATTTTCTTGCTATCCTTTTTCACTTCCTTCACTCTCTCCAAACCAACTCTCTCCCTTCTCCCTCCTTCACCTCACGCCATTCCCTCCCCTCCTCACTTCAATCTTCATTAATCCTTCTTCCATAAGGACATGTTCATGAGCAAGTATCAATTTTGGGAGCACTTGAGCCATTGGAGGTCAAGAAACAAGAGAAAGGAAAGGAATTGGAAACTAGGATTTAAGGAAAGAGTTGGCAAGCAAGCAATCAAGCATGGATTAAGTTTCAGGTGAGCTCCTTAGGGGTTTTATAACCCCTCTTTGAGAGGTTTATATAGAATTTCTTCATATGCTAGTTTATGGTTTTTACCCTAATTCTCCCTACTTGCTAATCCCTTGCTCATACATGTTTTAAACTATCAATTTATAATAGAAAATCATCCCTAGCATGTTTGGGATGCTTGGGTACCATTGAATGAGCAAAAATGGTGGAAAATCACATTTTTACACATAACTGTACTGTCACGGTCGCTGTAGCGACGGGCTGTCGCTTGTAGCGACCAGGTTCTGTCTGTCTGCGCTTGTAGCGACGGATCTGCGCTTGTAGCGACAAGCCTGCGCTTGTAGCGACCAACTGGGCGCTTGTAGCGACCAGATTCTGTCTGTCTGCGCTTGTAGCGACGGATCTGCGCTTGTAGCGACCAAGCCAGAACATCAGCACTCAGTTGGGCTGTTCTGGAGGTCCTGGAGCGCGCGGGCATGGTTTTATGCAACAGTTTTCTCTAAATACATTTTAGAAACATTAACCACCATTTTAACTCATCCAAAGGCTTTTAATGATTGGAAAATTAGAGGAGCAAGGAATGCGCAAGGCACGGGAATTACGGGAACAATGGTTATATGTATAGGTAAACCCTAATAGCGGCATATGACAACGATATGCCGAAACCTATGATAGGAAAACAAGAATTTAGAGTATGAGGATAAGGCATACAACTTGGATAGTCAAGAACCTATTTTAGGTATACAAGATTATAGATGTATTCAGTTTAGAATACAAAGGTAATGGGAATATTTTGGCAACCAAAGTTTAGGATGAGCTTATAGTGTTGGTTCTCCAACAATTAATAGGTGGCTTATGAGAACGATAAGCCAAGAACCTTTGATAGGTTAAGCCTTTAAGAATGTTAACATAAGAATGCAATAGATATGCACAAGAAATATGAAACGTAATAGATACGTCTATGAACTTAAGTAAGAATTTAATGATAAAGAATATGATAACGTGTTCATCAGACTCCGGATTATGCCGGATGGGATTTCTCCGAAAGGGCTATCCACACGTAAGTTATAAGACGATATTAAACGTGTTCATCAGACTCCGGGATTCGCTGGATGGGACTCTTCCGAGAGGATTGTCCACACGTATGTTAAAAGATTTAAGCATGTCCAGCAGGCTCCGGGTTTCGCCGGATGGGACTTCTCCGAGAGGGTTGTCTACATGCAAGATGTGTCCAGCAGGCTCCGGATTATGCCGGATGGGGCTTCACCGAGAGGGTTGCCTACACAAAGATAAGAGGAGTCCGGTGTTAGCCTGATATGATAGGAATTTCACCGGTATTATGGGAGATGTACTTCGGGGTTACTCCACCCGGATGCACTCCGTAAAACGAACCAAGATAATTATTGTTTGTTCAACGCTAACTTCTAACTTTATGATATGTAAAGATGAATACGAATATGGAATGAATACGTATATTTTATATGTAATACGAGATATGAGGATTAGATCCTAGTGAACGCGATGTGATCATAGGATGTCCCCAAGATCACTACGTATAAGACTAAGATAAGAATAGAGTATGAAATGCATAAGATTATGTATATGACAAGTATAGAAAGATAAAGACCTGACGCGATCCTAGGTTTCCCCTTGATCGCGATAGATGTTAAAGAATGACTTGGCGATCATAGGTATCCCCAAGATTGCCGAGGTAGGCACGGCGACCCTAGGTTCCCTGAGGTTGCCAACAGTAGGTAGGGTAGGAGCTCACTGAGACATTATGTCTCATCCCTATCCTTCTGGTGCAGGTTTTCAGGTAGCCAAGTGGCTTTCAGATGAAGATCTTCAGGAAGATGCTGGATGGAGTGCAGATGCTCGTCATGGCAAGCTCAGGAGGTTGATAGATTCTATATATGTATATGAACATGTATTATTATGAGATTTGGATATTTATGTAAACGAGCAAATTGTACTCATTCAGTGATTTGTATATATATTATTGTAAATTTTAATGTATCCGATATCAGATTAACACACATGCTAATATACTAGTTAAAGTTAGTATGGGTGTTACAGTATAGATCCAAGAACAATGTTAATATTATTCTTTAATTCCTAAAAGTTAAAACTTTTAAGAGTTAAAAATTTAACTCAAATTAACAGATACATAAACTGTATTAGCTTAAAGAGAACAAGAGAAGCAAAAACAGTCACAAAAACACCTAGTGCACCATTAATATCAAGTCTTTAAACAATAATATCAATTGCTAGTGGTATTTTACAGCAATGATCAAACAATGACAATTTACTTTGACAAAGAATAAATTCTTATAATTGTCATATGTTTACCATTATATTCGTGTGGATGTAAACTCTTAAATGTATAAATAAGTTTACACTCACACAACATTATCACACATGTCAATAAAATATTATAGAAACGTGCATCTTTATTTGTAAATAAAAGACCTTAACAAGATACCAAGCGCACCATTAATTCCCAATCTTCGGATTGTAAAAATTAACTGCAAGCGATACTCTCAACGCAATGATCAAACATTGGTGATAAGTCCCGTCAAATAATAGTCACCTTCGGGCATCCTATTATCCACATGGAAAAATACTTTATAACCACCACATATTTACCACCACAGGTATGTAACTATCCGACCAAGTTGTGCCTTCCTTGGGGCCGACGACAACTCGCATAAATAATTATACACTACATCTTTTGTAACTTCAGTTGAGTCGAATCTACGCAACAGAGGTTACTTGGACAACATTATTGTTTCAACCGACTCAACCGCAATCACTAGATAATTTTAATATATATTAAATGGGATGATAAGTCCTGTCAAATAATAGTCACCTTAGGGTATCCTATTATTTACATGGAAAATTACTTTATAATCACCACACATTTACTATCACATGCATGTAATTATCCGGCCAAGTTAAGTTGTGTCTTCCTTGGGGCCGACTACAACTCACATGAATAATTGCATACTACGTCTTTTGTAAGTTCAGTTGAATTAAATCTACGCAACAGATGTTACTTTGGCAACATGTTGCTTCAACCAAAACAACTGCAATTACTAGACATTTCACAATAAATTAAATGTTTTTAAATGGGAATGGTCTTTAAATTTACAAGGCACTACTAACATAATGTAGGCCGAATTAGTCCATTATGTCGTTAAGCAACCATAAGGCCACTCAACAACCCTTAAGTGTGAAGACAAGTTCACAAGAATTTGAAAGAAGATGCCAGTCAAAAATCACACCAATGTGTGTATGACAATACATTTACAGGTATCGCATAAAAGCGAAAACATAAATAGCATGAAATATGTCAAAAATGCATGATTGGAGGAAAAGAAAAATGATGTTATTGTAGAAACTTAATAACAATAATCTCAAACATCACAATCATGCTATAAACCAAATATTCAATTTCAAATCAAATAAAAAAAATTGAATCTTTATATGCCAAAAATATTCATGCCACAATTGATTCACATATAGCAATGATTCTTTAAATAAAATAATGAATAACTCTAGACTCAATTATTTCCTGAATAAAGAAACAAACTTTATATGCTTATAAATAAACAAACAAAACTAGAATCAATATTTTCAAAATTTAAAGAATCAAAACCTTATTTTCTGTACTACCAAATGAGGACAACAATATTTTGAGATTATTAACAGGCAACATATATATCATAAATATATTTTAATATTTTTATTTGCCTACTTCTCAAAATAAACTTTATGTACAAAATCTTTGTGAATCAAAACTAATTTCAAATAGAAATTAAGCTGCAAGATATGATAATGATATTTGAAAATTATATTAACCAAAAGATTTGATTTAAATCAAATTACCAAAATCAAAATAAAATTCAAATCATTATTAAATCTCTTTAGTGCACAAATACATATATGTGCAGCAAATTCAATATGGATCCAAATAAGGAAATAAAGTGTCATTGCAACCCTACTAAAACAAACCAAAGTGTGCTAATGAGCTACAAAACAGGATTCAAATAATTCATTAGCTATAAATATGCATCCTTATATATAAAAATAGCTGAAACTTTAAAGACGAACTCAAAAATTTAATCACTCGTAATTTTATAGCAAACAAAAGGATTCGCTCACTGAAACTGAAAACTTTCAATATGATTTATCCAAATTCACATGAAATGAATATAACATGAAAGCCAAGACACATTATGATCCATAAAAGTTGCCGAAAGTAACCAAAAATCCCACACAGCTAAAAAAAAATATTGAATCCATATAATTAAGCAAATAACAACAATAAACCAAAAACCGAAAACAAATATCGCAGAAATTGAATCATCAGCGTATGGAGGAACCAACTGGAACACGCATATAAGCATATAAAAAAATGATTAAAATAAATGTAATCATCCAAAAATTGTACCCACAAGATATGATTTTCTATTTACGGTTACTCTCAACACAAAAAAAACAAAAAAAAATGTTTCACGTTTTTATGCCGTAATGAGGCAAACACAAAAAATCCCCAATTAACAAAATTTAAGGTTGGTACGATGGAAGACCAAAGAAGAAAAAAAGTTGTGTTTTCAAACAATCCTAATAAACCAAACATGTAGACCTGCTCTGATACCACTTGTTGGAAATTTAGGTCTTAATAAAAACATAATTCATAAAACATGTTCAATTATTATGAATCAATAACGGAAGCAATCAAAACATTGAACCTGATTATGATCGGATCTACGACATGTTTGATTTATCACGGATATTAAGAATTAAGGTATTAGGAATACCTGAATGAAGCTTTCATGGCAGCCCTCTCATCAACAAGGATAACCAAAGAGAGGAGATGATCTGAAACAAACAATAGAGTTAGCGGCGGCTGATTTGGTTCTTCCTCAACCGGTACCTTTATGCCTCAAGTTCTCTTCAGATGGGGAGAAGAGAGAGTTTTGCCGTGTACGGTGTATTGGGGACCATATCCTCTTTTATATTGGATGACCATTAGGGTTTCCCATTGTGCGCTCTCGCTAAAAAACGCAAGCTTCTGAGCGTATGCGAACGCTCGAAAAGCTATTGTGAAGTCGCCACCAAAGTTTTTGTTTAAAGGGAACGTTGATAAACCCTTAAGTTTTTTATTTTGAAGGGAAACGATAATAAAACCCTTGACGATGAGGAAAAGGATTGGTCATCGCAACCATTATCGGAATCGGGAGTCGATTACGCAAGGGGAAGGTATTAGCACCCCTCACGTCCGTTGTACTTAACGGGAACCTCCTAGTTAGCTAAAGCTTAAAATGTTTTTAAATGTTTTGCGTGCATGCTTGAATATATAAGGGGAAAAAGAAAATGTGATGAAAAGGGAAAAAGTTTGTTTTTTATTATTGTGCTTGACAAGATGACGATCTTGCTCCTACGTATCCCCTGGTGCGATGGGGAATTCAAAGCTACGTAGTTCTTTGGTAGAAAAACGTATTTGTTGGTTGTTTTTAAATGAACGATGTTTTGACCGAATTCTTGCGATTAAACGTAGCTTGTATGCTCACGCATGGGAGGCTTAAGCGTTTGTTTAGAATCGCGCTAGAATTGATAAAAACATGTCCGTTGGGGAAAAAGGGTTCGATTGATCCGACGGGATCAAGAAAGGGTACAATGGACTCAACTGAGTCGATCATTGACCAAAGTGACTCAAATGAGTTGAGAAAGGGTTCGATTGATCCAACGGGATCAAGAAAAGGTGCAATGGACTCAACCGAGTCGATCATTGACCAAAGTGACTCAAATGAGTCAAGAAATTGAATCAAATGGTCACGGGGGACCAAAAGGTTCAAATTGACCACAAAGGGCCAAGAATTGGTTTGGTATGGTCGGACGCGTTGAAAATAGAATGACGATTGCCCGAACGATGAGACATACGTCACGCATTCATTCAATCGGGGAAATGGGGAGACATACGTCAAGCCATCCCTTTTTCATTCAACTTTTGTTCGAATTTTAAGAAATCCCAAAGTTTATCAAAACACTTGGTTTAAAACTCAAAAATGAAGAGGTTTTCATGTTCAAATTAGTTGCTGCAACCTATGAACAAGTTTGCCTTATTTATGTAAAAGATGCACAAGCCATGAAAATGCACAAGTTCGGCTCAATTTTGAAAAAGGTTTCGAAAAGTGAACAAGTTCGGCTTAAGTTCACGTTTGATTGAAAATCATGAACAAGGTTATTGTTCAAGTTTAGTTTTGAAAATGATGAACTTAGCTTATTGCTCAAGTTTGATTTTGAAAGTTTATGAACGTAACTTGTTTCGCAAGTTATCCAAAAAAGTGTTGCTCGAACTTGTGAATCCTTCAATATTATGCAAAATCCTTGTTATAGTTTGAATAAAATGAGTTTCAATCCTCTTAGGTTCTGAGTTCTAGGGCTAGAACCTCAAAAATTGGCTGTTTGGGAGCCTAAACTCAGATTCTGAGTTCTGTCATGGTCGCACTGCTACCAAATCTTCGCACTGCGAACAATGCGAAATTTTGAGTTCAGAAGCTGCTTCTGAACTGCTGTTCAGAAGCAACTTCTGAACAATCTCAGAACCTTTAGGGGAGTGAAAAGCTTTGAGAATTGGCAATAAAAAGGGGTGAATAAACTAGTTTAAATGTTTTGCAAACCTTGGGATTTCTTTGAAATTCAAAAGGGGTTTTTTAGAGCAAAATGGATTTAAACAAAATTAAAGATGCAAGCACAACTCTAAATGAAAGATAAGGACTTAGAACACTTACAGAACTCCTAGCAAAGCTTGTATTGCAAGGAAATGGAGAGGACTTGAATGGTTGAAGTTTTTGCAAAAAACTTGGAATGTTGATGAGTATGAGCAATGAATTTGTGTAATGATCTGTGTTTGAACTGGTTTTTGCTATGTGTTTAGTGCTGTTTCAAGTGCTTCCAATGGTGTACAATTGCTGGTTTTTTCTGGTGCTTGTAAGTGAAACCTTATGCATAGCATTCTATTTATAGGCCAAAACCAAATCTAATGTCATCATGAGAAAATCCTAAATCCAGCTGATTTGTGGGCTAAGATCAGGCTAAATTGCTTTGCATTTAATGCAAAAGTGAAGAGGTGACCATGCCTTGCTGCAATGGTCAAGACTTAGCCAAATCCAGCCATTAATGCAATGGATTTTGGAAGAAATGATGATGAAAACATGGCTGGTTTGCAATTGGTTGTCCCTTGGGATTGGTCCTTGCAATCTTGAGGGTTAAGCAATAAAAACGTGCACTGTGATGTGCAGAGGTTGGGGGAAACAAAAGGGAGCATGTGGGCTGGTGTGAGGAGGAAGAAAAGCTGCTGAAAACAAGGCAGCAATCATGGCTTTTGGGCAAGCAAAACCAGCTGGGTTTGACTGGTTTTGGGGAGAAAGCAGGAAGAAAATCCAACAAGCTGGTGGCTGGCAAGCTTAGCGTCAGTAGCAGGTCCACTGGGAGGGACAAGAGCTGCCCAAGGGCAAGCCAACTTGCTTGGCACATGCTAGGTTGGAAGAAAAAGCTTCTTTCCTTGGCTTTAATGACAAATGCTCCAATTCTTGCTTTGCTGAGCTCAATTAGCCACAATTGATGATAAAACAATAATAATAATGATATGTAATAATAATAATTACAAAAATGAAAAAAATCAAAGAGATTAAAAATCTGCAAAAAATTCGCAGACTTCGCAGAGCGAAGGGGACTTTGCTCTGCGAAGTCCTCATTTCTGAAATGTTGACTTTTTTGTTGACTTTTTATTGACTTTGACTTTTCTCTTTTTTTGAATTTTTGAAAATTGCTTTGAAAAGCTTGGGACAAAATTAGGGTACAACAGCTGCCCCTACTTAATTGTGTCTTTGCATAGAGGATGTGAGTGCCAAGGGCATCTCATAAACTCTTTGCGAAGAGCAATTAAGTAAAAGAAGGACTCGAATTTTGTCCTTCGCGGTACGAAAAGATGGTAGTAAATAATGAAATTAAAATAATGAAATTAAAATTGGCTACTGATGCATAAACTGAGAATAACATAGATCGTCACCTAAACAGATGGTTGGATCTGAAAGGTAAAAGATCGTCACCTAAACAGGTGATTTCGATCTGACAAGGCAAAAGATCGTCACCTAATCAGGTGGTTGGATCTGAAAAAGATAAAAAGATTGTCACCTAATCAGGTGATTTCAATCTGACAAGATCGTCACCTAAACAGGTGATTGGATCTGGAAGGTAAAAAGATTGTCACCTAATCAGGCGATTTCAATCTGACAAGATCGTCACCTAAACAGGTGATTGGATCTGAAGGGTAAAAAGATTGTCACCTAATCAGGCGATTTCAATCTGACATGATCGTCACCTAATCAGGTGATTGGATCGGAAAATATAAAAAGATTGTCACCTAATCAGGCGATTTCAATCTAACATGATCGTCACCTAATCAGGTGATTGGATCGGAAAAGATAAAAAGATTGTCACCTAATCAGGTGATTTCAATCTGACAAGATCGTCACCTAATCAGGTGATTGGATCGGAAAAGATAAAAAGATTGTCACCTAATCAGGTGATTTCAATCTGACAAGATCGTCACCTAAATAGGTGATTAGATCTGACAAGTCGTCGCCTGAATAGGTGCTTAGACTGAAAAGATAAAAACATCGTCGCCTGAATAGGTGCTTAGATCTGACAAGTCGTCGCCTGAATAGGTGCTTAGACTGAAAAGATAAAAAGATCGTCGCCTGAATAGGTGCTTAGATCTGACAAGTCGTCGCCTGAATAGGTGCTTAGACTTGTCTGGGGAAATAGAACATACCGCTGCGGGGATAATGTAATTGTCTCTAGACGGGGCTAATTGAAAAGGAAAACATGATTGTATGATGCATGATATGCTTCATGTTGTCTTATGCAATATGTTATGCAATATGGTATGATATGAGGTAGACTCAATCTGAATTTTGTTTGGGAAAACTCAGCTGGGGCATCTTAATGGCTCTGAGCAGGCGCACTCGGGAATGTGATAAATTGGGAAAGAAAACCACTGAGGATTATTCTAGAAGAACTTACTGGGGAAGCTCTGGAATAGGTTCACTGGGGAACACTAGAGATGATTGATAGATGTTGGTGAATATGTGATATTCACTGGAGAATACTGGTTGAGAATGCATGACATGAATATGAGATGCATGTATATGAACGATCTGGATATGCATGCATGGATGAGTTTGATATGATGCATGTATTATGAAAGATATGTGGGATGACAGACATCATGTTGGGTGTTATGATTGGATGCCGAGCAAAATCGGGCTTTGGATGGAATTGTATTTGGATGTGAGTAGATGCCATGCATGGTTGGGCTTTTGGGGCTGAGGCTCCCTGGGGAATGCCAATAAAAATTGGGCTTTATTGGATTGCTGGGGATATAAGGATCATTTTGGAAGCATGATCGATATCCAGCCTTAGTTGATGGAAGAGATGTTTGGGGTGTGCTGACTGGGGAATTAGATCGACTTCTATGACCGATAAACTTGATGAGACAAGATTAGACCGGTAAGATAAAAAGTGGACCGGTATTGCATTATAAACACTCGGTAATCTTCAAAGAGGATGAGGTCACAGGGGATACATCCGAATATTGACGGGGCAAAGCCGTGATAATTGATGAAAAATAAATACCTCGTGGGGAATTGTTAATCCGCTGGGTAAATCGTGCTAATCCGCTGGGGAGAAGAACTGATGATTCCGCCGGGGATGCTTGTGCTTTGGTTGGCCAATCTTGCTTGAATCGTCCTTTCGGCTTTCGATTCATTGGGGATATTCCCTTTTGATTCACTGATGACCCTGCTGGGGGAATCTTTTTAGCAATTGTCCATGCCTGGCCGGCGAAGTTTACCTGCTCTATGGACAAATATTGATGCACGCTTTAAGTACTCACAGTTCAGAGAAAATTTGTTTGTTGTTTATGCTGTTCAAAAACATAAAAGATTCCCAATAATAATTTTTTTGAAAAAGTTTTGTTTTAAGTACTATCATCAAAGGGAAGAAATGAATGAATAGAATAGAATGGGAATTTTTGACAAAAGTAAAAGACTTCTCTTGGGAAGAAATTTATTAATGGGGTGGTGGCCTACCAAGGGCGTGGCTCATTGTGATCGTGCTTGGGAGCGCCAATGACAATTGAATTTTTTGTAGGAAATTGTAGTTGTGATTGTCAATGCAAATTGGGCTTTGGGTTTGCCGATGAATATTGGGCTTTGGGTTTGCCAATGAATATTGGGCTTTGGGTTTGCCAATAAATATTGGGCTTTGGGTTTGCCAATGAATATTGGGCTTTGGGTTGGATTAGTATGATTCATATGAGATTTGCACAGGCAAATTTGATGCTCCCATTAATCCCAGATTGCACTAAAATTTGAAACAAATACTAAACACAAAAAAATTATGTCGTACAACTCAAGTTAAAAATATGTTTATTAATGAACCAACCTATCACTCATTTAAGTAAATGAACAGATTGAATATTAATGTGGGGGGAATTGAATACTCACCCGGAAAATTTGCCAACATTCCGATCAAGTTATGTGTCTACCTAATCATCGCTTCTAAAAGCACAAAAGCATTGATCACAGGGTCTGAGGGTTGTAATTTGGCCGGGTTACAAAAGAAATGTCATATGTGGGTAAATTGAATTCAAAAGGCCAAGCCAGGGGAACATCCTTTCTAAATTACATACTTCCTCTTTGTTCAATCACAACTCTTGGTGATTTACATTTATTTCTCTTTGATCTTGACAATTCTTTGATTTATTGATTCTTTCTTTTTCTTTTTCTTGGTTTGCTTTTCTTTCTTTCTTTCCTTCTTCCCTTTTTTTTTGTTTTTGTTGTCAAGATTGATTACAAAATTCACCATCACTTGACTTTCACAAACTCTCCTTTTTCGACTTAATCAAAGATGATACCCTAATCGAATGTTCCCCTTTTCTTTTGGCGAGGGACAATAATCATGATGGTTAAGGGTTCAAGAATTGAAAGAAAATTATCAGAAATCAGTGATGATTTAACCATGAACTAAAAAATTTTTTTTTACAAACTCCGGCAATCTCATTAAGCAGTTGAGCTTATGAAAATTGGCAGTTCATAGTTAATGATTCTGATTCGTTAGGCTCAAAAGGGGTTAACAAATACTCACTTCTCACAGGGTGGGCTATTTGTGGTCAATTGTTTTCACTCATTTCAAAAGAATGCCTCGATCATGTCAATGCTTTTATACAATTCAAAACAACATTTAGGTTTAACATAAAAAGGTCGAGTTTAAACAAAAATGCCGGTCTCCTGCATATGTATCAAGATTTTGAGGTTTCCTCACATTTTGGCTGGTTCTAAATGGTTCATAGAACAAACATATTAATAACGCAAATTGTATGATATAACTTTTGCACTAAGTACATATTCTCATTTTGAGTTTAATCACAAAAAAAACAGGAAACATGTATTTTAGCTTTGTGAAAATTAATCAAATTTTATCATTACCATCCATCTGTGGCTGAATGCTTTGGATCAATCCATATGATGATTTGTCAATTTTAAAATACTAATGATCCATAGCAAAAATTTTGACATTTTAAGCATATTCAGGAAAAAAAATAATAAAAAATAAACAAGCATTAATAATGATGATTCATAAGCCAGATAATAAAGAGAAAGAGTACTCAATATAAATAGTAATAAAGCGGAGTACAGGTACGAATATCAAACAGTAAACACAAAAGGTTCTGAAGAGTGCATAAGAAAATAAAATAACATGTACAGCAAAAGCATAAAACATCAAAAAAAAGGGAGCCACTCAAGGAGTGAGAGCCTCGTCGTCCTCGGTCTTCTCATCCTCATCCTCCTCATCCTCATCATCATCATCTCCTCCATCATCTCCTCCATGGCCTCCGGCAGCCGTACCACTACCTCCACCCTCTGAATGCTCGGGCCTATCCCCCGGCCAAGCACCATAAGTTGCAAACATCTCCGGTGTCGGTATCTGGAGGGCAGGATCCGCTGGCCTACCCATCTGTATCTGGAGCCGATACATGGAATCATGCATCATAGTCATGCACCTATGGTTGGAAGCATTCTGCTCCCAAGAGAAAGTACAAGTGTGGTGACCCTGTGATGCAGGTGGGGGTCTGGGTCGGGGCTGCTGCACCCTAGCTGCTCTCCTCCCCGTACAATGTCTCGCAATGTAATCATCCGTGATAGGATTCTTTATAGTCTCAGAAACATGTGGGGGGATTACCACACGCGCGTCCCGGCAGAGACCCATAATCAGGCCCGGGAATGCGAGTGGGCACATCTTCTTGGCCGGAGGTTTTATGCCACTTTCTACCACTATTTTAAGCTCCTGGCCAATCACCCTAGCCACATCTACTTGCTTGTGGGTGAGGATATAGTAGATCAAGGGTTTGACATCTAAAGTGGTGGAAGATGTGTGGCTTTTTGGCTTTATGTTATGGACGATGAGGTGGAAAATAACCTGGGCATATGTGGTAAGGTTATTTTTGATGGCCTTGGTAGGCTGCCCCGATGCATTAAGTTCATAACCTCTCCCGGATTGAAAAAGGGTTTGGGCATAGAGGTCATGGTTCCAATTCCCTTGGTTTTGGTGCCTATGGAAGGCACATAACTCCTCATCATCGAGCTGGAGGCGGTTACGGAGATAGGTGTTTATGGCTTCGCGGTCGAATCGAATGACGCGACCGCGAACCATGGTTTGGTAAGTGAATTCCCCCTCGGGGTCAGCGGGGATTGCGTTTGCATAGAATTCCCGGATGATATCGTAATTTAAGTTTAGTGGAGGATTCACTAAAACTCCCCAATTGCGGGAATCTATCAACCGTGCCAACTCCCGATAAGTGCCCCGCTCACTTATAATAAATTGCCTTTCGACCCAGAATGTCCTGCGGAGGAGCTCCTCATATCTTTCTTGATTGCGGAGGCTGAGGAAACGAGAAGCATCAAATGCCCCTTGCGGTCTAGACCTGGATGATTCGCCCCTTGATCGCTTCCCGGTTTGTTTTGGCGCCATCTACAAGAAAAGAAACAAAATCAGTAAACAGCAGACATAATCACAAACAATGTGAGGTGAAACCAATTGAATTGGAAAGGAAACATGAAAAAAATAGGGGTTTTGTTCTGTCATTTTCGCACTGCGAAGGTAGGGCCGCAGTGCGAAGTTGAACACACAATTCTGGGTTGCCCAGAATAAGGGTCGCAGTGCAAAGTTGAACTTTGCTCTGCGACCATGACAGAAAAATGCAAAATTCCCCAGATTCTGACCTAAACCCTGGGTTTTAATTTCAATCTAAAAATGCAATGCGTGTAGATAAATGATCAGAATCAACACTGGGTACAACAACCTCTTAACAGAACTCTTTTCTTTCAATTTTGCAAATGGGTTAAAAATTTTCTTTTACAAAATCAACTTGAAAACTGAAAGAAAAAGGTTTGTTTCAGTTACCGACAATGCATGCTTACATTAAATTGCAAACACAGCAACTTAGAAGTGAAAAGAAACTTAACATAACCTAACCGTAAAATTGAAATTTCGAAAATTAAACCCTAAACCACATGTTTATCCTACCACGAATCAGAAACAAAAGTAAAGAAGGATGAGGAAATTCGTACCTTGCTGTTTGCACAAATGGAGGATTTAACACGAAATTACTAAAAAGGAAAGAGTTATGGAAAAATGGGTATGTTTTAGGGTTTTTTTTTTTTGAGTTTTATGGAAAGAAATGAAGAGTTTTTAGTTTTAGAAGTTAATAAAAAATGAATAACGGTTGGATAAGAGAGAGAGTGAAATGGGTGGTTGAGGGGGAGTAATGGAGGGTTAGAAATTTTGAAAACTGAGCTGACAAAATTCGCATACTTCGCACTGCGAAGTACTTTTGCTCTGCGAATTTCAGAGTTAACTTCACAGTGCGATGCAAACCTTTGCTCTGCGAAGTACTCGGGTTCTGAAGTGTTCACAGTGCGAAGATGCTTTGCTCTGCGAAGTTATCAGACTCTTGAATTTTAAAAATTGCTACCTTTCAACACACTGGTCATTTCTATCCCCAACTATGATCATATATATATATGAAAAAAGTAATAAACAAAGATTAATGATTGCCCCTTCTATAAAACGAAACGGTATGCAACAATTATGAATGAATGCAAATGGGCGATATGCAAAGGTAAGGTATATGAAGGTTCGGAACTTCCCCCCATCCTCACGTGTAGGCTCTAAAGATGAGATTTTCTAAAAAGGTCCCTAGATTCACATATCTCACATGGAAGTAAGGTCGTCGATTGCGAACTTCGCATGACTTCAATACATTCCAAGTGAAAATCTCCTCTAGGCGGGGTTTGGCATCCTACCTCACGGACATACGTCAACGCGGGCTTCCGCTCACAACCCCATCCTAACTTAATTTTTTCTCAAGCTCGGGTAGAGAGCCTCACACGTCCGGCATTAACTCGAACAATGTGGAGTAACATCGCTCAAGTAACATCCCCACAATTGATATATAGAATATGAATATAAAGCAATATGAGGCATTTATAAACATAAAGCAAGAGAAGGATATAAACCATGAAATAAGAGCATGCAAGCAAAAAGATAAAAACATTTAGCTAAAAGCTAAATAGGATAGGCTTGACTCGCTAGTGAGGAGAGGACTCCCCAGTGAAGTCACCAGCTGTGCGCTCTCGCTAAAAAACGCAAGCTTCTGAGCGTTTGCGAACGCTCGAAAAGCTGTTGTGAAGTCGCCACCAAGGTTTTTGTTTAAAGGGAACGTTGATAAACCCTTAAGTTTTTTATTTTGAAGGGAAACGATAATAAAACCCTTGACGATGAGGAAAAGGATTGGTCATCGCAACCATTATCGGGTTCGGGAGTCGATTACGCAAGGGGAAGGTATTAGCACCCCTCACGTCCGTTGTACTCAACGGGAACCTCCTAGTTAGCTAAAGCTTAAAATGTTTTTAAATGTTTTGCGTGCATGCTTGAATATATAAGGGGAAAAAGAAAATGTGATGAAAGGGGAAAAAGTTTGTTTTTTATTATTGTGCTTGACAAGATGACGATCTTGCTCCTACGTATCCCCTGGTGCGATGGGGAATTCAAAGCTACGTAGTTCTTTGGTAGAAAAACGTATTTGTTGGTTGTTTTTAAATGAACGATGTTTTGACCGAATTCTTGCGATTAAACGTAGCTTGTATGCTCACGCATGGGAGGCTTAAGCGTTTGTTTAGAATCGTGCTAGAATTGATAAAAACATGTTCGTTGGGGAAAAAGGGTTCGATTGATCCGACGGGATCAAGAAAGGGTACAATGGACTCAACCGAGTCGATCATTGACCAAAGTGACTCAAATGAGTCGAGAAAGGGTTCGATTGATCCAACGGGATCAAGAAAAGGTGCAATGGACTCAACCGAGTCGATCATTGACCAAAGTGACTCAAATGAGTCGAGAAATTGAATTAAATGGTCACGGGGGACCAAAAGGTTCAAATTGACCACAAAGGGCCAAGAATTGGTTTGGTATGGTCGGACGCGTTGAAAATAGAATGACGATTGCCCGAACGACGAGACATACGTCACGCATTCGTTCAATCGGGGAAATGGGGAGACATACGTCAAGCCATCCTTTTTTCATTCAAGTTTTGTTCGAATTTTAAGAAATCCCAAAGTTTATCAAAACACTTGGTTTAAAACTCAAAAATGAAGAGGTTTTCATGTTCAAATTAGTTGCTGCAACCTATGAACAAGTTTGCCTTATTTATGTAAAAGATGCACAAGCCATGAAAATGCACAATTTCGGCTCAATTTTGAAAAAGGTTTCGAAAAGTGAACAAGTTCGGTTTAAGTTCACGTTTGATTGAAAATCATGAACAAGGTTATTGTTCAAGTTTAGTTTTGAAAATGATGAACTTAGCTTATTGCTCAAGTTTGATTTTGAAAGTTTATGAACGTAACTTGTTTCGCAAGTTATCCAAAAAAGTGTTGCTCGAACTTGTGAATCCTTCAATATTATGCAAAATCCTTGTTATGGTTTGAATAAAATGAGTTTCAATCCTCTTAGGTTCTGAGTTCTAGGGCTAGAACCTCAAAAATTGGCTGTTTGGGAGCCTAAACTCAGATTCTGAGTTCTGTCATGGTCGCACTGCGACCAGAGCTTCGCACTGCGAACAATGCGAAATTTTGAGTTCAGAAGCTGCTTCTGAACTGCTGTTCAGAAGCAACTTCTGAACAATCTCAGAACCTTTAGGGGAGTGAAAAGCTTTGAGAATTGGCAATAAAAAGGGGTGAATAAACCAATTTAAATGTTTTGCAAACCTTGGGATTTCTTTGAAATTCAAAAGGGGTTTTTTAGAGCAAAATGGATTTAAACAAAATTAAAGATGCAAGCATAACTCTAAATGAAAGATAAAGACTTAGAACACTTACAGAACTCCTAGCAAAGCTTGTATTGCAAGGAAATGGAGAGGACTTGAATGGTTGAAGTTTTTGCAAAAAACTTGGAATGTTGATGAGTATGAGCAATGAATTTGTGTAATGATCTGTGTTTGAACTGGTTTTTGCTATGTGTTTAGTGCTGTTTCAAGTGCTTCCAATGGTGTACAATTGCTGGTTTTTTGTGGTGCTTGTAAGTGAAACTTTATGCAAAGCATTCTATTTATAGGCCAAAACCAAATCTAATGTCATCATGAGAAAATCCTAAAATCCAGCTGATTTATGGGCTAAGATCAGGCTAAATTGCTTTGCATTTAATGCAAAAGTGAAGAGGTGACCTTGCCTTGCTGCAATGGTCAAGACTTAGCCAAATCCAGCCATTAATGCAATGGATTTTGGATAGAAATGATGATGAAAACAGGGCTGGTTTGCAATTGGTTGTCCCTTGGGATTGGTCCTTGCAATCTTGAGGGTTAAGCAATAAAAACGTGCACTGTGATGTGCAGAGGTTGGGGGAAACAAAAGGGAGCATGTGGGCTGGTGTGAGGAGGATGAAAAGCTGCTGAAAACAGGGCAGCAATCATGGCTTTTGGGCAAGCAAAACCAGCTGGGTTTGACTGGTTTTGGGGAGAAAGCAGGAAGAAAATCCAACAAGCTGGTGGCTGGCAAGCTTAGGGTCAGTAGCAGGTCCACTGGGAGGGACAAGAGCTGCCCAAGGGCAAGCCAACTTGCTTGGCACATGCTAGGTTGGAAGAAAAAGCTTCTTTCCTTGGCTTTAATGGCAAATGCTCCAATTCTTGCTTTGCTGAGCTCAATTAGCCACAATTGATGATAAAACAATAATAATAATGATATGTAATAATAATAATTACAAAAATGAAAAAAATCAAAGAGATTAAAAATCTGCAAAAAATTCGCAGACTTCGCAGAGCGAAGGGGACTTTGCTCTGCGAAGTCCTCATTTCTGAAATGTTGACTTTTTTGTTGACTTTGACTTTTCTCTTTTTTTTTTGAATTTTTGAAAATTGCTTTGAAAAGCTTGGGACAAAATTAGGGTACAACACCCATTATTCCGTTAATGGGTCATCCGTACATCCACTCATTGAGTCCATATCAACTAATTAAATATTTAATTAATTATCCAATTAGAAGTCTAATAGTCCTATTACTTAATTTGATCACTAATCAATTAAGACTCACAATTGATAAATAACTAATATAATTATTATTACGATATTGGCCCACATAATGATATTGAAATATAATTAAATAATAAAATATTCCAACACCAACACGTCGGAACAAACGATGTTAAAGTGAAGGGAAGGGTATATAAACACCTCAATGTATTGATATCACTTTAGCACCGACTCAAATAGTGTAATTTGATTTATTTTCCGTATCAAATACTATCTTCGATTGAACCTTAACTTAAGAGAGTTAACACTAGCGCTAAAACATACATATACACATCTTTTTTTTAATGACAAAACAAATTTTTTAACAAACGAGGAAACAAAATAGTACAAAAGATGCCAATCTTTAGGTTGAGAAACCTAAAGAAAACTAGCACACCAAGAGAACAAAAACAACAACAAAACACACCACAAAGAACCCCCTAAACACCAAACAACAAAAACAACACACAAACAATATCACACCTGAGAGACAACCAGAACCAAAAGCACCACACAAACAGCAGAGCCTTTGAAGCCTGGGAACCACGCCCAAACCCCTAAAGACACATATGAGATCCATCGCTGCCAACAACACTACATCTAATGCGTCCAACAAAAAATTGGCTTCACCTCCCACTCATAAAGAGAGTAGCGATGTCCAGAGAACTTACCAAAGAACCACTTCTAAGAAAGGAAAATAATCATATCCACCAAATGTTGAACCTCAAAAGCTCTACCAGAAAAAATAAAATCGTGTATGGTTTTCTAGATAGACCACACAGTCGCATGTCAGACGAGTAAAAGACCTAGCCAACATTGTCTTCCAACTTCTAACGACTCAAAGACATGAAACCACTAAATCACACTTTGGGATAAAACCCACTCCCTCCTTAACGATATAACCAATCTATACCACACCCTAGATGTAACCCCACAAGTGACAAACAAGTGATCCACCGACTCAACAGGACCCCCTTAAAGGCCACAAGGTGTGTCAGCTAGTTTTGTAATGACCCTCCGCTTGAAAAGCTTTTGCCTATAAGGGATCTTATCGAGAAAAAGCTGCCAAGAGAAAACATGAACTTTATAAAGGGGATCAACTCTTCCAAACCATGTGAAGGACACTGACAGGCTCACCAGCCCCATCACCCACCGCTAAAGTTGGACCCGAAAAAGTTGCATAAGCAGAACACGCTAAATAAACCCCATCCACACTATAATTGATCTTAGAGATTATAGGACTGCTGACACCAGCTTATAACTCAGACCTATTTATACTGTTCACCTTAACGGACAATCTAGGGATAGAAAGTTGTTAGATTATGATTTTAAGATTAACATGCTTAAAACCGTTGATGATTATAGGTTCACCTAAGAGATTAGAGAATTATAATAAGATTAACATGCTATTTTGTTAATTGTTGTAAACTGAATAACAATCGTATGATTTAGGTGCAAATTACTAATAAGTATTGCACAAATGATTCGAAAGACATAATCCTTTCTCTCAACATATTTCAAAACCAAGTTTAATTTTCAGTCATTTATGTATTATTACAACCAAAACCAATTTGCCTAAGGCAACCCCCCATTTACATACATCCTGAATATTAATGAAATTGCTAAGTAGCGATTAGAACAGTCCTTGTGGATACGAATTAAATTATTACTTCGATATAAATTAGTACACTTGCTACAAATGTATCAGCGCAAATCCGAGGCAGAGTAAAATGTGGCAACCGGTGTTGGATTTATTTGAGAAATGGCTTGCAAGGTGGAAAGGAAAGTATTTATCTATGGCAGGGAGAGTGGTGTTAATAAGCTCAGTTTTAACAACCTCAAATAAAAAGCATCCAGACAAAATCCCAAAAGACTTCAGAAAAAACAAAAATAGAACAGGTTTTGAATTCAATCATAAACATAAACTTTGAAAATAAAAACTCTATTGTCAGTCTAGGGTTGGTCAATTACAAAAACAATAAAAGTGTATTCTTATTCATCGTGTAAATTCTTATTAGCTGTGTCAATGGATGGAGCATCACCAATAAGCAGCTTGAACTCCTCTTCATCCTTCAACTTCATCAAAACCCGCTCTACCAAAGTCTTCATCTGTGTTTCGTCACCCTCTAATTTCTGCACTAGGTTATAGAAAAACAATTAATTAAATGATCAAAATGATGTGCACAAAAATATATAACAATTTTATTCTAAGATAATCAACAACGAACCAGACATTGAACAACAAAATAGAACATGAGCTTCTACTATTTTAAGCCCAATATGCCTCAAAACCCTAATGTAAATTATGTCAGTAGTACCAGCCATTGCGCATCGTACTATTATCTTTGCTTGCATCTCAGAGTCAAAGTGTTCTTCCTTGGAAGCACAAATCAAATGACCAAAGAAAAAAATGAGTTTTATTTCCGATTTATTTTCTTAAAACTTGCGTGTTTTAGTCGGACAGAGTGGTTAAGTGGCTCTCTTGGAATTTCGGACCGGATTGGTGTTCGGGTCCCAGTCTAACCGGTCGAACCGGCTAGATCTAGTTTTAATTACCTTGGTTTATTCAAATTTTAATTTGCTCTTAACCCTCTAATTTGTTCCCCTAATCTAGAGACAAGAGTTAAGTTGCGAAGTAATAAAGTCCAACCAAATATTATCGGATGATCGGACCTATAAATTAACAAAGTATGATTAAAAATCGGCAAAGTTTCATAAAATGATACAAAATATATATGTTTCGGAACTTTCACCTTGCGGCGCTAACTTTACAGAGTAAGATTCAATATTACTATTATGTTAGGAAACGACCAACGCTAGAAGAATAAAACAGAAGAAACTTACAAAACAAAAACAAAAACAACAGCATGCTATCAACAACAAAAGACTAAAACAACTGCTTACATAGAAACCAAAGAGAGAAACAAAAGTTTGCTTATCTTAAAAAGAAAAAATATTGTTAACCTCTTTCATTGTAGTTTCTCTCTGAATTTTCTCCTCACATATTGGGCAGCTTCTTATATATTCGATAGTTTCTCTATATTCAATGATTTCTTCCATACATAAGCTCTGGCTTAGTTTTCTGAAAAAATTCCCCATAGTAGAGCAAGTCGAGACTATGTACACATTCAGAGTTCAGATCTATATATTTATATTGTACAATACTTCCTTGCAGCCTAGGTTTTGCAATTAATAATATTTTTTTAAGGAAACTTAATATCTCCATACGATTGGGGGGATTAATTTGTGGAGCTAATTGAGATTCTTTTTGAGAAAATTAAGATCTATTTATTTAAGAGATTAATATATTTCCTCAAAAAAGGGCTTCTTATCATCTCGTACATATTTTTTTTTATATTTAGTGACCGATTTTATTAATATTAGTATCAGTATTCAGTACATCTAGACTATATACAAAGAAAATAGACTTAAACTACATGAGTTTGTATTGGTTTTTTCATTACCTATTTTACCATTCATTTAAACTATTTTATTTACTATTTTATCATTTAATAATATTATTTTAAATTTTAATTAAAGAAATTAAATCTCATTAAAATAGGAAATATCTCACTACAAATATTATCGATATAAAATACGAAAGGGATAGAGATTTTGGGCTGAGTTTTTTATAATTTCAATTATAACCTTAAAAAAATTTCCTATATTAATATTATATTGTTGGTGGTATTAAGAAAGATAAAGATTTATATTGTATTTGTTAAATAATTGTTGTCATTGACAAAGATAAACATGATTTTTTGGGTTTGTTACAATTTGAAAGTTACACATATTTGTACTTATAATTTTAATCAAAATTAAAATTGCATATAAAATATCGTTCATAATTTACACGCTTTAACACAATAAAAGAGCGAAAAGACAGGCACGTGCCAGTCTTTTCGATGGTAAGAAATAAATCTTTTTTCTTTTTGAGTCGATAAATCCTAGCTTAACTGTAAAAATGCCAAAATTGCTAGGTCGGATGTAATGATCGGGGTTTGAACTCTATCCCCTCCACTTGTGTGTGAGTTTCAATTGTTATTTTCATTTCTTCCATCTAAAAATAACCAAAAGATAATTTCATTAAAGAAAAATCTAAGGATAAATCAAAAGTCAAGATTGTAGAAAATACAAGGCGGAGTATCTTCATTCCATATGCAATCCAGATTATGGAGAACATATTTAGCTAAAGTGAATAGCTTGGTTGGATTGAGTCCTAACATGCAAAAAACTTAAACTATGAGAATTGACATTAAAACTAATACAATCCCCAATAATATATTTAACATAGAAGGGAGATTGTTGATGAGCGATCAACGCAGAGATTGTTGATGAACGATCACCTCTTGGACCTTATTAGATGCATCTCATTTCACTATAAGATTCAAAAAAGACATATCTTCTGCAATTTCCAATTTCTTCTTCTGCATCGCTAGAGCTTCTACTATCTGTGAATATAATGAAAAGACTTGCCAACAACTAACATCAAAAACAACACCTTCAATATTTCTCACCAATACACCAGGCCACTTAGCCCCCATCTATCACACATGTTCAATAACATCAAACCTGCTACATCAACATTAAGCTTAATACAAACCATCTAGCCTTATTTGTGTTAATGTTAAGGCCAAAAATGATTATCAAACAAATTAATTTAGAGAATAATTTTAAACATTTTTTTAAAGGAGATTAGTTTTAAACATGTTAATGTAAATATGAACCTCTTATTTCTTTATGACCTTAATATGCCTTTATCTGCCTTAATTTCGTTATGACCAATTTTTTTATATATTTAATCACTCTTATTTGCTGCTGACAAATGTTGTTTGAAAATTCTTCTCACGCATGTAATTGTCTTGGGTTTAGGTTTAGAATTTTATAATTAATATGTCATAGAGTTCACAACTCTCAACTCAACTAACAAAAATATCAAAATTGCAAGACATATGTTATGACTGAGGTTTTAAACCCCGTCTCTTCACATGTGTGTGTGTGACGGTAAGTCTCAATGGTTATTTTTATTTCTTTTATTTTAAAAAAAATAGGTTATACATAAATTTCAATGTAAATCCTCAATAAAAATGATGGTATTGTTCTTCTAACCTTGAATGGAGTGTGTCAACCCTAATCTAATTAATTTGTTTTTATAACGGCCTAATATAAATTTAATTCTGCAATAGTAATCCTTTTTTTTTTACAAAAGCAAAAGGTAATCATTCATTCAAATCGATAGAGTACATCATTCAACACCGCTAAAAACGTCAAGGATGAATCTGCGAACAAACTCACAACATCCAAGTTAATAACATATAACGGCATAATTCCTACAAAAATATATGATAAAATTAAAGTGACCGTGGAATACTCATGCCTCCGGATCTGCAACGTTGACACCCAAATTTTTGATTGAATAATCAATCTTTCAATATGAATCAAATGAACACCGCAACAAGACGGGAAATCAAACAACGCCGCATAAGACGACGAGCAACACACCACAACACTTTGATGACGAAATCACAAAGAAAAAAACTAGATCTATGTGAAAATCACTTATTTAGATTGAAATAGAGAGAAAAAAGATGAAGAGGGGTGATTTTAGGTCAAAAATTGACCCAAAATCACCCCCTCAATGAAGGAACTGGAAGAGAAAACCTATAGAGAAAAAATTAGGGTCGGCTTGTTGGAGAGGGAGAGAGAGAAAACGTGGTGTTCTTACACTCAAATTTCTTATTCAATCATTTGACAAAAATATATATAGCCATTAACAAATTTGTATTTTCTTTCAAAAAAAAATTATATTCTCATCTCCAACACTTAATAAATTATTATTTTTTTCTTCTGAAATTGCTAAAATAGCTACTTATTTTATTTAGAGAAAACATTTATTTAGATCATCATTTCTTTTTTTAGAAAAATTTGCTTATACAATTTCATTCATAATTAATTTTACAATACATGTTGGTACATCGATCCAAATTTTGGAGCTAGCATAAGATTTGGTTAACGACCTCATTGATTTGTCTCCAATAAACTAAATATGAGAGTTTTCTAAATAAGAGACAAAACATTGTTTACAATTTGTGCAACACAGAACGAAATTCAGTTATATCAGTGAACAACCTTTTTGGAATCAAGAAAAAAGTCGACGCCGTCAAGATGTAAATCCCGGATCTATTAAATAGTGTGGTAAAGGCCTAAAGCTTCCTGCAAATTGAATTGCAAACCAGTGATAACCATATAGTCTTAGCAAAAACAAATGTGTCATCTTCCACTACAAGAAAACAGCGAAATAGCGTCGAATTTTACCGTCGGCCCCCGACACCGACGCTACTAGCGTCTGACTAGAGTCGGCCTAACCCACTCTACTTCAATTTCTAGTTTTCCTTTATTTTTAAAAAGATTTAGAGTCGGCCTAACTGAGGCTAAAGGTTAGGGGACCCACATATGACATTTTAGACCATATTTAGAGTCGGTCTGTCCGACTCTATTATTTTAATTGATAAAAATTTAATATAATAAAATTATTATTCCTCTTTTTTTGCTCAAATGGGACCCATATAATGTTTAGATTAGATATAGAGTCGGCTTCGCCGACGCTAACATTTTTGCCAATAAAAATTTAATTTCTATATAAATTATTATAAATTTTTTTTTATTCAATCAACTCACACACACATATTTTTTATTTACTATGTTATTTTTTTTCTTTTATTCCTTAAACAAACCCTAGACGCCTCTCCCTCTTCTTCCCTGTGTTGTGGCCGCACCTCCAAACAACTCCCCTCTGTCATGATTGCTCTGTTCTCCCACTTCTAATCATTCACATCTACCATCCTCGCAAGAACAACCCAATTCATCTCAAACCGTTCTCTCCAAAGAACTCCTCACACTTTCTCATTCCCAATTAAATCACACCATTCTTGTGTTAGGTCATTTCGTTCTGAATTCGTTTTAACAACAGTTATTCGGTGTTATTCCACTAGAAAGGTACCAAAAACCGGTTCTCCCAAATTGCAAAAGGTAGAACCCGAAACGACGATGGATCAGGAAGAAAATGAAAGGGATGCGTTTTATGTTGTAAGGAAAGGGATGTTGTTGGAATTTATAACAGTCTCAGTGATTCTCAGGCTCAAGTTGGATCTTCGGTAATTCTTTTCTTCATTTTGTTTACATGTTGCTCATTTTTGGTTTTTACTGTTTTAAAGTTTTTGTTTTTATTGCTAATCAAATTGAAGGTGAGTAGAAAAATGTTGGTCGAAAATGTAGATAGTGGTTATGGTTAAAGCTTTGTTCTTTTCACCCAATATGAGACAACAATTTGGATAGTTAATGTAGTTCAAATGCATTGTTAATTATGTTCAGTGAATGATTAATGGATATAACACAGTGTAGCCATTTATTAATCACACCATGTGGCTTTTAATGTCCATAACAGCACTACCAAACTAATGTCCTTAACAGCTCTCACCTCTCACACTCGATTTCCCTCTCACCTCTCACACTCGCCGTCATTTCAGCTTTTTCACAGATTAGTCGCCGTTTTCATAGATCTCTCAACTCAACACGCAGTTCTCATCTCTTACGGTGTCAAAATCGCGTTAGTTCTCATCTCTTACGCAGTTTTCATAGTCGGATGGTTTGAGAAGGGGTTTTACGTGTACAGGTGGTGTGTGTCGAGAAGGGGTTTCAACCCCATTTTACAGATCGGTTAGTTTTCTTTACTTCACTTCCAATTCATCGCGTTTTCAGTATTTTCGCGTTCTGAATTTCGCAACTGAAAACCTAATTTCGAGTCCAATGCATTTATGTACTTTTTTGCTTATAAGTTAGTCCTGAGTTGTTGATTTTAAGAATAACATTATTGTAACCTTAGTTATTAGATAAAAATTGTTGATTTTAAGAATAACATTATTGTTGATTTTATTGTAGGTGTCTCATTTGTCTGGTTAATAGAAAGGACTTTTTTTTATTTGCAGATTTCTAGTTCAGTTTTGTAGAACAGGGTATACAGTAAAAATTAGCAAAAAAAAAAAATCTAGCGTCGGACAAACCGACTCTAATATTTAGTTGACTTGTTTGACTGTAGAGTGGGTTGGCCGACTCTAAAAGATTTAGTTGACTGGTTTGAAGTTGACTTTAGCGTTAGTTCAGCCGACTCTAAATTTTATAGTTAGCGTCGGTCTGGCAAACTCTAAATTATTTGTTGACTTTTTTGATTTTGAATTTAATAGCCTCAACTGGGCGAAGAGTCGGTTTTAGAGTCGGCTTAACCGACGCTATGTTAACCTCGGAGGGCAAATAGCCGACTCTACCCAGTAGCTTCAAATTTTTTAGCCTACCCCTGACCCCGACGCTAAATCTGTGTTAGCGTCGGTTTTAGCCCTGTTAGAGTGGGTTTTTGGCCGACGCTAAATCGCAGTTTTCTTGTAGTGTTCATCTCTAATACACATACCTATGGAAATCCAAATTTGTTGCAAAGAGATAGCTGCATCGATGTTTCACTCTGACAAAGGTCGCAGGGCTTTAGCATTTGCTTCTAGCCATTACTCTAGTAGTCGCACTGCTCTGTCCAGTGCCTGCAATGTTATTTCAGTTGCGTTGTGCCATAGTTTCAGGTTGTGGTGCTTTCATGAACTACATAAATAGCAATCAAAATAGGTAAATTTTTATAAAAAAGTAGTGTAATTTGTTTCTCTTGCAGAAATATCTTGCTTTGAAGGTAGCATTATTTTGCATACATTGTGTGATTGTCTAAATTGAACACAAAAGACATGATAATTCTACAGAGGCAAGATTATCCATTAAGCCTGATAAACAATTATATGTTTCAAATTGTGATATTTTGTTTCTCTGCCAGAAATTTTGCATTGAAGGTAGCATTATTTTATGTCATTTATTTTAAGATTTTCGTCTAATGTACATTAATAGAATAAAAATTCAGAGCACAATTTTATCAACTAAATTTAGAATGTTATTTCTTCAAAACTTTCATGATTGTCCCCTGTTCTTCCCAGATACGATTCATAAATTTAGGAACTATTGAACTTCAACCATTGGACCTTTATTTATTTAAAAAAAACTAGCAACATAATACATTGGATTTCTATCTAGCAATTGCTTATGGCTTTTGGTTAAATCAACAAAGGAGCTTCACCAACAAGCTTGAACTTTGATAGCTCCTGAAAGTTCAACCAAGGTCTCTTCCAAATCCTAGCTTGATAGACATTCACCTTCTCTCCATCCTTGGCCTCCAGTGCAACGTCATAAAAGTTTCCATCAGTAGGGTACTTTGAATCTATACCCTTCACAAACTTCAGATTTATATCCTGCATCAGGTTTTAAAAAAAGATTTAACTAAGGGTGTGTTTGGTAACACCTATAAGCTAACTTATAACTTATTGAATTAGCTTATAAGCTTGCTGGAACAAAATATGATGTGTTTGGTAACAAGCTTCTCTCACGAGCTTATAACTTTTTTTGAGATACTATTTCAAATAGCTTTCGAGTTTATAACTTATAGCTTTTTACATTTTATTCCATTTTTAACCTTATTGTTTTAATTTTAGTATTATTTTAAGATTTCTGTAAAACACGTCTCCTACAAACTTCCTTTGATGATAAATCATACAAACTTTTTTCATGCAAGTAGTGTTAATGATTCGGAAAGCATACTCTGCCAATAAACGTGGAATGGAATAAAAAATGCACAAATAAATGAAATCCATAATTATGTTCTGTGCAAAATGTCAATAACATTTTAATGTAAAAATATCAATTCTCTTTATTTATTTTTTTGGAAATATCAATTCTCTTTATAATTGTTAAGGAAGGACGAAAAAAAATTGGTAGGAAAATGAAATGTTTGTAGGAGAATTAAAAAAATTAGCTTTCTAAATTTTGACGTTTAACTAGCATAATTAAATAAAGTTCATAAAAAAAATTGTTAAATAAAAAATGTCAATTAAATTCATAAAATACATTTATCATATTGGAGATGAAAATAATTTGAAATATTAAAAAGAAATATATTAAGAAAAAAATCATATATGTGATTTATAAAGAAATAAAAATAAACAAATATGTCATTTTATATTTATCAGTAATTCAATAGCTAATTTTACCAAACACTTTAATTTTAATAAGCTATATTTTCAGCTAGAAGCTATCAGCCATCAGCTTTAAGTTAGCTTTTCAGCTATCAGCTATCAGATAGCTTATAGCTTATTTTTACCAAACACACCCTAAATGAAGTGGACAAATATAAATAACAAGTGAATTCATATTTTATTTTAGTCTTAATCCTCTACAGATACATAGGAATGTCCGAAAAGTTTGATAATGGCGTATTTCTGCATTCTACTAGTGGTAACAATAAGGAGGCCCATTTTCTTGCAAAGATTGCCCATGTTCATATTGAGAGATATTGGATTGAGGAAGAGCCCAATTATATATTTTTCTTTCAGCAATGCTATACACAGCGACAACAATTATCCCAAATTGATCCCGAATTAGAAACAAGCCAATGTAAAAGCAGTGTTGAGCGGAAATCATGGGAGGTGGGGACAAAAAGATGGAAATCATGAAATAATGGGTGAGCGGCATACATGCCACAGAGTATCGTGAAACTTTCGTATGACATTTTTTCGCTTTAAATAACATTTTTCTTTTTCTTTTAACCATTATATATAGTGAGGTTTCAGATTATATAACAGGAGAGTTAGATGATTTGGCCTATGACGAAATGGGTCATTTGGAAGGCTATAAATGACAGAGTTTTTGCTAATGAGACTCAGGATTGTTGGATGAAATAAAAGTGTCCGTTGTCGAGATGGGTTTGAGTAGAACATTAATGTCGTCGTTCCTTTTTTGTGAGTGGTCATGGGACCCAGGAGATTGTTCGGTAAGGTAGTGGTGGTGCAATTGTCTTGGGTAGAAGGTGGCAGAATGTTTTTACGCTGTTAAGATTAGGATTTCAGTAATTGATTTGTAAGGGAGCTGTGAAACACATTACATGTGTTTGCTGGCTCTGTCATTTCTGGTTGCTGCTGTTTGCTTCTGTTTTCATGTGTTGTTTTGGCAGTATTTCCAAGCTTTTAGCTTAGAGATCGAGTTCATTGTTCATTTGTTTCTTTGCTTTAGCTTCTGGTTGTAACTGTGGTAGGTTATTATTGATTGTTTAGTGTTTGTTTCATTTATCTACCTGCTAGTTGCACGGTTTGTATTAGTATTTCAACAATGATATTTAGACATTCTTTCTTTTCTACACAATCATTCTCTCAATTTCTTTCTATCTCTCTACTTCAATCACATCACATCACAAACATATCATATCTATCACATCACTCTAGTTCTTTCTCTCAATATGTATAAATATGTATGAGTTTCTGTAAATAATTTTTCTTAGTGTTTAGTCTAGCAGAATTGAGCAGTGATATTACTGAAACGAATTCATGCTTGAACATTCATATATAAAGAACCACATACACAAAAAAAAAAACAGAGAGACAACAGAAAAAGCACCTTTTTGTTTTTGATATTGAATTGATCAACAGCAAAACGAGCCAAGTTATCGGTGGTTGGAGGATCGATCGGATTCAACTTCTTCACTACGGTTGAGGTCGTTAGGTCTTTACGGCTCTGCTCCACTTGGAAAAATCTGCCCACCCATATACTTGCGGCCATTACTCTTAAATTTAGGAAAATACTAGACAAAATACTCTGAATCGGTAGAGGGTTCGATAATAGGGTCCCGTCTTTTGGAAACTTCTCTGAAGGAGCATCACAACCACGCTTGAATTCTGTTAGCAGCAACCCCTTTTGCTCAAATAGCCGCGCTCGAATTTCTGCTTTGTAGGCATTCACCGTCTCCCCATCCTTGGCCTCCAATGTGACATGATACAACTTACCCGCAACAAAGTACTGCTTCAAATCTACACCCTTGACAAACTTCAGATTTGCATTCTGCATTAGGTTTTAAAAAAAGTAAATAGTTAAATGATGTGAACAAAATTAAATATCAAGTGAGTTCATGTTTTATTTTGGCTTTAATCCTCGAATTCCCAAATATAGATTCTTTTATAAGCCAAGGTTCTGGTCCGAAATATGTAAAGTCATACCAAGATATTACAACTTAGAATCAAGAATGGAACAATGATATTACATTGACCGATTGGATCTTAACCAAAGGGTTAGAACATTAAGATATAAACAATTCCATACAGAAGAAAAAGAACCTCTTTCTTATTGTATTTATCAACAGCAAAACGAGCCAAAATACAAGTGGGATCATAGCGTATTCCTGATTGGTATTTAGGTGCCACATGTGAAAATCCTCTCGTGAATATCTTGTCATGTTATTTAATGAATTAAACTCAAATGGAAATGTCTTGCTCTAATTTTAGTGCAGTGATCAATGACTGTAGACGTCTGTTAGCTAACTTCTGATTTAGTAACATCTGATGTTAGGTTTATTCGGAGACAAGCCAACGAAGTCGCTCATAGCTTTGCTAGGGTGGCTTTGCGTCATGCTAGTTTCCATATTCATATTAAGATTTCATCTTGTATCTCTAATATTATTTTAAATGAAATGCAATAAGTTTCTTCTTGTCAAAAAAAAAATCAAAGATAGCCATAAATTTAAATAAGTGGGGTCAATGTCATATTAAACAAATGTATAAAAAAAAATGTAAACGCGTAAGCAATTAAAGTTGATATAAGTTATGTTTATAATTGCTCTCAAATGCTGATTGATTTGAATTTTTTTTATTCATGTCTAGCATATTAAAAAAAAAAAATACAACCATAATCAATTATTTTGATAGTTTGACAATCATAGAATTTTAGGTAAACGGAGGGTGTTTGTCTCGAGTCGGTCGACTAGTATTTAAGCTAGGATTAACATGATTATTGGATAGAGAAGGTATATTATCAACTGAAGGAGGGTCAACCATTGTAGGCAATGCATTAGATGGTGAAGAAGATGATATTACCTCATAATTAGAGGTAAGAGGGCCTAGGTTGGTAGAAGTTAAAGGAAGTCAAGTTGTGTTGAATAAAGAGGGGTCAATTTGATCCAAGATTAGAGGTTTTGAAGTAATGATTGATGAGTCTTTGGAATCTAAAATTATCATATGTATTTCTTGAAAACTACTCATGAGAGTTAGTAAATGTATTGATGGATGAATCATAAGATTGTGAGTGTGTGGAATTAGTATGTGTTTATTGGTGTTTTTGGTAAACAAGAAGACTAGTTTTTGAAAGTTGCTTGCAGGATCAAACTAGAACTTCTAGGACATGTTTGTGCAAAGTTTTTACAGAAAATGTATGAATGTTCATCATATTCATAAGTTTGTTTATGAACAAGATGAATAAAACTATTTTGATATGAAGAAAACTGTTTATTTTCATATATTTCATTTGAGGTGTTGGTGGTTTGGTCTTGGTGGGTTTGAAGGTATTGAAAGCTGCGGCCTTTTGTTTGATTTTATCTAATGAGGTATCTTTTTTTTCTCTATGTATGTTTTTTTTAGTGTAACCATATGTCTTGAATCTTGTTGTGTGTTTATTTTCATATATTTCATTTGAGGTGTTGGTGGTTTGGTTTGGATATTTGTTTTTTTTTTGTAATTTGGTAATTTGGACAGTTTCTTTATGTTATTTGACATAAATGTGTATGTTCCCATGAGGCACATTTTTTACGATTTTGGGCACGTCGTTCTCCGTCCAAACCATTTAAGAATAGGCACTCTTTATGATTTTATTATATGAGTTTTGGGATTTCATTTTGATTGGTGATTTGAGTAAAGGAACGTATTCTAATTTGGTGATTTGATGATATATTGTGTTTGAAAAACATTGTTCAAGGATGTTGTTTTGGGGTTGTTTACTATGTACTGGTGTTGTTTAGGGTGGTCTGATTTGGCTCTGTTTTGAGCGACTTTAGATTTCTTAGTCATTGGGGGTTTTTTATTTAGAGTTTGTATTCTATTTTTTTAAGGGAAATAGCTTATAGCTTTTCATTAGAAATCAAAGTAGCAATACAAGAAGGTACATCATTATAATAATGGGGACTAGCTAAGAATGTGGCCTCTCGTGCGAGTGTGTGAGCGACCTCATTCGCTTGTCTTCGACTGAACTTGACTTAGAGTTTTGTAACAAGTAGTTGCACAGTCTTTTACAATCATCAAGAATATCTCCGAACTCTGAGTAATCATTGCTACCATTGTTAAAATAATCAACAACTCTCTTGGCATCCAATTCAAAATCAACGTTTGGGAGTTGTAATTCTTGAACCCACTGTATTGCGTAGGACAACCCCAATGCTTCCCCTACAGCCGTATCACAAATGGGACTAGTCCACATCATCTTGGCTTTCACAAAATTCTCATTGTCGTCTCGAAGACACATGCCAAATCCAACACGGTTTAGAGATTCCGAAAACGACGCGTCCACATTGCACTTAATTCTTCCAAGACTTGGTTTTTGCCACCGGGGCTGAGATTGCAGCGTTGTAGCACTTCTGCCATCTGGTATATTCCCTGCATTCTGCACAGCAGAAGCAGTGGCGTCCATCCCTTGCTTACTCAAGCAGTTGTTTGTAGCTCGCCATCCAAACAACAACTGTCTCGCACGTTCAATCACTCCCTGACAGTTTTCGGAAACATTTTGCTTGTGACAGATTCAGCACTAAAGCAAATATAATCTCTGCTACTGTGTTGTTTTCTTGCATTGTTGTTGTCACGTCATTCAAAATGTGACTAAAGCAAATATAAACTCTGCTATTGTGTTGTATTCTATGTTTGTTTGTATTCTATATGGTCAAAAAGAATTTCAGAAGCTGATTTGTGATAAAGATATTTGTATAAGCTATTAAATTTAAAACTGAGATATGTTTTTGCTTAGGTTGGTTGTTTGTATATAGGCAATGCTATGTAAAATTGGGCAGTTTCAATTTGTAAGAACTATTTTATTTTTCTTAATTATGTTACGTTCTCTAAATTAATGGAAATTGTCTTTGGAAATGGTTAAGTTCTTTCAATTTTGTTTTTCAAATCAAGGTTCTAGCAAATTAATTGTCGTGGTGATACAACACAACAACTTATTCTAGTACAATAAATTGGTGCTTATGATTCCCTTTACTCTTTTCCTTTTTATAAGATCCATTTAGTAACCTTAATTTCTTTAATTATTGGTTTGTTTATTTCTCTATGTTAGGTTTTTGTAATTGGCTGCATTTTGTTAAAACAAGTGTTTGAGCAAGATGTTAAACAAGATGTTCTGACATGTTGGTACGACATCGTAGCGTATCGTGTTTCGCATTCTTGGATGCTTTATTTTCACGTGATATCTCTGAAGATTTGATTGAAGAATTTATTCACGTGATTTATGTTCCAACAGGAGTGTGTTTTCCTGAAGCAGCAAAGATTGATTCAAGCTTTAATGATATTTACTAAATGATGTCTAGGCATTTAAGGAAACAATTTATATGCGCTTCCGGATTATTGTGCTGAAGTTAATATGGAATCAGCTGTGTAATTAGCCCGATCTGCTCATCAAGTCCATGCTATCATCAGGGTATTTAAATGAATACTGAAAACCTAAGAAGATGACTGAAGAAGATTGGTCCAAAGAAGAGGATAACCTAGCTCTTGGAAAATCCAAAGCATTGAATGCATTACTCAATGGTGTTGACAAGAACATGTTTAGATTGATAAACATTTGCACTGTGGCTAAAGATGCTTGGGAGATTCTCAAAACTGCTCATGAAGGCACTACTAAAGTTCGTATATCAAGGCTTCATCTTCTTACTACAAAGTTTGAGAACCTTAGAATGTATGATTATGAAACCATTCATGACTTTCACATGCGCATTCTTGATATTACTAATACATCATGTGGCTTAGGTGAAAAAATGCCTGAAGAGAAATTTGTAAGAAAAATTCTTAGATCTTTACCTAAGAAGTATGATAAGAAAGTCACAGCTATTGAAGAAGCTCAAGATATAAGGAACATGAAGGTACATGAACTCATTGGATCACTACAAACCTTTGAGTTAGCAATCAATGATAGACTAAAGAAGGAGAATAAAAGCATAGCCTTCATATCCAACACAGAAGAGGAAGATGATCAATGTGATATGGATACTGATGAAAGTTTTTCTAACAAGAGCAGCAACTTTAAAGGATCTAGTTCCAAGAAGAAAGAACAAAAGGGCTGCTTAAACTGCAAGAAAACTGGTCATCACAAATCTTAATGTCCTGAGTTGCAGAAGGATAAATCCAGAAAGAACAGTTCAAAATCAAGCAACTTCAAGGACATATCAGAAAAAGTCTTTTGGCTACTTGGAGTACTCTTGACCAAGATTCTGAAAATGAAGATGAAGATGAAGAAGAAGTTATTCTGGGTTTGATAGCAATAGAATCATCTGATGAGGAATCTGGATCAGAATCTGACAAGGAAAATGAAGCAGAAGCCAATTTGAATTTGGTTGCAAATGTATCTTCTGATACAAGATCAGATTCAGACTCAGATGTAAAAGATGAGGTATATTCTGAACTATCTCATTCTGATCTTGTTGAAACAGTCAAGGAACTTATGAACCACCTCAGAAGCAAGTTAAATCAATTTAAAACTTTGAAAAAGAAAAATAACTTGCTGGCTGATGAGAATCTTCAACTTCAGAATCATATCAATGATATTGATGAAGAAGTTAAAGAGCTCAGAGAAATGGTTCATAAGAAACATTTCTTAGAAAATCAGACTCTAAACTTGAAAATGTTTAGAGTCTGAAGAGTTCAGAACCTGAAACAAGAAAGTCTCAGAATCTGATAAATTCAGACTCCAATTTTAAAAAGGCTGTGATTATGAAACCTTCAAGGAATAATAAACCAGCTTATTCAAAACCTTATAAATCTCAGAATTTCAGGCAAAGTAAACAAAAGAAAGCCAATCTGTCATCTGTTTCTGATTGCACTAAGAAAGGTCAAACTGAAGCTTGCCTTGTGTCAGGAGCTGGCAAAACTGATGTTCTTAAGAAAACAGAACCAAAGTCTTCAAAGGTTCAAACTCTAAAGAAATCAGAACCAAAGACCTTCAAGTCTCAGGTTCTGAAGAAATATGGGTCAAGACCATTGAGAACTCAGGTTCTGAAGAACTCAGTGTCTGATACTAAGACTTATTCAAAACAAAGGATTCACATCCAAGGTTTCTGAACAAGTCTGAGTATTATAACTCCAGACATAAGGTGCATAAGATTAAACCTTTCAGGACTAACCCAAGAGGACCCATAAAGATATGGGTAACTAGGTCTGAGATTGTCTCTGTTGCAGATATGCTGAACAGCCAAAGAAAAGAAGAAATCCTGGTACCTGGGCAGTGGCTGCTAGCAATGCATAACAGAAGGCAAGTCTATGTTCCAAACCTTGATCATGAAAGAGGGAGGAACTGTGGGATCTGGAGGAAACTACAAAGACTAGACCACTGGTACTGAGTTTCAGCTCTCAGAGGACACTTCAGAACCTGAACCAGAACCTGAGTCTGAAGATAGTCCAAACCTGAAAAGCCTCTCAGAAGCTGATACTTCTCCTTAAACCAATCAAGAACATTGTTGGAACAAAAATGGGTGTTCAGCAACAAAATGTATGAACAAGGAGAGGTAGATCAGAAGCTCAACAGAGGTATGTTTTGTTCTTTGTTATTCTTAATAGATTCTACATGAGTTGGGAAACTATCAGATTCATGAAATCAGCAAAACCTTCCTTGTGATAACATTGCTATAATCTGTATGTCAAAAATTCCAAATCTACATTCAAGAGCCAAGCAATTTTGAACTTAAACATCATTTTATTAAGAGATTTTGTTCAGAAAATAGATTTAAATTTATTAAAAAGAATCTGAACAATGCATTTCATCTCTTGGAAAAATTTGCTTGAATCTGGATAAGAAACTGAGATTCTGAAGTCTAACAGAAGCTAAGACTTAACAGACACTCACTCTGAGAGTCTGCAGAAAGTTCAGCTTCTGAAGACATCAGAGTCTGAGTTTCAGAATTTTTGATTTTTGATTTCTGATTAACTCATTATAAGTGGACTTTTTTTTTCACATGACCCACTAATGAGAGTGAATCTGAACTGTTGTTCAACACTTGGTCAGAATCTGATAAGTAATAACAGCTGGGCAATGATGAATTAAAGCTTTGAAAGTTACACTTTGTCCCTCCCAAAGTCATCAATATGCAAATGTGTTTTTCTGTTTTCAGTTCTGAAATGTTTTAAACAAAAACTCAGACACATTTTTTTCATTAAAATTGCTCAAATTGATATCAGACATGTTCAGTTTTTCAAAACATATTTAAAAAAAACTCTGAACAGCTCTGTCTGAAAGTCTCTCTTTGGTATCAGACATGTTCAGTTTCTCAGATCCTTATTTAAAAACTCTGAACAATTATGTCTGAAAGAGTTCAGAAGCACTGAGCTAAATGCTATATTTTTCAGTTTTCTGAAAAGAAGTTCAGTTGTGCTTAAATCTTCAGTTGGTATATGATCTGAACATTTTTGTCTAAAATAGTTCAGTGATACTAAACATAATGTACTGAACAAAAATGCTCTGAACAAAATGATCTGTTTTCAGTTTAACAATTCTGAACAGATTGTGTCTGATCAGAATACTCTGAACAATCTTTCATGTTCTGAACAACATTCTCTGTTTTTCAAATGCAATGTTATATACTTCATGTATGATCAAGCTTGCTCTGATGTTTATCTTTGCTGCTTGATTACCTATATAATTGCATTTTTATCTCACATGTTTTCAAACTCTCTTAAAATTCTGGAAATTTTCTTTTTGTTGATGACAAAAGGGGGTGAAAAAGTAAACAAGTATTAAGGCTCCTGAGCTCAGAATATAAGTTAAATTTTGTCAGTTAATTAACTTATGAGGGGAGTAAAATGTATTAAGGCTATCTCTTAGCCTTTGATTTATTTTTTGTGAGATACATTACTCTTAATGAGTTGAAATGAATTTAAATAACTTGGATTAGACTCAGGGAGCTTACAAAACTCATCCTGTGGATTATCATACTTAGGGGGAGAGCTTACAAACCTCATAACCTGAAGTCAGCTTGTTATTTATAATTCTGAGTGAAAATTTCACCTTATTGTTTTAAGTTAAATTTAATTAACATGGATAAGAATCAAGGGGCGCTTGCAAACCTAACCTTGTGGATTATCAGACCTAGGGGGAGCTTGCAAACCTCATCCTGAAGTCAACTTGTTAATTAAACTTAACAACAGTTCTGAAATTCTCACATTTTTTATTTAAACTGAATTTAATTAACCTGATTCAGACTCAGGGGGAGCTTACAAACCTCACACCCTGCAGTTAACATGTTAATTAAATTAACAACAATTTTCTATTAATACTAATGTTTGTCATCATCAAAAAGGGGGAGATTGTTGGAACAAAATGTATGAACAACTCTCTTTTGGGTTTTGATGATAACAAAGTGTTAAAAAGAAAATTGGTATTGCTAATGCTTTGTTCTAAGTGTGCAGAACCATGTTCTTAAGTTTGGTAATTAATATTGGTTATGGAAGAACAAGCTAAGAGCAAGAAGGAAAGCATAGAAGCCTTTGTTGCAAGTCTGAAGCAAAACTGGTTCTGAAGCAGCTTCTGAAGGCAGAGTCTGAAGGGTGCTTCTGAAGGCAGAGTCTGAAGATTGCGTCTGAAGGGTGCTTCTGAAGGTTGAGTCTAAAGGTCAACAGAAGTCAACGTCTGAAGGTTGTGTCTGAAGGTCAACAGAAGTCAACGTCTGAAGGCTGAGTCTGAAGGTCAACAGAAGTCAACGTCTGAAGAAGTGCGTCTGAAGAACAGTGCTTCTGAAGGGTGAGTCTGAAGACCTGCTTCTGAAGTACTGTTCCTGAAGAAGCTTCTGAAGTCTGAGTTCTTGAAGGAAAATCAGCTGTCTCTATCAATAGTAAAGCCTGCAATGTCAGAACAACTCTTTGGAATAGTTGCCTCCTTCTCAGAAACATTCCCCAGCTTTTAAGGAATGAATTCAAACTTTGTGTGCTCTGTTTTCACGCACACAAACTCAGCTGGACCTAGCCTCTCTTTGCAACGGCTCTTTGCTGCAATTCTGATCAAATCTCAACAGCTCTTTTACCCTCTATAAAAGAGTGAAGATTTGAAGAAAGAACACAAGACTCTGTACAGAAAAACTACACTGCAACACCAGAACTGCAAACACTCTGTTTTACGTTTTCTGTCACAAAACAACTTAGGAATTCTTACAATTTGTTTATCTTAGAATTCCTTAAGTATTAGAGTCTTATTTGAGTTGTATTTTGTGAACACCTCTGATATTTGATCAAGTGTTCAACACAAACTTATTTTCTGTTGTAAAATCAGTTTGAAACCCAAAGTCTCTTTACTTTGTGTATTGAGCAATTAGAAGTCTCTTAGCTTTGTGCTTTGAGCAGGGAAGTCTCTTGACTTTGTGTCTTGAGCATTGGAAGTCTCTTGACTTTGTGTCTTGAGCATTAGAAGTCTCTTACTAGGTGTTTGAGCATTGAAGTCTCTTAACTTTGTGTTTTGAGCAATTGTAATCAGATTGATTATAGTTAAATCTCCTGTAAGTGACATGGGGACTAGACTACTTCCGGTTTGTGGAAGGAACTAGTATAAAAACATTGTGTCTCTTTCCTTCCCTCTCTCTTTACTTTTTAATCCGCTGCATAATAACTCTGAAAAGGTTTCAGAATCTGATTCTGAACATAACATAAGTTTTGAGAAAGGAAAAACTGCTCACACAATTCAACCCCCCCTTCTTCTGTGTTTTTCTCACCTTCAATGCTTGCTTAAGTTAAACTTGATAATACGTTAACACATGCAATTGAGCATAGATATTTATAAGGGCACCAGAAATCTGTCTACATATGTATTGGTTAACAACTTAACAATTATTTCCCTCCAACAATATGCCACATCCCATCTTAAATGCTATCTTAGTCATATGGCATGCTTAATTGCATGCGATAGCCAAGTGGCCTTATGCGTGCGCAGACAACAGTGAGAGGGAGCATTTATTAGGTTGTCTGCGTATTTGATGTTGTTGTCTCCTCGTATACACTTGTTGCATTTAATGACTATGTTGCAGTCATTAATATTATTCCTTATGCATGCCACTTGCGCACCAATAAGGAATAAGCCTGCTTTTCTCTAACTAATTGAATGTGCAGAGTCACATTAAATGAGGCTTTAGAAATCAATCCACATTTAAACCTCAATAAACAATGGAGGGAACATTGCGCAGCCAAAACAACAACATGTGAGAGGGAGAATTTAATAGGTTGTTTGTGCTTTTGATGCTGTTGTCTACTCATATACAATTGTTGCATTAAATGTGGGTTGCAGTCATTAATATTATTTCTTATGCATGCCACATGCGCACCAATAAGGAATAAGCATGCCTTTCTCTAACTAATTGAATGTGCAGAGTCACATTAAATGAGGCTTTAGAAATCAATCCACATTTAAACACATTGATTACACATTGGAGGGAACATTACGCAGCCAAGCACCACCAATAGTGAGAGGGAGAAATTAATAGGTTGTTTGCGCATTTGATGTTGTTGTCTCTTCGTATACAATTGTAGGATTAAATGTGGGTTGCAGTCATTAATATCATTCCTTCTGCATGCCACATGCGCACCAATAAGGAATGAGCATGCCTTTCTCTAACTAATTGAATGTGCAGAGTCATATTAAATGCATTTTTAAGCATCAATTGACATTTAAAGCTCAAGAAACACTCAAGGACAATGCGCAACCAATAGTTATTACACCTTGCTGTCATTAAACAGATACCTTATGCATGCCACACACGACCAATAAGGAATAAGCATGCATGGAATAAAAATTGGATGTGCAGAGTCACATTAAATGCGTATTAGGTCATAAATGCATGCTTAGACCTCAACAACCAATCAGTGAACCGTGTGCAGACAACCTTTACTACATCTTGCAGCCATTACATGTTTTTCTTATGCATGGTGCACGCGACAAATAAGGGGTAAGAATGCATGGACAACAAATTGGATTTGCAGAGTCACATTAAAGGTAATTTTAATCATCAATTCACATTTAAACCTTAAGAACCAATCAAGGAAGAGTCTGTTATCGTCATTATTACCCCTTGGAATCATTATTAGTATTCATCATGCATATCATACCTAATCAATAAAGGATATGCATGAATGCCCAAAAGGCATTTTTTAGCATGTCTACGTTGGGAATATGAAGCATCTATCGCATGACATTTATTAGGTAACCCACGTGTGTCGGGAGTCTATGTGATAAGTGAATAGGTTGTATCTAAGCAATCATGCTGAATTTGCATTTATGATAGCAGTATAAGTTCATAATCATAAACTAAGATCGCAGATAACACTATTTGCACCCATAACCTTATGATTGACACTCGAATGAAATCATAAATGTATGGGCTCCCATTAGTTACTAAAGTAATGCAAATAGGTGCATTTACATCAGGAATAAATACAAATCAATGTGTAACATGCCAAAAACGAACTGGTCTATAGTCAACATAAGCTTTTAAAATGTGGCAGACAACCTAATTAATTATATTAAAGTCTAATCAATTCTCTTTAACCATACAAATAATTATATTGAATAAGAAAAATGTGGCAGACTTAATACTATGGTTTAACGACTAATATTTCATAAGGAAAACACAAAAGATTCATTTAATTAATATTTGGCAATACAGTAATTGGGTAGTTAATAAACGACGACACCAAAAGCAGTCAGAATTGGAAAAACTTAGTACAAAACTTGGGACATGCCCATGACAATAACAATTAAACAACACAAATTGACAACTTAGTTCGAACATAAACCACACATTACTAACTTTTACTTAAAACTAAAAACAGACTGGACGCTTGACACTCATGTAAATAGTCTCGTTATTTCCAGCCTTTGATGCGCCAATCTTAATAGTGGTGCCAATAGAAAGTCTGCACGCTTCAACCATACGACCCCATCCTCCTCCAATTTTGACGTGGGTGTTTGGCTTTGTCCCATAAACAGCAATGCACCTCCACTTGTTGCCACAATCATCAATTAGCACCAAAGACGTAGTTTTTTTTCCCAAAGCCAAAGTGCAAAATTCATTGTTATATAGCAGCATCTACATATAAAAAAAAAACTCAAATCAATATAAAAAAATGAACAATAATGTAAGCAAACAAACAAAATTAAGGATTCTTACCAAAAATCCAGATGTGACATCATATGTAGTAAGCTATTTCTCATAATTCAGCTGAAAGTTTTTCTCATCATGTTGAAAGGTTAGGATCTCACATGTAATTGGAACATTTTGATAGACAAATTCTAGAACAACCGGTAACTCAATCTCAAACTTCATCGGAGGGTTAAATGAAGGGGGAGCTACCACCAAACCAACCATGCTAATGACATTTATAGCAAATTGGCTATCCCCAGAAAATACCATCAGCATCCATCCCCCCATATGGATGTCATAGAAATCACGTATCACGTTAAACCCAGTTGTTAGATACAGAGATCCGTTAATCATCTCAACTAAAATGTCAAATTTGTTGTTGCTAGTGTCGATAAAGGTAACATAACCACCAATTTGATGGCCAAAATCATTCACAAACATTCTTGGCAACATAACTACACCTTGGGTTAAACATGAAAAATATATAAGTATACCCTTTAGGCCTAAATAACGCAACAACATACATATAAGAAAGGATATACAAAAATAACAATTCTTTATGCAGCAACATGCATATAATAATATTCATAGTTTATGACATACTCAATAATGCAACATATACTACAACATACATGCAAAAAAAACTAAAAGCTATTATGCTAAACAATATATCTCATAATGCAATTTTTTAAAATCATAACAAAGTCGTATAAAAGAACACTTAAAAAGAATAACAACACTTGCATTAAAACTTTAACTATTATGCAAACCAAAGCAAGTTTTGCATACCATCTATTAACATAACATAATGTGTCGTGTGTTTAAAAAGGATGCATATGTGGCTAAGAGAAAAAACGCAGCAACAGATGTGCATAAAACCGAAGCAAGTAAAAAAAATATCCTTTCAAAAAGAACAGCAGCAGATTTGCATATCATCTATTAACAGAACATAATGTGAAGAATCTATTACAAAGAATGCATATGTGGCTAAGAAAAAAACGCAGCAACAGATGTGCATAAAACATTAAACCATCATGTTAAACAATGCAGGTAAAAAATATGTAGCAACATAGTCATTCATGTATCAAATTCTTTGCATGAATAATACTAATAGAAAAAATAAAGCTTTTCGTATAATTACCTCGTTGACATGAAATTCACAGCATATAGTCCTATATTGAAGCCTCAGTTCGTTAACAATTTTGTCTAAATCAGTTGTTGGATTCAGATCTAATGGAGCTGCAAAAGAGGTTTAAAGAAAAAAGGTACATGTTAGTATGGATATAAGAAACCGAATTGAAGTTGAAAAGAAGCAAGAACACAAAAGATTATACAACAACCTTTCAAGCAATGAAGTGCAACCAAAGTCTCAAACTCACGATAAGACATATTGGACTATATATGGGTATGACACGACAAAGGTGAAGGAAATGTTTGAGGATGGAGGAAGAAAGACTTGCGCAGGTTGCTATATATATATATATATGTATCCCTAACCGTGTTGCATGAAACACAAATGCATGGGAAGACATAAAGTTAGCCAATGGGCTATAGGCCTCTTTATTAGGTCATTTAATGACTTGGTTGGAAGGTTATAGCCAATGGGCTATAGGGACACATTGGAGGGAAATTCAAATTTAAATTTGAATTTGAAATACTAATGATTAGATGTCTTAAGCTTGCATTACACTCTTTATACAAAGCTTATAGGAGGGAAAGGCAACACCTAATTATGGCTAACTAAAAGCTATTAGGGTTTAGCAATTGATTGACCTAATAAGCTTTTAAAATAAGAATGATTTACACACACGCAAGTGAAAAAAAGTAGAAAGAAAGAACCAATATTTTTTTATTATTATTGAAATAATTATATGATGTGTATTTTGTATGTGCACCAAAATGATCACATTTATGTCCGTTGATTATTCCTAGTCTTGCATAAAAACAGTATTTTAGTTTATAAATGTGAAGACAAGTGTCTACCATTTTTTCGTATAAAAACAATAAGAAAGATAATATAATTATAATATAATTAAGGCAACGATAGAGAGAATTGAGAGAAATAGATAATAGTGCCTCTAATAAAAGATATAGAAAAGACTAAAGGATATGATCCAAGTTACGCATTTGTAGTAGTTTGCTTAGGAAAAACACTAAATGAATTTATACAATAAAATTTTAAATTTATTGCACATAAGGTTAAAACAATTCATTAAGGAAAAAGATTTAACAAAAATAGATTTAAACCATTAACTGCACTCGACTTGATTGAATACAAACATTTATATATGTAGGTGGTTAAAGGAAAAATAGGGTCTCATATTTCAAATGTTTTCTAAATTGAACATTTTTATTTTAATAAAAAAATTGTTTTGTAATTAGCACCAAAATGCTAAATATAATATGCATCCTTCGTATATGCTGAAATTAAATAAAGGAACTATAATTATTCAAATTAAATTTTAATAAATAAATTATTTGTAAAAGGGATTAAGATGAATTTTTTTTTTCATGGGAAGATGAATAATTATTATCATTATTATATCTAAAAACCATGTTTTTTTAGGGAAACTAAAAACCATGTTGTCATGAAGTGTTTGAATGATACATATGAAAAATGAGTCATTTGATTTATTTATTTGTTAAAATTGAGTGATTTCCTTCTATTTTCTTTAAATAAAATAATTTTATTGACCCAAGTTAGAATATAAATTTGATAATATCTAATTATAATTCATAATTTTTTTTCTTTCTAAAAGACAAAAATGTAGTAAAATAAAGGTAAACCAAAAGAGAAGATATAAACTAAACGAAGAAAATATATATATTAAAAGAAGTTTTTATTAGTTCACCAACAGAATTGATTTCTAATAAAGGTGAATGACACATTATTTATGTTGCAAGAACCAACATGCTCTGAGAGCAAGTACATGCATGGGCGATTTTACACTCCAGCGAGCCTAGGCACATGTCCGGGCTCAACCCATACTTTTTTTGTATCACTGTAAGAAATTTGACGAAATTTGACTTGTAGTAACAAACAAAAACCGTCACTATAGGCTATTATCCGTAGCAAAAGGTCGCGCATACATTTACCGACGGCCACGTTAGCCGTGCATTATGCTCAACGAATGGCAACGAAATTTAGTCCATCTCTATACGTTTTAGATATTTAAAACATTAGGTGATTCTATGAAATCCATTTAAAACATGAAAGACTTCTGCCTACGGTTTAGACTATCACTAAAAATATTATATTTTTTAAGCGTAATTTCATACCACTAAATCCAATTTCACAAAATAAATCCAACCTTCCACATGCAATTCCACAAAGATTCAGTTCACAAGATATTCAAGTCACTTGATGATGTTGATATTATTTGAACATTCACCGCAAAGAGGTATCAGAAAGAGCATTTATCTCCTAATTTTATTTAGCACACTATTGGTAGGTTATGTTCTATCTCTCTTATTTCAAATTGTACTTTTGTTGAAAAAATGAGGAGCCTTTTTTATTTCAATTTATGACTATTTATATATTATGTCACATATGAATTTGCGGTTAAAATTTTGCCCAGACTATGTAAAATTCCTGGCTCCGCCACTGAGTATATGGCGATGAAAGCAATCACCACAACTACAAGAAATTTGCCATGACAGCAAAAGTCTGTAGTTAGGAATGGATTTTAAGAGTATGTCAAACTATAAAATAGTTGATAACTTACTCAAAATGGATCTTATCCGCTTGATTTTCAATTTTACTCCATCTAGACATAATTAGCTTCTAGCTTCCTCTTGTCCATGTTCACTAGTGCTATCATCTTCATTCAATTTGATAGGTGTTTGGACTAGGAGAATTTGTTTAGTTAGGAGCTCTAGAAGTGTCTGGAACCTGTTGAAAACAGAATAACACAACTTAAAAATTCAACTTTTTTTTTTGAGTGACTATTTATTAGAAAGGCACACTAAAATTTAAAAATATGATAACTATGCCTTATGCTGGAAAGCCAAAATCACATGAAACAAAAACTAGAAACACAAAAAGAAACCACCAACGACCAAAACACACTAAAGCCCCCCTAAATCAACTTAAACAACATCACACCAGCAAAACAGAAGGAGAAAAAGGTAACAACACTCTTCAGCCTAAGCACAAAACAGTGTTGTATGGGCAAAAAGGTAACAAAATATGAAAATATAATATACATGTCATGGAGCTTGTATAATGGCATTCACATCTTCACAACCATTTTATGACAATTTTTGGATAACTTTCTCTGTTATACTCACATGTTGTACTTATCGTCTCTCTCTTCATTTTTCTCTTTCTATTGTTTTTTATCAATGCGAAGAGAGAAAAATAAGGTTCTCACAAAAGTTGTTTTTAATTAATGACATCATATTTGCCATAACCAAATTTTTCCTCTCTTGGTTTTCACGAATTTGCTTAAGTTCATCCCGCAATTCTTAATTTTCAGACAAAGAAGGTTTTGATTTTTTGTCTTCTATTTGCACAATAAAAAATGAAATTAAGGAATAAAAAAAATGACCATTTAAAAAACACAAATTTTGAACCAAAAAAACTATGAATTCTAGTCAACAAATTATTTAATTGCTATACAAGAACATTTCTTGAATGTTTCCTCAATCATGAAAAGAATATTTGAACTTATGTCTTAGTGTAAAAACAATTCATCAAGAACAAAAACATATGCTATGGGGAGGGGGAGGGGGGAATCACGAGAATTCTATATGAATGCATTTACCCTAGGAAACCATTAGGAAGAATAGCAAAGTAAAGTGACACAAAAAAGAACTTTTATGTCTTATTACCTTTGCACCAAAAGAAGGAGAAGACACAATTGTCCCTGTTGATTGTTGATCTATAATCCATACTTTAGCTAGGGACTACAAAAAACCATAAGTTTTGAACCATAATTAGATACCCCCTCATAGTCACCTAGTTCCTCTGACTTTTTTTTTGAAGGAAAATAGGTAAGTGTATTTCTTTAGGTGCTTTTTGTATGCTTCTTAACTATGTTATTCATGATTTTCTCAAATACATAATTTGTCAAAGTTTAATCTAAAAAAACCCATAGTTTTGCATGATTTTTCTTATGATTATCAAAGATCAGCCAATTGGCCAGATTTGCATTTGAACCAAGAGTTTAAAGGTCCTAATTTGAGTCTTCAAATCGGTTCAAGTCAGAATTATGTGGATAATACTCATCATCAAAGTATTAGGAGAGGAAATGAGCATGAAGAAAATGAAGTGGACTTGGAGCTCAAACTTGGCCAAGATTCACGATTCATATCATTAGTTTTATACTATATATTTCATCTTAATTTTGAGGTATATATATTCACATTAAATTCTTTAATTTATGTCTTTATAGATGGTTTGATGCCTATCTAGAATGGTGGATGATTAAATTCTATTTTTTTTTTAGTTTACTCGTGAGGATTTTCACATGTAAGAACTTGGAAGAATAGTAGGAAAGTTCCATTTTAATGTTTAAACTTTGGGTGTTGTGAGCACCTATCTCACAATTGAATTTGTGAATATATACAATTGAAGCATTCTATATATGAATTTTTTCTTTGTTACATATACAATTATTATGTATACGTCTGATTCTTACTATATAGTATTAATTAATTAATACTATACAAGTTACATTTTCAATTATATATATCCACAAATTCAATTATGAGATAGATGCTCACAGTACCCAACGGTTAAACATTAAAATGGAACTTTCCAACTATTTTTCCTTGTTCTTACATATGAAAATCCTCCCCAGTAAACTACAATAATAAAATTTAATCATCCACTATTCTAGATAGGCATCAAACCATCTATAAGGACACAAAATTAACGAAATTAATGTGAATATATATACCTCAAAATTAAGATGAAATATAGAGTATGAAACTATGATATGAATTGTGAATCTTGGCCAAGTCTAAGCTCCATGTCCAATTCATTTTCTTCATAGTCATTTCCTCTCCTAATACTTTGATGATGAGTATTTTCCACATAATGCTGACTTTAACGGATTTGAAGACTTAAATTAAGACCTTGAAACTCTTGGTCCAAATGCAAATTAGGCCAATTGGATGATCTTTGATAATCATTAGAAAAAACCATGCAATTAAGTTTAATGATCTTTGGAAAAGCATATAAGAAAATAAATCTAAGTTTTGTCCTTCTATAAATGTGTCTGCAAATAGAGATCATTGAAAAGAATGTTTGGGCTGGTTAAGAGAAGAAAAAAAAACATAGGATTGTATTTGCCGCAAAAAATCAATAGGAAAGGATAGCAAAATAAACAGATACATCATATATTTTTTTGTATTATGACCTTGGCACCGAAAGAAGGAGAAGACTCAGTTATGCATGTTGATTGTTGTTCTGGTGCAAAATCTTCCTTGAGATCCCTAAAAAAGGTATTATCAAATGAAATGGGGTTAAGTAACTAGTTTAAGAATAAGTTGTGATTTTTAATGAAAAGCAAAGGAGAACTAGATACCCCAAAAGACCAAACTACATAAAAACATAAGCTTCGAACCATAAGTATATACCTTTTTAAAGTCACCTTGTATCGTGACCATTCAAATATGATGTTACTATCATGCTAAAATTTAAGATATCCAAATATCAATATGATATTTCAACCATTTCTACCACCATTTTAACCTTTAACTTCTCCAAGAATCGAAGAAGAATATATTTTTAAGATCATTCATAATTTCTGAAGGGACATTATACCTCAAAAGCGAGTATTATCTTAAAAATACTCTTTGTTTTAAAAGGACATAAATTATTAAAGGGACTATGCTCTTAAGACTATTCTTAATTCCAAGGGACAAAAAAAGAAGAGGAAAATAAGAAAGGCTTGTCAACACAAACGGAAAAGGGAGAAGATAAAAAAAAAAGATTCAAAGTTTCTGAAGTCTTTTTCGGTGTGTAGAATGAACTACGTGAGCTCTCTATTTATAGAGAAAACTCACAAATAATATGTGAGAAACTTTAGGAACAATTAATTAATTTAGATATTATATCTAGTACAAAAATATATCAAATTGAGTACCAAAATATATCATATTGAGTACAAAAATATATTATGTTATTATTTAAAAAAAATATATGTTATGTTATTTACCAAAATATATTTCAGATCAAGTACAAAAATATATTAGATTGCATACCAAAATATTTATGCTTGTGCACCAAAAAATTTCAGATTGCGTTTTAAAATATCTTAGCAAAACTTGGGGAATAAGAAAGCATTTTCTAATAATGATTAAATTAATTATATATTTTAAAAAAATGAATTATTTACTTTACCATTTCCAAATAATATATCTTATTAAAACTTGAGGAGTAAGAATGCACTTTCTAATAATGATTAAATTAATTATATAATTTTCTTTAAAAAAAATTAATTATTTACTTTAACATTTCCAAATAATAAAATGTATAAATATATATTTTTTTGTTAGTGCTTACTTCGTTAACATAATTATGTACCCCATTAGAGCTACACACCCCACTATATAAACACTACTAACCAGGGCCGTTACGATAAAAAACGGAGGCCATGTTCAAATATTAAAAAAAGGCCCCCAATGGAAAAATAATATTTTTTAAGCAATAGGAATCATTTATTTAAGTTGTAAATAACATAAAAAATAGTCATTGTTATAAATTAAGTAAAATTAAGTTTGTATGGGAGGAATTAACTAACTTGTGTTGAACTTCACTAACCACTAATTGTTTTAATATTAAAAATTGGGTTCACAATAAAAAGAAACGCCAAAAACTTAAAAAGAATCATCACTTTGTTTAGTTCAAAATGGATCTTAAGTATATTGTGTTGGAACAAAATGTGAACAACTCTCTTTTGAATAGAGGGAGATTGTTGGAACAATATGTATGAACAACTCTCTTTAAGGTTTTGATGATAACAAAGTGTTAAAAAGAAAATTGGTATTGCTAATGTTTTGTTCTAAGTTGTGCAGAACCATGTTCTTAATGTTGGTTAATTAATATTGGTTATGGAAGAACAAACTAAGAGCAAGAAGGAAAGCTTAGAAGCTATATTGCAAGTTTGAAGGAAAACTGGGTCTGAAGGCAGAGTCTGAAGACTGAGTCTGAAGGGTGCTTCTGAAGGCAGAGTCTGAAGACTGCGTCTGAAGGCAGCGTCTGAAGGCTGAGTCTGAAGGTCAACAAATGTCAACGTCTGAAGGCTGAGTTTGAAGGTCAACAAAAGTCAACGTCTGAAGGGAGCGTTTGATGAACAGTGCGTCTGAAGGGAGCGTCTGATGAACAGTGCTTCTGAAGTGTGCTTCTGAAGACCTGAGTCTGAAGCCAGCTTCTGAAGTATTGTTCCTGAAGAAGCTTCTGAAGTCTGACGTGGAAAGGAAAAGCAACTGTCTCTCTCAGCATTTAATGCCTGCAGTGTCAGAACAACTCCAATGGAACAGTTGTCTCCCTGGCTTTAACATTTCCCAGCTTTTAAGGAAAGCAATTTCAAACTTGGCTGCGTGCTCTGTTTTCTGCTGGGTTTTAGCTCACAATTTCAGCCTGACCAAGCTCAAGATTTGCAACGGCTCTTTGCTTAAATCCTGGCAATCTTCAACAGCTCTATTTTCCTCTATATAAGGATGAAGAATTGAAGAAGAAAACAGCTAAGACTCTTGAAACCAACTGACTGAAAGTGTGCTCTATTTTGCTGTCCAAAATTCGTAGTTCACTAAAACACTTAGAAATTCTTTCAATCTTTGTATCTTAGAATTTCTTAAGGTTAGAGTCTTATACATGAGTTGTATTAAGTGAACACCTCTGATATTTGATCAAGTGTTCAACCCAAACTTACTTTCTTTGTAATTCAGTTTGGTTCAAGTCTCAATCTGCGTACTGAGCATCAGAAGTCTCATTACTTTGTGTTCTGAGCATTGGAAGCCTCTTGACTTAGTGTCTTGAGCATTAGAAGTCTCTTACTAGGTGTTTGAGCAACTGGAAGTCTCTTCCTTTGTGGTTGAGCAATTGTAATCAGTTTGATTATAGTTCAAATCTCTTGTTAGTAACAAGGGGACTAGACTACTTCCAACTTGTGGAAGGAACTAGTATAAAAATATTGTGTGTCTCTCTTTCCTTCTCTCTTTACATTTGAATCCGCTGCATAATTAACTTTGATAAAAGTTCAGAACCTGATTTTGAACTTAACATATTTTTTGAGAAGAAAAGAAACCTAAGTTTTTAAGTCCACACAATTCAACCCCCCTGTAACACCCATACTAAATTATGTAGAATATTTAGCATGCGTATTAATCTGATATCGGATACATTAAAATTTTCAATAATAATAATACAAACAATACAACTGAATTGGGTACAATTGGCTCGTTTATACAATTATCCAAATATCATTTACAAATACTTAAACATATACTGGTAAACTTCTGAGCTTGTCCCTGACGAGCAACTGCAGTCCATCCGGCGTCTTCCTGAAGAACTTCATCTGAGAACCTTTTGCTTACCTGAAAACCTGCACCAGAAGGATTGGGATGAGACATAATGTCTCAGTGAGCTCCAGCCCAACCTACTATTGGCAACCACGGGGGAAACCTAGGGTCGTCGTGCCTACTCTTGGCAATCTTGGGGATACCTACGATCGCCATGATTCTCTACATATTTCGCGATCAAGGGTAAACTAGGATCGCTACATGTCTTTACCTTATCTTATACTTTTCATGTACATAATCTTATGCTTAGTGATCGAGGGGGAGTCTATGATCACTTTCTGTTGTCTGATGAGTACTGGTCTTATCTCTTAGTATATAATATATATACATATTCATATTCATATTCATCTTTTCATAACATTAAGTTAGAAGCTAGCGTTGAACAAACAATACATTATCTTGGTTCATTTTACGGAGTGCATCCGGGTGGAGTAACCCCGAAGTACATCTCCCATCATACCGGTGAAACTCCTATCATATCAGGCTAACACCAGACTCCTCTTATCGTTGTGTGGACAACTCTCTCGATGAAGTCCCATCCGACGAATCCGGAGTCTGCTGAACACAACTTAACTTTGCATGTAGACAACCCTCTCGGAGAAGTCCCATCCGGCGAATCCCGGAGTCTGCTGAACATGCTTAATCTTTTAACATACGTGTGGACAATCCTCTCGGAGAAGTCCCATTCGGCATATCCCGGAGCCTGCTGGACACGTTTAACATAATCTTATATCTTACGTGTGGATAGCCCTTTCGGAGAAATCCCATCCGGCATAATCCAGAGTCTGATGAACACGCATAATCTTTATCATTAAATTCTTAACTTAAGTTCATATGTATATCTAGTACGTTCCATATTCTTGTGCATATCTAATGCATTCTTTAAGTAATCATTCTCAAATGCCTAACCTATAAATAGGTTCTTGACTTTGAACATTAAATCACTCTTTGTGCATACGCACGCTTAATTGAGTGCATCTTAAGCTTGCTATCCTAAGTGCATTCCCATTCTCGTTAATCCTTATCTTAGGTACTTGTAAGTACGTCTATACTTTACTATGAGCTTTTGCATATTTCATGCATTATTTAGGGGATAGATCTTCTAGTACTTAATGATGACACACTGTCATTACATGTTGTTATTGAGTCTAAAGCAGTATTAGACAGCCAGAAGGTGCAAAAGCATAAAAAAAACAACATGACCCTGTAAACAGTGCAATCGTGACACGATTTAGAAATCGTGTCACGATTTTCTACCCAGAATTGGTGGCAAGTTCTGCCTATGAAATCGTGACACGGTTGCAAAATCGTGACACGATTTTGCGTGCAGTTAGACAGCATATAGCAAGTTCAAAACGTGATTTTCACCCTTCTTGGCTAATCTAATCATACCCAGGCATCATAACATCTTAAGGGAAGAATTTCTAATGCATATTGATAATTTATAACAAGATTGATTAAGGAATTGGCAAGCATAAGGAGCTAGGGCACTAATTATAAACTTTACTCAATACACAAAATATTCATCAAAACTCAAAAAAGTGGGTTCTAAAACCCCTAGGGAGCTCACCTGAATCACTAGTTTGCTTCCTCGCCAAGTTCCCCGTCAATTCCTAGCTTGATTCTTCATAAACCCTAGCTTGATCTCTTGATCTTTCCTTGCTTTTCTTATCTTCCTCTTGTTCTAAACTCCCTTAACTAAAGCTTGCTAGCCAAGACTCCACAAGATTGGATGAAGTTTAGGAGGATGGTGGTGAGGGATGATGGTGGCCGAGTTTCTTAGAGAGAGGGAGGAGAAGATTCTAGCATGGTAGAGAGAGAAATGAAGAAGATAAATGAGGGAAAATATCTTGATTTTCCTTATATAAACATTCTCTCTTCCATAATTACAAAATTGCCATTGCTTCCATTAAATCCTTAATTACCGATAAACATTCTCTCTTCCATAATTACAAAACCCCTCACAGAAGAAAGATTCAATTTTATTAAAAAGAATCTGAACATGCATTTCATCTCTTGAAAAATATGCTTGAATCTGAATGAAAACTGAGATCCTGAGTTTATCAGAAGCTAAGACTTATCAGACACTCATTTTTGAGAGTCTGAAGAAAGTTAAGCCCTGAAAAACTTCAGAGTCTGAAGGTTCAGAACCTGGATTTTTTGACTTCTGAATCTGATAGTTATCAAACTTTTGGTCAGAATCTGATAAGTATAACCCTGGGCAATGATGATTTAAAGCTTTGAAAGTTATACTTTGTCCCTCCTAAAGTCATCAATATAAAAATGTATTTTTCTGTTTTCAAGTTCTGAAATGTTTAAACACAGACACATTTTCCAAATGCTCAAATAGTTTCAGACATGTTCAGTCTTTCAGAACTTATTTAAAAATTGATATCAGTTTTAATCTAAAAGAATTCAGCAGCACTGAACCATATGCTATATCTTGGTATCAGCAGCAATTCTTTTTCAGTTTCTGAAAAGAGTTCAGCAGTGCTAAAACCTTCAAGTAGTATATGATCTGAATAGTTCAGTGATACTAAACAAGATATACTGAACAACTATGTCTGAACAAAGAATGCTAAGATCAGAAGCTCTAAACTATTTTTTATGCTTCTGAACATCATTCTATTTTTTCAAATGCAATGTCATATACTCATGTATGATCAAGTCTGCTCTGATATTCATCTTTGCTGCTTGATTACCTATATGATTGCATGATTATCTCACATGTTTTTCAAACTCTCTTAATATTCTGAAAATTTTTCTTTTCAGAAATTTTCTTTTTGTTGATGACAAAAGGGGGAGAAATGTAAAACAAGTATTAAGGCTCCTGAGCTCAAAATATAAGTTAATTCTGTCAGTTAATTAACTTATAAGTAGGAGTAAAAGGTATTAAGGCCTGAGCTCAGAACATGACTTAATTTCTGATTAAAATTAACTTATGAGAACTGTTTTTAATCTCTGATAAGAGGGAGAAAAAGTCCTGAATTTAATTCTGTGAGATATAAATTACTCTTAGTAAGTTGAAATGAATTTAAATAACAAGGATAAGACTCAGGGAACTTACAAAACTCATCCTGTGGATTATCAGACTTAGGGGGAGAGCTTACAAACCTCAGAACCTGAAGTCAGCTTGTTATTTACAATTCTGAGTGATAATTTCAGTTTATTGCTTTAAGTTAAATTTAATTAACATGGATAAGAATCAAGGGGAGCTTTCAAACCTAACCTTGAGGATTATCAGACCTAGAGGGAGCTTGCAAACCTCTCTTGAAGTCAGCTTGTTAATTAAACTTAACAACAATTCTGAAATTTTCATCTTTGTGATTTAAACTGAATTTAATTAACCTGGATCAGACTCAGGGGGAGCTTGCAAACCTCACACCCTGCAGTCAACCTGTTAATTAAATTAACAACAATTTTCTGATTAATACTTATGTTTGTCATCATCAAAAAGGGGTAGATTGTTGGAACAAAATGTGAACAACTCTCTTTTGAATAGAGGGAGATTGTTGGAACAATATGTATGAACAACTCTCTTTAAGGTTTTGATGATAACAAAGTGTTAAAAAGAAAATTGGTATTGCTAATGTTTTGTTCTAAGTTGTGCAAAACCATGTTCTTAATGTTGGTTAATTAATATTGGTTATGGAAGAACAAACTAAGAGCAAGAAGGAAAGCTTAGAAGCTATATTGCAAGTTTGAAGGAAAACTGGGTCTGAAGGCTGAGTCTGAAGGGTGCTTCTGAAGGCAGAGTCTGAAGACTGCGTCTGAAGGCAGCGTCTGAAGGATGAGTCTGAAGGTCAACGAATGTCAACGTCTGAAGGCTGAGTCTGAGGGTCAACAAAAGTCAACGTCTGAAGGGAGCGTCTGATGAACAGTGCGTCTAAAGGGAGCGTCTGATGAACAGAGCCTCTGAAGTGTGCTTCTGAAGACCTGAGTCTGAAGCCAGCTTCTGAAGTACTGTTCCTGAAGAAGCTTCTGAAGTCTGACGTGGAAAGGAAAAGCAACTGTCTCTCTCAACATTTAATGACTGCAGTGTCAGAACAACTCCAATGGAACAGTTGTCTCCCTGGCTCAAACATTCCCCAGCTTTTAAGGAAAGCAATTTCAAACTTGGCTGCGTGCTCTGTTTTCTGCTGGGTTTTAGCCCACAATTTCAGCCTGACCTAGCTCAAGATTTGCAACGGCTCTTTGCTTAAATCCTGGCAATCTTCAACAGCTCTATTTTCCTCTATATAAGGATGAAGAATTGAAGAAGAAAACAACTAAGACTCTTGAAACCAACTGACTGAAGGTGTGCTCTGTTTTGCTGTCCAAAATTCGTAGTTCACTAAAACACTTAGAAATTCTTTCAATCTTTGTATCTTAGAATTTCTTAAGGTTAGAGTCTTATACCTGAGTTGTATTAAGTGAACACCTCTGATATTTAATCAAGTGTTCAACCCCAACTTACTTTCTTTGTAATTCAGTTTGGTTCAAGTCTCAGTCTGCGTACTGAGCATCAGAAGTCTCATTACTTAGTGTTCTGAGCAATTAGAAGTCTCATTACTTTGTGTTCTGAGCATTGGAAGCCTCTTGACTTAGTGTCTTGAGCATTAGAAGTCTCTTACTAGGTGTTTGAGCAACTGGAAGTCTCTTCCTTTGTGGTTGAGCAATTGTAATCAGTTTGATTATAGTTCAAATCTCTTGTTAGTAACAAGGGGACTAGACTACTTCCAACTTGTGGAAGGAACTAGTATAAAGATATTGTGTGTCTCTCTTTCCTTCTCTCTTTACATTTGAATCCGCTGCATAATTAACTTTGATAAAAGTTCAGAACCTGATTCTGAACTTAAGATATTTTTTGAGAAGAAAAGAAACCTAAGTTTTTAAGTCCACACAATTCAACCCCCCCTTCTTGTGTGTTTTTCTCACCTTCATATTGGTTGTTGTTGCTTAAAAAAGTGTCTTTGCTATCTAAATAGTGAAAAACAAGTACTAATATCAGGAACAAATAGTAGCAAATTAGTACTAGCATACATGATTAAACTTAAAACAATAGAAAAAAAATACTAATTATTTAACGGATTTAATTTATGTTGTTAATGGAAACAAATGACAAAAAATTCAAGGTATTTAGTAGTTTTCTACATTCATAGATAACTCTAAAATGCATATTAAATTTTAAATTTGATAAAAAAAAATTGTAATGGCCTAACAGTTGTGTATGTAATTTAGACTTTTATATTTGGTTCAAGTTCACACAAATGATCGAGATTGAACCTTAAGACCAAAGATCCAAGTGCTTTCTATTTTACCGCCAAACCATTATAACGTGACTATTTATTTTTTATATTTTATCATATATACTTAACACTTTTAGATGCTATATTAAAAAAATAAAAATTTTGAGGCTCCTAAAATTGTGAGGCCCGGCGCCGTAGCTCACCTTGCACTTGCTAAGGGTCGAGCCTGCTACTAACGTGTGTAATACATCCGATGTGGGACTTCCATTTTTTCAATTCACACTGCACTAGTTCTACCCAATGTGGGACATTGTGTTTAGTCTTTTAATTCTCAATTTCCACACATGTCCCAACAGGTATGTATCTACTGGACGTAAATATTTGGGGTAAAAATGGAATTTTGGGGGCCTAAAAAGAAATCATCATGAAGTTGGCTTGGATATAATACAACTTTACTTGAGTGACCCGATAAAGAAAATTTAACCTTGAATAAATATTTAATTAATATGTAAAAGATATTTTTTTTCATATATATATATAGAGAGAGAGAGAGAGAGATAGAGAGAGAGAGAGAATCTCTTTATGCTATAATTAAAATTATTTAACGCTCATAATAAGATGTCTAGAATGCTTACTATAGCGTTAAATTTTCGTACTGGATACATCAAATTACAATACATAATTTATGTCTGAAAGAAATAAGTAGCATACATGTCTCAAAGTCATAACACTACAACTGAAGTGTACATAATACATAACCATCTTAATGATACAAGCACTGACTGACGAGTACATAATATCACAACATAGTCTGAATACACATAAGAAAACATGAAACACATATGCTAAACTTAGACATAACCTGCAGGCTCAGGCTAGGGTGAGAGACCAGAATAGGTCTCTCACCGTGATTGATCAACTTTTAGCCGTCCGATGTGCCTAAAATCATAAGGACCGTCCAGATTGCTTACCTGAAAATTGTTGCTACAATAATCTTACTTTTTAGGCAAATTATAATATGGATCGGTGCCACAAATGGTCCACGATAGACCATAACTTTATACCATAAGATAAAATAAGGCTTATGGATTTTATCATGTTCCAATCACACCTAATCAAATCATTTATCATACTTTCATTAAAAAAAAGTTATTTCTCTTCTCCCATCGAAAATATTTTTACCGTTTTTTTTTTGTTATGCATGCTTAACTTAATCCTTACTAATTAATAATTTAATTTACTCTATTTTTTTTTATTGAGGGATAATTTACCCTATTTTAACCATTATTAATAATCATCTTTAAAAAAACATTATTAATAATTATTCGATCCTTAATTTAGGTCAACCTTTAATTTAATCTTTTATATTTAATATGCAATTAATTCATTTTAAAAATTAGCCTTTATTATTCTTAGATGATAATTAAAGGAATCTTCGGTAAATTATTACATCATGGAAAAAAATCATCATCCTCAACTCCATCTTCTTCATCATAAAAAAAATATCCAAATTTGATATGGGAGAAATTGAGAGACAAAAAAAACCCATTTATCCGGCGCGGTGGTCGCCGACAAAGTTGCTCTGATTGTGAAATATATTATATTTATTATATTGTTGGTATTATTGAAAAATATAAATTTAGTTTATTATAATATAAAAGTGCAAAATATTTATTTTCTATACTTGTGATTTTAATCAAAATGTCATAAAAACTATTGTTCGTAATTTATACGCATTAACGCAGTAAAAATAACGGATAGAAGGACACAACGTGTTCGTCTAAACGCTAGTAATAATAATAATAATAATAATAATAAATGTCCCGTGAACATAACTCGCTTAGTAGACATTGCATAGTATATATAAAAGTTGGAGTTCGAACCCCAAATTCCACACTTAATCACTATAAAGATTGAATTCTAACCACTAAACAATTCGATTAAAATAATAATAAACAAAAATCTCGTCAAAAAATAACAAATTTGACCCTTAGAAATATCTAATTAAAATGAGAATGAACTAGAAACCCGAATTTCGATGATCAAAATATTTGGTATAAGTCGATTCAACAAACTATCCCTTCAAAAAACTAGTTAAAAGGGAAAGACATTCTTCCTACGACCTATACAAACCAAATCAACTAACGATATCAAATATAATCAATCAGATCGTTGAATATGACCTAATTAGACCAAGAACAAAGTATGAAATGGAATTTCGATGATCGAAATTTTTGGTTTAAGTCTATCCGACAAAATATCCCTTCAGAAACCTAGTTAACATGTAAGGACATTCCTTCGACGATCAAAATAGACCCAACTGACTAACGTAATGAAATAAAACAATTCAGACCGTTGGATATGACCCAGTTGAACTAAAAACATAGTAGGAACTGAAATTTCGACGATTAGGATTTTCGGTATAAGTCAATCTGACATACTATCCCTTCAAAAACCTAGTCAACATGGAAGGGTATTCCTCCGACGACTAAAACGGAACCAACTAACTAACGATATAAAAAAAAACAATTACGGCCGTTGGATATGAACTATTTGAACTAAGATCGAAGTACGAACTAGAATTTTGGCGATCGTCAGAAGAAATGTCTTTCTATGTTGACTAGGTTTCTAAAGGGATAGTTTGTTAGATTGACTTGTACCAAAGATTTCGATTCCCGAAATTTTAGTTTCTACTTCGATCTTAGTTTAAATATGTCATATCCAACGGTAGAAATTGTTTTATTTAACACTGTTAGTTGGTTGGGTCTATTTTGGTCGTTAGAGGAATATATATAGTTCCATGTTGACTAGGTTTGTGAAGAGATAGTTTATCAGATTGATTTATATACTGAAATTCCCGATCGTCAAAATTTCAGTTCCTACTGTGTTCTTAGATCAATTGGGTCATATCGAACATTCGAAATTGTTAAATTTTATACCGTTAGTTCGTCAGGTCCATTTTGGTCGTCGGGGGAATGTCCGTCCATGTTGACTAGGTTTCTGAAGGGATAGTTTGTCAGGTCGACTTTTACCGAAAATCCCGATCGTCGAAATTACAGTTCCTACTTCGTTCTTAGCTCAATTAGTTAATATCCAACGATCGAAATTGTTTTATTTGATATTGTTAGTCGGTTGGGTCCGTTTTGGACTTTGAAAGAATGCCCTTTCATATTTAATTTATGTTTTGTTAAAAAATTCTATTTTTTTAGAGATATTTTTATAATATTCTACACATTTATACGCAATTTTATTAAAAAATACAAATGGTACACATGAGTTGACTTAAAGATAGGGACCAAAAATTGTGATTGAAAATTTTATAGTGACTAAAAGTCGAAGGAAATTTTTTGAGGGATTAATACTAAAAGTTGATAAATTTATAAGGAAAAAAATAGATCAGTTTCTCCTGCTGTAGAAAAACCTCACAGTTACACACAGTTTTAGACTACAGCCATCGATTTCATATCAGTCGGTTCATATCACAACTTCATAAAATCAGTACTAAACAATCTCCATCATTGATTTAAGATCAGACAGCTACATTCATTACTATGTGCAATCCAATTCTGTGGTCATGGGACAACTTTATTTCCCTCTCCCTTCCACTCACGTACATACTCCCTCTTCTCTCTTTTATTTTATTTTATTTTATTTTTCTTTTCATTTTCTCTCTCACTTAGAACATAACACATGGAGAGTTCTCTCTCTTCTCCACCCGGCCTCCTTTGTCAACCCCACCACCACCATCATTGAAACCCTATCGTCTTCCTCTTTCAAAACCACTCTTTGATTTCTAGATCTGCGAGGTATCAAAAACCCCAACCACCACTTTCTCTCTTACTTTTCGGCCACCGTGAGCCACCGTTTGAAAAACTAAACTCACTATCTTCTTCCCTGTGATGTATGCAACAAAACCCCCTATGTTTATTTCAAAATCGGAGCAACTTTGTCGGAGACCACCGCGCCGGATAAATGGTTTTTTTTCTCTCAATTTCTCCCATATCAGATATGTTTTTTTTATGATGAAGAAGATGGAGTTGAGGATGATAATTTTTTCCAAGATGCAATAATTTACCGAAGAAGACATATGACTCTGTATTCAATCCTCTAATTCATCCCACATCTTCTTCTTCCCTTCTAAGAAGCAAGGAGAATAAATGTTTATAATAAACACACTCTTCCTTCAATGTCAACACAAATTCCAACAAAACCATTGCCACTGAATGTATCTTTAGCTTTAACTTTATCATCGTCCCACGTCAATATTATACCTCCGAAGAACCCCTGAGAGGGTTGTAAAACCCAGTTGGGTTTTTTATTTCCCCATAGCTGCAAGATGTCAGTTTCACCTATTGCTTCTCTCTTAGCTTCCTGAATCATACAAACATCAAAATTATTTGAAGTGATATGTTTTGCAAGTCTCTTTCGCTTGGCGGAATCTACCCACCCACGCATATTGAGAGTCATAATATTCATTGTTCATCATTTTTTACAAAGATGAACAATACTTGAAAAAGATGATTCACTTGATGTTGGATTTCCATTGTTCTTCAATACTTGAAATTTTTCCATCTAGGTTCTTCTTCCCAATTTAATGGAAGGGTTGCACTCACTGCTATTTCTTTTCTTGTTTTCTGTTGACCAAGTGCTTTCTTCCTTTTCTTCTTGTTTCCTTTCTCCTCAGCTTTGCTGCTAATTGCACCTCTCGTCCCTTTATTATTTCTATCCATACAAATGTCCACATCACCCATTGTACTAACTATAATTTTTGACTTTTTAATCTTTTATGGTAATGTTTTTGTTGTAAATTGATGAATATAACTCTCAAATTATGTTATATAACAAAACTCATGATTTTATTGATGTTCCTGTACCTTAATTTTGTAAAAATTGTCGTATTCTCGTACAAGTACTCATATCGTACCGGGTACCGAACCGTACCTATGCAACATAGATTCAGACAAAATCCCAAAAATATAAAAGAAGAGAATAAACAAAAACTAGAACACATTTTTAGGTCAATTATAATTATTCATAAAGAGTAAACAAAACTCCATTGTAATTCTAGAGTTGATCCATTATAAAACTAATGAAACACAAGAAACAGTTAAACTTTAACCATTAAGAGAAGGCAATCATTATGCATATAAACTAGCCACCATAGAGTTCCACCCCTGCTGTAATTATGGAGGAGTTGGCTAGAAATAAGCTTGGTCTTCCCTCTTATAGGTTATGTTAATGTTTCATTGAGGTCCAGGTTTGGCCCGCTTCTTTGGAAAAAACGTTCAAAAAATTTCCTAGACATTGTAAATGGATACTTCTACTGTCATTTTGATCCTTCGCGCTGCATCAACATCTCACGGAGTTCCTAATTGAAAGACATTGTTCTAGTTAGTAAATGTACTCCCTTTGGTCTTATGTATTAGGAAAAATTAAATTTTTTGATTCATTAAAGCATTGTTGTATCTGATTTGTATTATAGACCGGATAGAGTCATTTGATAAATCTAGCATTGTCAGAATAAATTAAGGTTTTATAATCAAAGGATCGATTTCCCTTCTTTTAGTCACAAATACCGTAAAGGTATTATTAGTTTCTATAATATCACTTCCTCCATGCTTGTAAAATTTTAGTCACAAATATTGTAAAGGTATTATTAGTCCCATAAGGATCATTAAAAGTGCAATGACTATGGTGTCATTAAAAAGGGACTAGTTAGTTCTACACGATTTGTGACTCACGGTTTCTTATGAGTTTGTTAGGAAGGAATATTATTGAGCCAATAAGAATTTAGCATAATTCTGACTAAGACTATCTTATTACAATCATCAATGAAATCAGTTAATTCTCTTATTTATCTCTATTGTTAGGAGACCCTTTCTGTAATATCCCGCCTAAGATTCAAATATTTATTAATATTGAGACGATGTATCAGAAATGTTTGAGCAAAGGACAATTTGGTAAATTGTCAGTTAATGAGTTTATTTATATGGTAAGTGTGATGTCCCCCTTATGAGTATCGGTTATTAGTGCTAGAGACTTATTATGCAAGCCATGACAATTTTGCAAATATGAAGCAATGGCATTATTGTAAAATTGTGAGAATGGAGGATTTATTTAAACAAGGGAACCAAGATATTTTTCCCTCATTTTATCTTCTTCATTTTTCTCTACCATGCTAGAACCTTCTCCTCCCTCTCTCATGGAATTCGGCCAGCAACATCCCTCACCCTAATCCTCCACATTCATCAATCCTCATCTATAATTCTCAAACCTTATGCTAGCTCCCAATTTTGGAAAGTTTGGAGCAAGGAAAAGCAAGGATATATCAAGAATCAAGCTAGGGTTTTGGGAGAGATCAAGCTAGGACTTGAAGGAGGGCTTGGCAAGGAAGAAAGCTAGCTAAATCAAGGTGAGTTCCACAGGGTTTTATAACCCGTTTGAGTAGGTTTAATGCATTTTTACAAGTTGAGTTTAAGTTTAGAAATTATGCTATATATCCTTTGGATGCTAATTCCTTGTTAAACTAAGTTATTATCTACCATTATGTCTTGGAATTATTTCCTATAAGCTGTTTGGATGTTTGGATGGGATTGGATTAGCCTAGGAAGTAGAATTTGGAATCCTACAGAAGATGAAATCGGCCACCGATTTCCTAGAATCGGCCACCGATTTTGTGGCCTGGCCTCCATGGTTGATTCGACAAATTTCGGCCCCCGATTCCTCCAAATCGGCCCCCGATTTCCCTGTTCTTCAGAAATGCATAAATTAACATAGGATGAGGATAGGACTATGTGAGAGATGGACACCTAAACCCCTAAGTTGTATAGAGAGGTAGAAGAGCTAGCATCAGGATTACCATTATTAAGCAAATTTTATATGTTTAACTACATATAAACAAGTCCAAGAATGGAACAGCACCCAGGTGTAGAACCTTTTATAGGTTAAGTAATTAAGAGTGATTAAGTAAGAGTGCATTAGTTACGCACAAGAATAAGCATTAACGAGAATAAGGATACATTAGGCAAGCATAAGTTAATAAGTTATTTATATATATATATATATATATATATATATATATATATATATATATATAAGAAGAATAAGAACAAGAATTAATCAGATATCAAGCCGAGGCCTTCGTCGTTCACGCCAGTGGGACGCGAATGGTTCACGCAAAGTAAAGAATAAGATTAATACTTTTAAGTCGTGACTTTCATCGTTCACGCCAGTGGAACATGAAAGGTTCATGCATAAGTTTAAAGAATATTATTCGCGTCTTTCGTCGTTCACGTCAGTGGGACACGGGAGGTATACGCATTAGTTAAGATTAATATTAAGTCGTGACTTTCATCGTTCACGCCAGTGGGACACGAAAGGTTCATGTATAAGTTAAGACTAATAATGAAGTATATTAATTCGCGTCTTCCGTCGTTCACGCCAGTGGGACACGGGGGGTATACGCGTAAGTTAAGTCGTGTCTTCTGCTGTTCACGCCAGTGGGACACAGGAGGTTCACGCCAGTGGGACGTGTTATTCCGCAAGGATGACCGCACGACGACAAGAGGAGTCCGGTGTTAGCCTGATATGATAGGAATTTTCACCGGTTATCAGAGGAGTGTGCTTCGGGGTTACTCCACCCGGGGGCATTCCGTAAAATGAACCCAGATAATAATGTTTGTTCAACGCTAACAGCTAACATAAGACATGTAACAGTTAATATTTATTTATGTTATCAGACAGAGAATAGTTAACAGAAAAGTATCAGATATCAGGTATCAGTTATCAGGCGGTGATTCTAGGTTTCCCCTCGATCACCCAGTTATCAGGATATAGTCTAGATCTCAGGACTATTCAGTATCAGATTCAGACGGTGATCCTAGGTTTCCCCTTGATCACTAATTTATCAGGAACAGACAGAAAGCCCTCTATGAGTAAGGTTAAGACTTGGCGATCATAGGTATCCCCAAGATTGCCGAGGTAGGCACGGCGACCCTAGGTTCCCTGTGGTTGCCAACAGTAGGTAGGGTAGGAGCTCACTGAGACATTATGTCTCATCCCTATCCTTCTGGTGCAGGTTTTCAGGTAGCCACGTGGTTTTCAGATGAAGTTCTTCAGGAAGACGCTGGATGGAGTGCAGTTGCTCGTCATGGTCAAGTTCAGAAGTTCATCAGTATATGTTTAAGTATTTGTATATGATTTTGGATAAATGTATAAACGAGCTACTTGTACCCCTTTCAGATGTATTGTATGTATTATTGTTATTATTATTGAAAATTTTAATGTACCCAGTATCAGACTAATACACATGCTAAATATTCTAGATAATTTAGTATGGGTGTTACAATTGGTATCAGAGCAGGTCGATTCAGACCGTGCCTTGGGTCATTAAAGATTCAATAAAAGTAGTGGGACCATTGGGTTCCGGATATTATTCTAAAGGTCACATCTAGTTGAGCCTGATCAACTCAGTCTAGTATATGACAGTTAGGATAAATGTCCGAGAGCTGAATGTGACCGAGGAGGAATGAAGTTGTGAAGGGCGAAGACTAAGGTGGTAAAATTGTTTGACGGAGTTGGCGAAGGAGTAATCAACGCCAAATAGTGGCCATCGAACTGTAAAGTGACTAAGCTTGTCTATGGCAGAGTTTCAGGAATGCTAGAGATAGTTAAGGATAAGGTGAAGAACCTCGATACAGTTGGACGCTTCATTGAGAGATGTCTCATGGAAGATACATGGACATTAAGAAAAATTATGAAACCATAATTGGAACCGTAGTTGAGAAGTGGCACGAGAACGACAGTGGAGCACTCCTTAAGAAGAAAAGATGGTATATGATCTAGGACCCAAAATGGATGAGTAAGTAGTAATGATAATACTTGTTGCACATCGAAGCGTGTTTCAGGATATGTACTGTTTGGTAAGCTGATTTGAAATAAGCTAAGTCCAATGAAAAGTTTTATACCAAGAGAAGAGAATTGGATTATTTTATTATGATGAACCATTAAGATGTTTCATACGAGAAACGCAAGCTCAGTAGTAAGTAATGAGTTCTCTGAACAGGATATTGAATGATAAGTTGAAGTCCCTTTATTGGATGAAGAAGACGAGTGTACGAGGACTCATGGTTATAGTAGACCAGTTTTGAAAGATAATGATGAGGTTTTGAAGCTCAAGATCAATTAACCGGAGGGATTCGAAGGTAATTTAAGAGGTATGGTAAAACCATAGAGACCGTAGCTGTCTCGGAAAGATTATGGGTATGAAATCCTTATGGATAGATATAGAACGATTAGTAATGGGACTCAGATCCTCAGTGGATCCAGTGAATGAAAGACGTGAACCTTCCGAAACCATAAGTCATTTTAGAAGTTGCCACAAGTGATTTAAGTTTGAAATTTAAACTACTCCAGGTGTACCTTGAGGTCGGTTTCTATAATGTTAAAACTATAATACAAGTTGGATTGACCATGAGATGGTCACAGAAATCAGGACATGGAGAATAAGTAAGAACCAGAGTATGAGCAGTTGATAGGAGCATTGTTAGGCTCGTAACAGTTGCCGAAAACCGTTTACAAGTTTTGGCGTATTATCGTGAAGGTAAGTATATGGTTTATGTCCAAAAGGAAACACAGTGTCAAATGACGACCAATCAGTAAGTTCAACAGGTGGTTTAAGCCATAAGAGAGTCAGCGAATGTAAGATGATTTTGCTGTGATAGCTATAAGTCATTAAGGAACAAGTCAGCTAGAGAATTTTATAATGGTGTATTACCCCTCCTCCGAAGTGAATTGTTTAAATCAGAGTTGCGCAGCGGAAAAGTGATTTAAGGGTTAATGAAGCTTAGAGAACAAGGATGCTTGTGAAGTCCTTGTCAGATGAACCACAGAAAGGCAATAAACGCCCAAATTTTTGAACCACGGAATATCAGTGCGCAGTGACGACTCGAACTTGTTATAAGTTCTAGGAGGAAATTTTAAAAGTAAAGCCAAGGGACATTACAAACCTCGAGACACAAGAGAAATTGAAATCAAAGCAGTTTAAGATTATGTGATAAGAATGAGAAGAATATGCTTTTAGCGCAATGAGTCTAGAGCAAGGAAAGTCACCGCTAATATGGTAAACTGGCTAATTTAGCCCAGTAACTTTAGGTGGACTTGAAGAGTAATGTTTAATCAACAGGATCAAGTATAAAGTAATATCAGTAAAGGTTGTACTTGCAAGGTGATACTTTGAAATAGAAGCGTTGATCAGAAAACGTCAACGCAGTGACATATGAGTTTAAACCATGTAGTACCCCGCTATGTCAACATGTCACATGTATCAGGTTATGTTAGTATTATATATACTTATCAGGTAGTACTCAAACTACTCAGATAGTAGGGTAGCAGATTTTCAGCTATGTGACGTGTTTTGGCAATGGTGGTACGCAATCAGGAATGTTTAAGTATGAAGGTTTTTACCGGAACAGAATTGTTGATATCACCATAGCTTAGTAGAAGAGTTCGGAAATGAATGTACTTAATGTTCACTAGTAAAAGAAGAAGGACTTTTATGCAGATTGAAAGTCACTCGTAGTCTACAGTAAAGGGGCTACGTAAGTTCAGGTTTTGATTAAAGGGTTTAAAGTGTGCTATTTTGGTAGTACTCAAGTGGAGTTTTCTTTTGAAAACAAGGATCTTGAAATTCAGCGTCCAGAATGAGAAAATAAGTTTGCGATGCCGATAGAATGTAACAATAATTTACGGGTTGATGTATACTCAAGAGATAAATACGAGTAACATTGGCGGGGCAAACCTGGCAAGCCAGTTGAAAGGCAAATCCCGGATGTTACAAGATGAGTTAAAAGAAGAAAGATTCCCAATTGATGTGGTAATGTCTCGAATATGATAAGATCAAGAATGATGTCCCGTTAGTCGGACAAGGATGACGTGAGGTATTGTGTACCCGTCAGTAGTGTACACGTGCTCGCTTATATATACAAACTATATGTTATGAATTATACTATGTGATAAAATGTAAGACGACTTATACCATTCATCACTTGGGCTAGACCCCTATGAGTCCTGGACTATCGACGCAGAAATATTTACGCTACGGTTAGAACTCGAGGTAGGTAATGATTATGATTACGATGAGAAGCACAACGGGATGTTAGAAAGAAAGGAGCAGGTGTTAGAGGTGAAACCTCCTGCTTATACTTGGAATATTAAACGAAGTTAGAATACTTCTTACATCTGTATGTGCGAGTATAATATCAGATGTTTTCGGTGTAAGGATGATTCTATATGGAATGGTGATATAAGTCTATAAGTAAGTTGTTGTCGTATGAGACGAAAGTTAAAGATAATAATTCATGGGAATTAAATGCAGTGCACTGAACCCCCTTAAAGGTGAAAATATTTGAGAAAGATTAGGATAATCAGTAAAAGTATCTAAGGTTTAATAACCATAAGATGAATTCACACCAAGTGTGTGGACAAGAGGCGTAGTTAGTGAGTCGGGTAGATTGGTTCTGATAACCATATCCCACTACGTAAGGAATATGTAATGCAAACCAAGCCTATTAGTTAAGGAAAAGTTGTCGAGTATATTCGACGTATAGAGTTGGAAATCTAAGGGATTCCGATAAGTGAGACGAACTGGAGTTTCGGGCAAGTAGAGGGAGTAGTGTGAGAGATTCATTCATGTATGATAGTGGATTCTAAATTTCGAGGAAGAAATTTCTTTAAGGAGGGTAGATTGTAATATCCCGCCTAAGATTCAAATATTTATTAATATTGAGACGATGTATCAGAAATGTTTGAGCAAAGGACAATTTGGTAAATTGTCAGTTAATGAGTTTATTTATATGGTAAGTGTGATGTCCCGTGTAACACCCCGTTTTCTTAAACTCAAAAAGGGGTATTATTTTTTTCTTTTTCAAATAAAACAAGCTTTGAAATCATTTTAGTTTCGATCAGAGTGCGCATAAAACATTTAATTGAGCCGGCATTTAAATGTACAAAGAAAACTGATATATAAACATCATAGGGCTTCACAAAGCAAGTGTACACCTGAATATATTACAGTCCAAAATAAAAAGGTGCATCAAGCACAAGTATCTCAAAATAAAACTAGCATCTATGCCTATACACAAAAGCACGGTGTACACTAACACCGGCGCATAGTCTAGCTAACGAGACTCCAGCTCCCTCCTAACTCTGATGGCCACTGCAACCACCACCCTCATCTCCAAGCGTCTCAGACGGATCCCTAACACCTGGGGTGGGATAATCCCGTTCATACAAATATGCAAGGGTCACCACAAAATACAAGTATATATATATATCTGGTGCGAGAGATTTATACACATACCACATCAAAGCTCATTTACCAATAGAGAAAACTCATTATAAACACATAATCCTCCCCACCAACGGGTTCCTTAAATCAAGGCACAACACATAGCAATTGCGATACTCAAGCATATTATAAGCAATGCACACATAGCCTATAATGCGGACTCTAAAATGATCGTGGTCATCCAGCTCTCTCTGGACTCCACATGCATGACTTTTTCCGGAAAACCTCTCTATAGAAGGTCGTAGGTCTTAGGTGGGATAACACCTCCTACTATTGGTGGGATAACACCAGGTGTAGCTCTTCTACACCAACTCGATAACGGTGGGATAACACCGGGTATAGCTCTTCTATACCAACTCAATCAGGTGGGATAACACCGGCGCAGCCCTCTTGGCGAAACGCATAACCATGCAACAATACACATATTCTCTTAATATGTAAACACCACAACAAACAAGGCTACACATACATTCACTAGACATGTGTAAGCAATTAACTCAACATATGTATCAACTCAACATGCATACATATTTTCTCCCGAATTACATGTAAACATCACATATAATTTAACACATTCTCATCACGAGCAAACACGAAAACAGACATGCAATTCACTCAAGAATTCATCACAACAATAATATTCAAGCATGTCAAATTTTCAGTGAAAGACGGAAATAAAAGAGTGGAGCCCTTACCTTGGCAAGCACTCAACAATCACACGATCGCACAACACTTACTTGCTTCCTAAAACAAGCGAAATACATAATCAGAACCATCTCCAAATCAATCCCCATTGAAATGGATTCCAAAACTACAAAACCTAATGTTTTCTAAGGTAAAACCACTCTATCGGCTACCATACCCAAAACTATCGTATTGATCAAAAATTCACGAAGTTAAATGCACTATTTTTCGCCACGTGAAAATACTTTCGTTTCAAAACAACTATGAAACACTTTTGTTCCCAACACCAAAGCAATCAATTACACACCCTAAAACCATTTGAAAACAACCCAAAAACTCTTTGAAATTTTCACAAAAATAAAAGTTTACTTGCGACACAAGTTACAAGTTTTTCTTTCAAACTAAAATGGCCATAACTCGTTCAATTTTTATCCGATCGAGACGAGCCATACGCCGAAATCTTCGTCTCGAAAAGACGGATCAAATGGTCAAGTTTCAAGGACACAAAAACAATTTTAAAATGACCAGAATACCCTTCACATTTCGGCTAGATTTTGAAATCACACCACAAATCATTTTTCTTTCATTTCAAAAGCATAGAATAATTCATTTAGTTCCCAAAATCATTAATTTGGACAAACAAAACATTTTTTAAACACAATCCACAATCAAAATAGTTTTCACAAAAATTCTCATGAACACCAACAAAATATTTTTCTTGTTTTTCAAAACCAAACCATTTCTCATATATCCATTTCTCTAAAAAGTGCTAAAACAACATCATTAACACAAACACTAAACAAAAATTCATGTTCATGATCAATATATATTTCTCTCAAAACCCTAGCTCACAATCTCATGAGATTCTCATCACTCAAAGAAAACCAAAACTCATAGTCATAACATGCTAGACACACTCTCAAGAATTTCTACATGAACTAAGGCTTAACATAGCCATATTCTACCACCTTTTCTCAACAAATAAAATTCCCAAAATACTCAAACCTTAATGGTTTGGCCAGCTAAGAACAAGGAAGGGAGTTATTACCTTAGCAAACAACTTCTACAACTTTCTCTAGAATTTTTCCAAGCTTCCAAGGTCCAACAATGGAGAAAATAAAATTTGAAGAACTTTGACAATGGGAATGGCTTTTACGTGAGCAAGAAGAAGATGAAAAAGGTTGGAAATGAACTTTTCACTAAGTCCCCAAAAGTCTACTACTCATACTAACTATTTCCTCTTGTTCAATCTCACCCATTGGATCAAAAAAACACTTTCCATGGCTAAACCCTAGCCCTTGGATCAAATAGTAAAAGTTTCTATGATTTAATCCTAGCCATTGATCAAGTCTTGGTCACTAAGCAACTTAGAATAAATATCTAGATATTTCAAAGCTTCTAGAACAACTCACGTGTTCAGCTCTCGCGCGTCGCGACAAGCAAAACATACAAAAATAACAGTATACGGAATAAACGTCCACAATATTCCGTTTTCAAAAATTATCGATAAAACAGTTTCTCCGACTGAATTTTCAAACCGTACCTTCTAAAATTTTTCTGAAAGTATTTTCCGACTCGCGTCGATATATAAAACTCATCTCTAAATTTTCACAAAATTCGGAGTCTGCAAAATTTTAAACGACTGATAAAAATCTTCTCTTCGTTTATCAAAAACTCAAATAAAGTCAAACCTCCGAAAACTATTTTCATGGAAAACTTCCTATTTATAAAAGAAACTCATAAACCAAATCTCATTCCTTTTCGGCGTACAAGCGCGAAACAGGCTCAAAAACAGCAAAAACAGTTATATTACACAAAATATAACACAAAACACTAACATTAAAACTCTAAGACACGTAGCCACCGCTAACGCTCTACAAACCACTGTACACAAAATCTAGGGTCTTACATCCCGCTTATGAGTATCAGTTATTAGTGCTAGAGACTTATTATGCAAGCCATGACAATTTTGCAAATATGAAGCAATGGCATTATTGTAAAATTGTGAGAATGGAGGATTTATTTAAACAAGGGAACCAAGATATTTTTCCCTCATTTTATCTTCTTCATTTTTCTCTACCATGCTAGAACCTTCTCCTCCCTCTCTCATGGAATTCGGCCAGCAACATCCCTCACCCTAATCCTCCACATTCATCAATCCTCATCTATAATTCTCAAACCTTATGCTAGCTCCCAATTTTGGAAAGTTTGGAGCAAGGAAAAGCAAGGATATATCAAGAATCAAGCTAGGGTTTTGGGAGAGATCAAGCTAGGACTTGAAGGAGGGCTTGGCAAGGAAGAAAGCTAGCTAAATCAAGGTGAGTTCCACAGGGTTTTATAACCCGTTTGAGTAGGTTTAATGCATTTTTACAAGTTGAGTTTAAGTTTAGAAATTATGCTATATATCCTTTGGATGCTAATTCCTTGTTAAACTAAGTTATTATCTACCATTATGTCTTGGAATTATTTCCTATAAGCTGTTTGGATGTTTGGATGGGATTGGATTAGCCTAGGAAGTAGAATTTGGAATCCTGCAGAAGATGAAATCGGCCACCGATTTCCTAGAATCGGCCACCGATTTTGTGGCCTGGCCTCCATGGTTGATTCGACAAATTTCGGCCCCCGATTCCTCCAAATCGGCCCCCGATTTCCCTGTTCTTCAGAAATGCATAAATTAACATAGGATGGGGATAGGACTATGTGAGAGATGGACACCTAAACCCCTAAGTTGTATAGAGAGGTAGAAGAGCTAGCATCAGGATTACCATTATTAAGCAAATTTTATATGTTTAACTACATATAAACAAGTCCAAGAATGGAACAGCACCCAGGTGTAGAACCTTTTATAGGTTAAGTAATTAAGAGTGATTAAGTAAGAGTGCATTAGTTACGCACAAGAATAAGCATTAACGAGAATAAGGATACATTAGGCAAGCATAAGTTAATAAGTTATTTATATATATATAAGAAGAATAAGAACAAGAATTAATCAGATATCAAGCCGTGGCCTTCGTCGTTCACGCCAGTGGGACGCGAATGGTTCACGCAAAGTAAAGAATAAGATTAATACTTTTAAGTCGTGACTTTCATCGTTCACGCCAGTGGAACATGAAAGGTTCATGCATAAGTTTAAAGAATATTATTCGCGTCTTTCGTCGTTCACGCCAGTGGGACACGGGAGGTATACGCATTAGTTAAGATTAATATTAAGTCGTGACTTTCATCGTTCACGCCAGTGGGACACGAAAGGTTCATGTATAAGTTAAGACTAATAATGAAGTATATTAATTCGCGTCTTCTGTCGTTCACGCCAGTGGGACACGGGGGGTATACGCGTAAGTTAAGTTGTGTCTTCTGCTGTTCACGCCAGTGGGACACAGGAGGTTCACGCCAGTGGGACGTGTTATTCCGCAAGGATGACCGCACGACGACAAGAGGAGTCCGGTGTTAGCCTGATACGATAGGAATTTTCACCGGTTATCAGAGGAGTGTGCTTCGGGGTTACTCCACCCGGGGGCATTCCGTAAAATGAACCCAGATAATAATGTTTGTTCAACGCTAACAGCTAACATAAGACATGTAACAGTTAATATTTATTTATGTTATCAGACAGAGAATAGTTAACAGAAAAGTATCAGATATCAGGTATCAGTTATCAGGCGGTGATTCTAGGTTTCCCCTCGATCACCCAGTTATCAGGATATAGTCTAGATCTCAGGACTATTCAGTATCAGATTCAGACGGTGATCCTAGGTTTCCCCTTGATCACTAATTTATCACGAACAGACAGAAAGCCCTCTATGAGTAAGGTTAAGACTTGGTGATCATAGGTATCCCCAAGATTGCCGAGGTAGGCACGGCGACCCTAGGTTCCCTGTGGTTGCCAACAGTAGGTAGGGTAGGAGCTCACTCAGACATTATGTCTCATCCCTATCCTTCTGGTGCAGGTTTTCAGGTAGCCACGTGGTTTTCAGATGAAGTTCTTCAGGAAGACGCTGGATGGAGTGCAGTTGCTCGTCATGGTCAAGTTCAGAAGTTCATCAGTATATGTTTAAGTATTTGTATATGATTTTGGATAAATGTATAAACGAGCTACTTGTACCCCTTTCAGATGTATTGTATGTATTATTGTTATTATTATTGAAAATTTTAATGTACCCAGTATCAGACTAATACACATGCTAAATATTCTAGATAATTTAGTATGGGTGTTACACTTTCTTTCGAACATTTTCATTCTTATCATTTGGTTCTTTCTGTTGGAACAAAATGTGTTTAACAAGTCTCTTACAAATAAAGGGGATATTGTTGAAACATTTATGTGTAAACATATCTCTCTTTATGGTTTTGATGATAACAAAGTATTAAAGAGAAAATTGGTTATTTGCTAATGCTTTGTTCAAGTGTTTCAGAACCACATGCTTAATAAGTATTGATTGATATTGGTTATGAAGAACAAGCTAAAGAGCAAGAAGGAAAGCCAATAAGCAAGGATGCAAGGCTAGAAAGAAACTAGTCCTGAAGAAATGCTTCTGAAGAAGTACTCCTGAAGTACAGCTTCTGAAGTCTGAAGACTGGGTGCTTCTGAAGAAGTCAACGCAAGTCAATGACTGAAGCCAGCTTCTGATCCGTACAAAGGGAGCTTCTGATCACTGTTCACTGAGAAGCTTCTGAAGCTGATGTGGCATGGATTTTGACAAGTACTGTGCGCATTTAATGCCTTGGTGTGTCAGAACAACTCAATGGAACAGTTGTCTCCCTGACCCAAACATTCCCCAGTTTTTAAGGTAGGCCAATTCAAAAATGGCACCTGCCCTGTTCTGACAGAAAAAGTGCAGCACACATTTGCAGCAACCTAGTCCAATTGCAACGGCTAATTTCCTGAATTCCAGCAAATCTTCAACAGCTCTATTTTTATCTATAAAAGGAGGAAGATTTGAAGAGGAAAATGTTGAAGACTCTTGAAAACAAAGAACTGAACTCTTGCTCTGTTTTGCTGTCAAAAATACGCAAGTTACCCAACCTCTTAGAAATTATTTCATCTCTGTAATTTAGAATTTCTTAAGGTTAAGAGTCTTAACCTGAGTTGTATTAAGAGAACACCTCTGATATTTGATCAAGTGTTCATCCCAAACTATTTCTTTTGTAAGCCAGTTTGGTCCCTAAAGTCTTAGTCTGTATACTAAGCAACTGTAACCTCATTCCTTTGTGGTCTGAGTCAGAAGTCTCTTGTCTTAGTGACTTGAGCATTGGGAAGTCTCTTGTCTTAGTGACTTGAGCATTGGAAGCCTCTTCCTTGGTGGTTGAGCATAGAAGTCTCTTTCTTTGTGATTGAGCAACTGGAAGTCTCTTCCTTTGTGGTTGAGCATTGTGTAATCTTCAGATTATAGTGAACTCTCTTGTTGGACACAAGGGGACAGGACTACTTCTCACATTGAGAAAGAACCTGTATAATTTCTGTGTGTTTCTCTTCCCTTATCTCTTGTACTTGTTTAATCCGCTGCATACATTCTGATAACAGTTCAGAACCTGGTTCTGAACTTGCTTAAGTCTTTGAAAAAGAAAAGAACAAGTTTTTAGAGTCACACAATTCAACCCCCCCTTCTTGTGTGTGTTTTTCTCACCTTCAGTTGGTATCAGAGCTCCGGTTCTGATATTAACACTTAACAGTGTGTCAGTAGGATCCTGAGAAAAACATGGCCTCAACTAGTGATTCACCTCCACCCTCTCCCAGAAATCCACCATCTCCCAGAAATCAAAGAAATGTACAATATGACTATAGTACTGAAGAAAAGAAGTCTAGGTCACACAATAAACCTCCTATGTTTACTGGTGACCCAGAAAAATTCTCTTGGTGGAAGAGTAAAATGTATAGTCACATTATTGGGATTGATGATACCCTATGGGACATTATTGAAGATGGAATCTCAATACCTGTAGATGAAGAAGGTGTTGCTGTCAACAGAAGATCTCTGAGTGATGCAGAAAGAAAGATCTATAGGAAGCATCATCATGTCAGAGGTATCATTGTGGACTCATTGCCTCACACTGAGTATCAGAAGTTGAGTGACAAGTCCACTGCAAAGGCAATATTCACATCCCTCTGCTCTAACTATGAGGGTAATCAGAAAGTTAGAGAAGCTAAGGCAAACATACTTGTTCAGCAATATGAACTGTTCAGAATGAAAGAGGATGAAAATATTGAGACTATGTTCTCAAGATTTCAGACTCTGGTTTCTGGACTTCAGATTCTGAAGAAGAGTTATACCACAGCTGACCATGTGAATAAAATCCTCAGAAGTCTGCCATCCAAATGGAGACCTAAAGTGACTGCCATTGAGGAAGCTAAGGATCTAAATACTTTAAGTATTGAAGATCTTATAAGCTCACTCAAAGTGCATGAACTGGGACTCAATGAGGATGAGCCTGTTAGAGAACCAAAAACATTGGCTCTGAAGTCTAAAAGAAAACCTGCTAAAGCTTTGAAAGCTATTGAATCTGAAGAAGAGTTTCCTGAGGGAAATTCTGATGAAGATTCAGATGCTGATGAGCTTGCAATGATTTCTAAAAGACTTCAGTATCTGATGAACAGAAAGAAAAAGTTCTCTAACAGAAGCAGCAACTTTAAAGGATCTAGTTCAAAGAAGGATACCCAGAAAGAAAGCTGCTACAACTGCAAAAAGCCTGGCCACTTCATTGCTGATTGTCCTGATCTTCAGAAGGAAAAATCAAAGGAAAAAGCAAAGAAGTCCAGCTCAAAGTCCAGCAATTTCAGAAATAAGCTTAAGAAGAGTCTCATGGCTACATGGGATGATCTGGACAATGAGTCAGAATCTGATGAGGAAGAGGCACACCTGGCCCTGATGGCAATTGCATCTTCTGATGCAGAATCATGTTCAGATTCTGATGAAGAAGATGAGGTATATTCTGAACTCTCTAGATCTGATTTAATTGAAACAGTTAATGATCTTATGAGTCATCTTAAAAGCAAGTTAAAAGAAATTAAGTCTTTGAAAAATCAAACAAACTTGCTGTCTGAGGAAAACCTTAAACTTCAGAATCAAATTTTTGAATATGATGAAGAAGTTGAGGAACTCAGAAAAGAGGCTCATAAGAAATCTGAAGAGGTTCCTAATGAACAGGAGATAGCTCTTCAGGACTTCATGTTAACTGGATTCAACAGAACTAAAATTGCCTCCATGATGTATAATATGATCAGAAACAAAGGTGAAGGCATTGGCTATGATTTATTCAAACCTTCAAATGATTTAAACTCACCTTCATGTTCTGAAAATATTTTAAAAGGCAATGGTATTTGCTTTGTGCCTGTTTCTGATAATTCTGAGAAATTGAAAGTATCAGAATCTGAGACTAAGTCAGAAGTTCTGAACAACTCAGACTTTGAAGCTTTTGAGCCTAAGGGTAAGATGAAGGCAACTGGTAAAACCTTGCCTAAATCTAAGCCAAAAGGTCCTAAGCCTAAGACTAAGAGGAAATCAGACTCTGAACTTAAACCTGTTCAGAATCTGATGGAACTAGTAAGTCTCAGAATCTGAATAAATCTGATTCAAATTTTCTAAGACTGGGTTTATCAAAACTTCAAAATCTGTTAAACCAGTCAATGCAAAACATTTTCAATCTCAGAATGTTAGGCAAAGCAAGCCAAAGCAAACCAATCAGTTTTCTGTTTCAAACTGTTTTAAGAAAGGCAAAACTGAAGCTTGCCTTGTGCCTGAAGTAAACAAAGTTAGAATTCTGAGGAGATTAGAACCAAAATGCTCAAAGGCTCAAACTCTGAAGGATTCAGAACCAAAGACCTTCAAGTCTCAGGTTCTGAAGAAATCTGAGTCCAAACCTTTGAGAACTCAGGTTCTGAAGCACTCAGGTTCTGAAGCTCAGACTTATTCAAGATATAAGGATTCATATTCCAAGTATCAGAACAAGTCTGAACATCATAACTTCAGACACAAGTTTAAAAAGCCAAAACCTTTCAGGACTAACCCCAAAGGACCCATGAAAATCTGGGTACCTAAGTCTGAGATAATTTCAATTGCAGATATGCTTGTCATCCAAAGAAAAGGAAAGGTCCTGGTACCTGGACAGTGGATGCTCGCATCATATGACAGGAGACAAGTCTATGTTCCAAACCCTAACTCAGAAAGAGGGAGGAACTGTGGGGTTTGGAGGAAGTCAGAAAGGAAAGATCATTGGTACTGGTAAGATAGGTAACTCTTCCCTGTACATTGATAATGTTTGGCTGGTAGATGGACTGAGACATAATTTACTTAGCATAAGTCAATTATGTGATAGTAATTATGAAGTCTTGTTTAATAAGAACACTTGCACTGTAATCAATAATGAAAATAAGTCTGTAGTGTTCAGAGGCTGTAGGAAAAACAATGTTTACAAAATGAACTTTTCTGATTTGGTTCAGCAGAAGGTAGTTTGCCTTCTGTCTGTGAGTGATGAGAAATGGGTCTGGCACAAAAGGCTGGGACATGCTAACTGGAGACTTATCTCTAAGCTTAGCAAGTTACAACTGGTCAGAGGCTTGCCCCAGATTGATTATCACTCAGATGCTCTGTGTTCAGCATGCCAAATTGGAAAGTTTTCTAAAACTTCTTTTAAACCAAAGAACATTGTTTCCACCTCTAAACCTCTAGAATTACTTCACATTGATTTGTTTGGTCCTGTTGGAACAGCCTCAATCAATGGGAAGAAATATGGACTTGTTATTGTTGATGATTATAGTAGGTGGACTTGGGTTAAATTCCTCAGAACCAAAAATGAAACATATGATGTGTTTTTCAAATTCTGCAAACAAGTACAAACTGAAACTGAAATTCCTGGCAACCTGACTGAAATATGCTGTGCACAATGTTGGCACAACTGTCTGAGCGCGTGTCTACTCAGAACTACAATTAAAATAGCACAACGTAACAAAGCACAAATTAAAAGGAACACAGCGGAAATAAAAAGTACACAGAGAGTTTGTTAACCCAGTTCGGAGCAACTCTCCTACTCTGGGGGATACCAATCCAGGAATGATTCCACTATTATAGTTCTAGTGAAAAGACCAACGCAGACACACTACTTGACCTTGCACCTAGACCCTACCAGTGGCAACTCTATCTAGGAACTCCTAGATATGAGACCCCGTCTCAATTCCTACGAACAACACACACAGTATTGTTATCAAACACACAAAACATAAAACACAACCAAGAGAAACACACGCTAATAACACATACTCACTCCGTACTTAAAAGCTTAGGAGCAGCTTACAAATTACAACTCAAAACAAACTCAGTCCTTAGCTTGAATCAGGGAGATACAAGCAAGGCTCACAATTAACAAACAAAACCCTAAAAACCTTAAAACACACGCTTTGCTAACACACACGGTTTTTAGTTACCCTACTAGGGTTTGCCTTCACGAATATATAGTACTGAAGTAGCACGGGTCTGGGCTTCAAAATAGAGCATGGACATTGACGGGTCCAGCTGAAACAATCTTCTAGAAATAATAAAAAAAACTTCCAAATATAGAATGATATCTTGAGGAACAAATAGCAAGGCAAATAAAACTTCAAACAAATCTTCAGTCAGATACACGCGCCTTGATCAGCAAGCTAGAGGAAAATAAATCTTCAGGCAAATCTTTGGAAGATTGCGTACACAAATATAAAGCGCTAGCTGGCGCGAAAAGCACAAGACTCGTAATGCTGTTCCATATGCTACCGCATCTGTCCCAGCAACTGGCTAGTAGATGTTTTTGCAAAGTGTAGCCAATCTACAAAAACCCAACAGAAACTGATTTGAAAATTTTGAAAATCAGAAGTGATCATGGTGGTGAATTTGAAAATGAACCTTTTGAAAACTTTTGTGAAGACCATGGAATTTTCCATGAGTTCTCATCTCCTAGAACTCCACAACAAAATGGAGTTGTAGAGAGAAAGAACAGGTCTTTACAAGAAATGGCCAGAACCATGATCCATGAGTCAAAAATTGCTAAGTACTTTTGGGCAGAAGCTGTAAACACAGCATGTTATATTCAGAACAGGATCTATATCAGACCCATTCTGAATAAAACTTCATATGAATTGTTTAAAGGAAGAAAACCAAGTATTTCTTATTTTCATCAGTTTGGTTGTACATGTTACATACTAAACAATAAAATCTACCTAAAGAAATTTGATGCCAAGGCTCAAAAGGGTACCTTTTTAGGTTACTCAGAGAGATCCAAGGCATACAGAGTGTATAATTCTGAAACACATATTGTTGAAGAAGCTATACACATTAGGTTTGATGATAAGAAGCCTGGTAGTGAAATACCAGAGCTGGTTGAGAGTTTTGCAGATGTCAGAATCTCAGAAGAGCCTTCAGAAGCTGAACCAAGTTCAGGTTCTGATGAAGGTTCAGAAGCTGAAAACAATGAAGACTCTGAGAAACTCTCCAGCAATGACACTACTCCTGGAGCTAATCAAGATCTGCATGGTTCTGAACAAATCCCTGATGGTTCTTCAGAAGCTAATCCACCCAGAACTTCATTCAAATATAAGTCTTCACATCCTGAAGAGTTAATCATTGGAAACAAGAACAGTCCAAGGAAGACAAGATCAGCATTCACTCAGAATGAGTCAATGCTTGGACTGCTATCCATGATTGAGCCTACAACTGCTGATGAAGCACTTGCTGATGATGGTTGGATTGTAGCAATGCAAGAAGAGCTGAACCAGTTTCAAAGGAATGATGTATGGGATCTTGTTGTAAAACCTGATCAGAAGAACATCATTGGAACAAAATGGGTGTTCAGGAACAAGCTCAATGAACAAGGAGAAGTGATCAGAAACAAGGCTAGATTAGTAGCTCAAGGGTACAGCCAGCAAGAAGGAATAGACTACACTGAGACATTTGCTCCAGTTGCAAGACTGGAAGCAATCAAGTTACTTCTTTCTTATGCTATTAATCATGATATCATCTTATATCAAATGGATGTTAAGAGTGCTTTCTTAAATGGTGTAATTTCTGAAGAAGTGTATGTCAAACAACCTCCTGGTTTTGAAGATGTTAAATATCCAAATCATGTTTTTAAACTTAAGAAGTCTTTGTATGGTCTGAAACAAGCTCCCAGAGCTTGGTATGAAAGACTAAGCAACTTCTTGATTAAAAATGGTTTTGTAAGAGGTCAAGTTGACAATACACTCTTTAGAAAAACTGTTAAGAAAGAAATCTTAATTGTACAAATCTATGTTGATGATATCATATTTGGTTCTACTAATGCCTCCCTTTGCAAGGATTTTTCTAAGTTAATGCAGGATGAATTTGGAATGAGCATGATGGGTGAGCTGAAATTCTTCTTGGGAATTCAAATCAACCAATGCAAAGAGGGTGTTTATGTTCATCAGTCCAAATACACCAAGGAGCTTCTGAAGAAGTTCCAGTTGGATGATTGCAAACTGATGACAACACCAATGCATCCCACCTGCACCTTAAGCAAAGAGGACAATGGCACTAAGGTAGATCAGAAGCTGTACAGAGGTATGATAGGTTCTCTCCTATACTTAACTGCTTCTAGACCATATATTTTATTTAGTGTATGTCTGTGTGCTAGATTCCAATCAGATCCTAGAGAATGTCATATGACTGCTGTCAAGAGAATCTTCAGGTATCTGAAAGGAACAACTAATTTGGGACTTCTGTATAAGAAATCTTTAAATTATAAGCTAGTTGGATTCTGTGATGCTGACTATGCTGGGGACAGGATTGAAAGAAAATCCACCAGTGGAAACTGTCAGTTTCTTGGTGAGAATCTGATATCCTGGGCCAGCAAGAGACAAGCAACCATTGCTTTGTCAACAACAGAAATAGAATACATCTCAGCTGCAAGTTGTAGCACACAACTGCTCTGGATGAAACATCAATTAGAGGATTATCAGATTCATGCAGATAATATTCCTATTTATTGTGATAATACTGCTGCTATATGTCTGTCTAAAAATCCAATTCTGCATTCTAGAGCCAAGCACATAGAAATAAAACATCATTTTATAAGAGATTATGTTCAGAAGGGTGTTTTGGATATTCAATTCATTGATACTGATCATCAATGGGCTGATATATTCACAAAACCCCTAACAGAAGATAGATTCAATTTTATTAAAAAGAATCTGAACATGCATTTTATCTCTTGAAAATGTGCTTGAATCTGAATGAATTCCTTGATTCTGAGTTTATCATAAGCTAAGACTTATCAAACACTCATCTTCTGAGAGTTTGACTAAAGTTAAGCCTGAAAAACTTCAGAATCTGAAGGATCAGAACCTGGATTTTCTGACTTCTGAATCTGATAAAAATCTAATGGTGGTCAGAATCTGATAAGTATAGCTATGGGCAATGATGATTAAAGCTTTGAAAGTTTATACTCCCAATGTCATCACGTTAAAATGTGAGTTTATGCTCTGATACTCATTGTTAAAATTGCTTGACAAACAATTTTCATTTGGTATCAGTATGTTTTCAAAACTGTTTAGCACAGACACATTTTAAAAGCTCAAAGTGTATCAGACATGTTCAGTTTCAAGAACTCCTTTTATCTTGGTATCAGTACTGAAATGCTTTTAATTTGGTATCAGACTCTGAGTTAAAACCTTTTAACTGGTATCAGACTCTGAGATAAATCCTCAATTGGTATCAGATTCTGATATATTTCTTTAAAGCAAGCTCAAAATTGCTCTGATACTGCACACTTCTTGAGAGGTTTTTGCTCTAATACTGAACACAACTGGTTGTTTTGCTCTGATGCTGAACCAGTTTGTACTGAACAAGTAATGTCTGAACACAGAATGACCTGCTCAGAAGCTCCAAATTTTTTCTGCTTCTGAACAGCATTCTAATTTTTCTGCAAGTCATATACTCTTTGAAAATCAAGTAGGCTCTGATGGTTATCCTTGCTACTTGGTTATCCATATGATTGCACAAATATCTCACAATCTTGGATGGTTCAAACCCCCCAATTCTGAATCTTGTTGATTTTTTTTGGTGTCAAAATTCTTTTAAAATTCTTTTAAAGGGGAAATTGAACTGCTTTGATACATGCTTTCAAAATCCTTTTTCTGCTCTGATACAGATACATTCTCAAACTCTCTTGAACAAAGGGGGAGAGAAATTGTCTGTCTTAAAGGGAGAAAGTAAAATTTTTTTTTGTTGATGACAAAAGGGGGAGAAAGTAAAACAAGTATTAAAGCACCTGAGCTCAAACATAAGTTAAAATTGTCAGAAGATAAGCTCATCAAGCTCTGATACAATTGTTAGGATTAAGCTCTGATACAATTGTTAAGCTAGCTATGATTCTGATCAATCAAGCTCTAGCTCTGATACAATTCTGACTGAATTTAACATTCTAACTCTTAGCCTATGAATTGAAATTAGGCTCTGATACTGTCTGTGAGATATATACATAACTCTTAGTGAGTTAACAGAATTTAAAATAACTTGGATAAGACTCAGGGAGCTTACAAAACTCATCCTGTGGATTATCAGACTTAGGGGGAGAGCTTACAAACCTCAGAACCTGAAGTCAGCAAGTTATTTGTAATTCTAAGTGTTAATTTCACTATATTGTTTTAAGTTAAGATTAATTAACATGAACAAGAATCAAGGGAAGCTTACAAACCTAAACCTTGAGGACTGTCAGACCTAGGGGGAGCTTACAAACCTCTCCCTGCAGTTAACTTGTTAATTAAGTTAACAACAATTTTCTGTTTTAATACTTATGTTTGTCATCATCAAAAAGGGGGAGATTGTTGGAACAAAATGTGTTTAACAAGTCTCTTACAAATAAAGGGGAGATTGTTGAAACATTTATGTGTAAACATATCTCTCTTTATGGTTTTGATGATAACAAAGTATTAAAGAGAAAATTGGTTATTTGCTAATGCTTTGTTCAAGTGTTTCAGAACCACATGCTTAATAAGTATTGATTGATATTGGTTATGAAGAACAAGCTAAAGAGCAAGAAGGAAAGCCAAGAAGCAAGGTTGCAAGGCTAGAAAGAAACTAGTCCTGAAGAAATGCTTCTGAAGAAGTACTCCTGAAGTACAGCTTCTGAAGTCTGAAGACTGGGTGCTTCTGAAGAAGTCAACGCAAGTCAATGACTGAAGCCAGCTTCTGATCCGTACAAAGGGAGCTTCTGATCACTGTTCACTGAGAAGCTTCTGAAGCTGATGTGGCATGGATTTTGACAAGTACTGTGCGCATTTAATGCCTTGGTGTGTCAGAACAACTCAATGGAACAGTTGTCTCCCTGACCCAAACATTCCCCAGTTTTTAAGGTAGGCCAATTCAAAAATGGCACCTGCCCTGTTCTGACAGAAAAAGTGCAGCACACATTTGCAGCAACCTAGTCCAATTGCAACGGCTAATTTCCTGAATTCCAGCAAATCTTCAACAGCTCTATTTTTATCTATAAAAGGAGGAAGATTTGAAGAGGAAAATGTTGAAGACTCTTGAAAACAAAGAACTGAACTCTTGCTCTGTTTTGCTGTCAAAAATACGCAAGTTACCCAACCTCTTAGAAATTCTTTCATCTTTGTAATTTAGAATTTCTTAAGGTTAAGAGTCTTAACCTGAGTTGTATTAAGAGAACACCTCTGATATTTGATCAAGTGTTCATCCCAAACTATTTCTTTTGTAAGCCAGTTTGGTCCCTAAAGTCTTAGTCTGTATACTAAGCAACTGTAACCTCATTCCTTTGTGGTCTGAGTCAGAAGTCTCTTGTCTTATTGACTTGAGCATTGGGAAGTCTCTTGTCTTAGTGACTTGAGCATTGGAAGCCTCTTCCTTGGTGGTTGAGCATAGAAGTCTCTTTCTTTGTGATTGAGCAACTGGAAGTCTCTTCCTTTGTGGTTGAGCATTGTGTAATCTTCAGATTATAGTGAACTCTCTTGTTGGACACAAGGGGACAGGACTACTTCTCACATTGAGAAGGAACCTGTATAATTTCTGTGTGTTTCTCTTCCCTTATCTCTTGTACTTGTTTAATCCGCTGCATACATTCTGATAACAGTTCAGAACCTGGTTCTGAACTTGCTTAAGTCTTTGAAAAAGAAAAGAACAAGTTTTTAGAGTCACACAATTCAACCCCCCCTTCTTGTGTGTGTTTTTCTCACCTTCACTTTCATTCGTGATCTCGTCCCATGGCATATCCATTTCACTCCTGCCTCACTACACCATTCGATTCTAGCCTTCCATATCTCTCACTACAAGAAATCATTGGAATTCCGAGGCACAAAACTCCTAGGAAAATGTCCATTTCTCCTCGGAATGTCACTTTTTTCCGAGGTAGTAGTGTCCTCGAAAAATAGTTGGTTGCAATCCCATTTCCGAGGAAATTTCCAAAGAAATGACGTTTTTGAGAAAGAAATGTCCTCGGAATATTGATTTGACAACTGCCCAGCAGACTGACGCATCTGTGAAGGTTGTCACAGAAGTGACTATCGTTTCCGAGGAACCTTTTACTCGGAATGTATGTTATTTAAAAAAATATTTAAATTTATAATAAAGCGCCAATTTTTGAATATCAAATTTTTAAAAAGTGCCAAATATTTAAAATTTAAAACACCATAACATTGCGAGGAAGAAGTTCCTCGGTATTTATTTTAATTAAAAAAAATTAATTAAAAACGAAATTTAATTAAAAAAAAGTAAATGAATTAATTTTAAAATGAAATTTATTTTTGAAATGGATTAATTTTTTTTTTTTAAACGGCAAATATTATTCTCATCGAGATTGTGTACTAACACAACCTCGCAGACAAAAATCGAACAAGGAAGAGACTAGTACAATGGAATACTAAAATAAAACCTACTAAATCCTGCCAAAACCAAAAACTAAAACAAAGATTTAAACCCAAAATTGCTACTAACAGGCGACAAATCACAACAGCACCAACACTGCCGAAACCAAAACTAATCATCACTAACACAAAAACATCCCAACCCCTCTAATAATGATGCTAGCATATTCCAACACAAGTTCAACCAGCCGCACATATCAGTTAATATATCTGTTAATATATATTGTTAGGATTACAAATATGTTGACAAGAAACATTATTATTTGATTCCAAAGAGAAACATATGAAATACAAATAATAATACTAAAACAACTTAATTAGTTCTAACTAACATATGCAAGGTCTAGAAGCAGTAGCACCAAATCATCAAACTTATGATGATTCAAAAAGAGAAAAGCTCATACCAATGTTATAAAATCTACTCCTCCAACATAACAGTAAATTTCTTCCGATGAACATGAATCTCTAAGATGCATTCATTTATCCTCTTTGACATTTGAAGGGAAACATAGAGAATAAAATCTTTTAACATTTCATCAAGCCTTAACATAAACACTCCAAATAAACATCATCAGAGTAAAGCAAAGTAACAACCTGACAAATAATAAGACTGCTTTTGCAAAAATTTAACTGAATGCAAGGGTTTCGTGCCAACCAATTTGGGAATCCAGTAGTTGTGAAAAATCACAGCAAAATGTATGAAAATGCAGAATTTATACCTACATGCATATTCTGAGTCATCATCATCATCATCATTATTATCATCATCATTTTCTGAGGAAAGAGATTCGTTATTTGCAGAGTCTTGTTGAGGCAAAAGTTGGTGGCGTCTGTGGTCCCGTCTAGCAGCCCTCATCTCCATCCTTTCTACCAACTCTCTATTACACTCCTCTAGTGCACCATCATTTGTACTGAATTCATTGTCGTAAAACAGCATGCACTCATTACTGCAACAGTCAATCTTTTTAGATTCTAACCCCAACTTCAACACTAATCTCTTGGCCTCGTAATAACTTTTAGGAAGATTGTCTTTGATGGGTGTAGCATCCAAAATCATTTGCACAAAGTGCTCTAAGCACTAATCAGGTACATTCCAATTACACTTGGCAGCTAAAAGTCTCGCGCACATGGATAATTTGGAGTCATTCGACCCTTCAAACAACGGTTCATTTATCTTCTCCAACAGATTGTAAAAATCTTGTGCTTTCTTGTTCGGGGGTAACGCCTCTTCAACGCGCTCATCGTAAGACATGTTCACCCCAATAACATCACCAATAATATCATCCATCTGGTCAAATTGTTCAACATTCTTTGTATGTGTTCCACTGCGTGAAGCATGTGTATTCACATCGAACCCAGTATTAACAGGCGGTATTTTTTCACCATGATTAGTCCACAATAGCCATTCATAAAGCCAACATTTTTAAAATGTTTGATGACATCTTTTTTGCTATGTATCAATCTACACGTACAAATAAGACATAGACATCTTATCCCTCCCTCCCTTCCTCTTATAAATGTCTAGTGACATGGCGAAAGCAACAAATCCATGAATTTCTTCTTAAAATTGCGGTTTAAGTTTGATTCTCCCTGAAAATGTTATATCGTACATCCAACTTCGGTAGTAATAATATTGATCCATCTTCTGCGTTGTTGACATTCAAGTTAGTTTTTTATATATATTTCCAACTCTAAATTTTACAGATATTTGTGCATATTATAATCAATGAAGTTATATGAAATAAATAAATTAATTAAAATACATATGCAACAATTTTAAATTAATTAGAGAAAATAACCTCAAGTAATAATCCGATGAAAAATGTCCATGAAAACAACAACTGCAACAGGCACTGCCAACAAAAAAAAACAAATTTATTATTTACAAATTTACATGAATTACGCATATTATATATGATCACATGGATGTATACAAAATAACAGTAAAATATATATTTTTGATTAACCAACATTCTTGTTACTAACTAGCATTTTTATTATTACCTATTCACAAACCAACATTCTTATACTAACTAATTTTTTTTACAACATTTTCATCAGTTAAGCAGTGGCAACACTATGAGAAGACCAATCCGGAAGACATAGGATCGTCAAAAGCATTTGCGAATCCAGTAAGTGTACCCATCACTAACACGCTTGTTACTAATGTTATTAATCTAACGCAATTCTGCAAGCATTGAAGCTTTCGTGGTTCCTACCCAAGGTGTTATGACAGGTTCATCACATGCGCAGCCGGAAGAACCTCAAAATGTTGGTGTTGCTTTGGCTCCTCCGACTGAGCAACATTCAGAAAAGGATACAACTATGCCCGGCACTTCATTCCACTTTGCTTTGAATAATGTGACCGATGAAATAGCAAGGCCTACATCTGAAAATTTGTATGAAATTCCAGTCTTGGAGCTAGTTACATGTGACCAGCAAGATGTAGCATCGCAGGAGGTTGACAGTGCGGCACTCGCTAATCAGCATCCTTTTTTAGTTTTTAATAAGCATCGATGTTCGACAGTTAACAAAGACTTAGAAATCATTCAGCAAGCTTTAACAGACTCCAGCAGCAACACAAAAGAGCCCTTCACTCCGCATGTTTCCAAGGCGCAAAAAAAAAAGGCAAGCCGCACAACAATTAAAACCCGGTCTCAAGGTCCTCCAACTCCGAATTCCCATTGAAGATTTGGTTTGTTTTCCATGTATTGTTTCTACATTGTTTCAGAGGGGTTTTGGTTTGGTCTCCCCTCTCTTGTACAAATTTCCCCTTTTTTTTTAATAATATTAATATGAGTGAGGGGCAGAGGATGGGGGTTTCTTGGGGGTGCTGACCTATTCAGGATCCATAAGCTTCTCCCTGATGTTTTCCCCACTCTTAATTCAGTAAAAAAACATTTTAACTAACTTTTGTAAAAAAAAACATTTTTACTAACTAATATTTTTATTACTTTTTTTAAAGAAGCTAATATTTTATAACTACTTAACATTTTACTAATATTTTTTTACTAACAAAAATTATTTTTACAAATTAATATTTTTATTATTAAATCTACATTAGTAACAATTAAAATAAAAATTTGTAAAAGTTAATGATTTCAAAGAAAATGATAGTTAGATTATAAATAACTAAATGCTTTCTCTCTGGATCTTTAATTGTGGCACGGTTAAGTGGCTGAGCACAAACCAGACTCTGATACCAACTAAAGGTGAGAAAAACACAAGAATGGGGGTTGAATTGTGTTGGCTTTTTCTGGTTTCTTTTTCTGAGTGGTTAGAACTGGTCAGATTCTGATGGGTTCAGATTCTAACACAAAGGTAAAAGAGAGAGAGAGAGAGAGAGAGAGAGAGAGAGAGAGAGAGAGCAGACACAAACAATTTATACTGGTTCCTCCCACAACACAAAAGTAGTTCAGTCCCCTTGCACTTCCAAGGGATTTCACTATAATCTCACTGATTACAATTGCTTAAGGACTCTTCCAAGAGACTTCCAAATGCTCAAGCACACTTGCAAGAGACATCTAATACTCAAGGTCACCACCAAGAGACTTCCACTGTTCAAGGACAACTCCAAGAGATTTATATTACTCAAGCATGTAGGCAAGAGACTTTCAATGCTCAATGACAACTTCAAGAGACTTCTATTGCTCAATCACAAGTGAAAGAGACTTATGGTGTTCAAGCTTTGCAGGCGAGAGACTTCTATTTGTTTACAAAGATAAACAAAATTTGTTCTTACACCGGATAAACAATTAGTAGTGTAAACTGAACGGTGTTTGAACAGACTCTTAAGACTTTACGATTTCTAAGATACAAAAGATGAAACGAACATCCTAAGTGTTTTGCGCTATTTGATTTTGACAGAGTAATGGCACAGTAAATTAGCAGAATCTTGTTAATCTTCTTCAGGTCTTCAACTCCTTATATATGTAGGGATTTGAGAGACGTTGGAGAAGAGTGTCAGCGCATTAAGAGTCGTTGAAAAGCTTCAAATCATGGATGTTAGGTCATTGCCTGATATGGATAATTTTGTTGGATAGTCATTCGAAAATCCTTTGCTGAAACTGGAAGTATCTGTTTATTTTTATTGTCCTTAAAGTTCTTTGTCTGTTTCTACACGTGGTCAGAAGAAGACAAAATTGTACTCAGATCCTTTGATGAAGACATTTAAAGAAGATGACAAATCTGACGTGGAGTCTGGGTCCCTCAGGATCTAATGAGTTTGGGGGTCTTCCAAGTCTGATGCAGTTTTCTGAGTCTGATGATTTTCACAGAGTCTGATGAGGTTATTCTTCAGCTCATGAGAGGCGTCATTTTCTTCTGATCCAATATGTTGACTTCTGATTGACCTTTCTTCAGTTCTTCTACCATAGTCTTTTAAGCTTCTCTTGTGTTTCCGATGCTTTTAATACATATTCAATACTTTGTTGGATATATTCTATGATCCTGCACATTTGAACAAATATTAGTATTTTCCAATTGTTCTTCAATACTTTGTTATCATCAAAACCTTAGAGAAATTATACAAACCACTTTTGTTCCAACATAAAGTCACAATCAAACACCACCAAGCCAACCCAAATAAGTTCTATATATTGACTTATAGTTGCAAGTTTTAACATAAAGGGTATCCATCTCTATCATGGATGCTAAGATTTCACATGTGGGTATTTTGAACATTATCATAAAGTAATTTGTGTCAAAGGGATGTAACAAGGATGTAATGGGATGTAACTAGCAAAAGAATACCTCTATATTTGTCTTTAATGGTTAATGTATAAGCATATAACCTTGATAAAACTATATGAGCATAAATTTACTATGTATTTCAACTAGGAAACAGAACATGTAACTTTGAATATTAAAATATTCAACTAGACACCATTAATGTAGCAACCCTTCTTTTTATGCAAGAATCGCCTATCTATTCCTATATCAATTGAGTTGTGCAATTTTTGTAGGAGTTAGCTTATTGGCCACTTTTGAACTACTTCATACTACTTTGTCAAGAGAAAAAAATTTGACATGACAAGGATTTAAATTTACTCTTGAATCTTTCGAACCTAGGACAACAAACCATAAATCATAACTATAAATGAACTTTAAATCCAAACTAATAAAACCATAAAGCTTTCATTGATTAAATTGTAAAGAAACATGATATCCATCTTAACATAATAAATCAACTCATATAAGAGTCTTAATTAATTAAAATACCACAAACTAACAAAAACCTTAATATAATGTTCTTAATAAATTGACACACCAAATCAAACAAACTATTTAATTTGGATTATGATTAGGATCCATTTCATAGTCTAGGCTTCATTTTCCCCTCATTTGCCATCTTGAAAAGGTGAGCTTGTGTTGCAGCAGCCTTGTTGGAGTGAAGTGATGATGCAAACCTGTCCTTAACTTGGTCAGTTGTGTAAGGGAACTTGTTGTTCACCAAGGAGTTGAGAAAAGAAGCAGTGCCTTCTCTGTAGAGTGCTCCTAAACCATCAGTTCTTGTGTTGGAAAGTGCTTGTGGTAAGGTTAGACCAGGACTAAACCCTGGAACATTAGTCACACCAAATGCATTTCCCATATTTCCCCACCAACCTAGAATTCCCCATATTATTCCTGGATGAGTCCTCCAGTAGCTGAAAATCATAGAAAAATTAATACCTCTAACTATAAACTAAATACATTTTTTTTTAAATATACTCCTTGTTAAAACTACTAATCTGTCAAGTTCAAATATATAATGAAAAATTTAAAATAATACTTATATTACTTTTTTTTTTAATGGAAAAAATATATATTAAAACAAGAGATGAAAAATCAGAATCAGAATTAGATACATATACAAAAAAGAGTATTTCAGCCTAAATATAAACTCTCTTAAATTACACTAAATACATTGTTTCCAAATATACTCCTTATCAAAACTGTTGATCTGTCAAGTTCAAAAATATTATGAACAGCTAAAATAATACTACTTATCTTTCTAAGGAGATGGAAAATCAAGAGTTAGATGCATATACACAAAAGAGTGTTTCAGTAACATATATACCAAAAATAGACACATTAAATACTGTATATTTTGCTTAATATATACTTTATTCAATTTATTATATTACAGTTTATAATTTGTTATAAAGTTATATAATAAGACATTAACAATGTGGTGTGTTGTGAAAGCAACTTACTTGCAAGTTCCAGGGAAAGGAGATGGGGAAGGAAGGAAAGGTGGTGTAGGGACAGTAGGAGTGCCAGGATCTATTGGTGTGGATGGAGATGGTGGTGTCAAAGTGATTGGTGGATCAGTTGGAGTTGATGGTGGTGAGTTATAGTATCCACCACTTGATGGAGGGTTTGATGGTGTTGAAGGTGTTGGATTATGTGATGGTGTTGATGGAGTAGAAGGATCATGTGGTGGTGAATATCCACATCCACTTGAAGGTGGTGTTGGAGTATAATACCCTCCACCATGTGATGGTGGTGATGAGCTTCCATGTGAAGGTGGTGAGCTATGAGATGGAGAAGTAGTCCTGTGTGGGCCTGCATTATGTTAAAGACAAGGAAAAGATTAAAGATTTTTCATTAAACTTTTGCTAAAATATTAAACAATGTTACATGATAAAAAAAGTTATTAACTTTAGATAAAGAGTATAGCTAGTTTAATAGATATAACTACATGGTTAGTATAAATATTGGACAAATTTTGTATACTAAAGTTAAGGATTTATTACATAGAGAATCAGAGAAAACTGATGGAGGATTTCCTGAATGTGGATCTTCAACAGTGGTAGAGATCACAGGAATCACAAGGTACTGAGAAAGAAGTGCAACAAGCACTGTGAACATTGAAAAGGAAACATAGCTTATTTTCCTCCCCATCATTTCTTGCTAGTAAGAAGAAAATGAGATGAAATGAGAGAAATGGGTGAGGTGGTTTTGTAGTGGTGTGGAGTGAGGTGCTAGTGGAGAATATAAAATGGTGAGCATGGAGAGTGAAGTAAATATTAGCAGGTGGGAAGAGTATAGGGTTAGTTGATATGTGACAGAATGCATTTACTCCATAGTATTCTACTATATCTTTTTTGTAATAATGGGATTTGAATTCAACACATTAGGTGTGTGTTTCTGTAATGCATTTGCCAAAATTGATTTGCAACAAATTGATGTTGTAAAATTGCTTATGGTTAAAAATTAGTTGAGTGTAAAACGATTTATACATAGATACATTCATGTAAAATTGAGTTGAAAAATAAATTCAAAGCTAAAATTCAATTGATATTTACGTAGATGAGGAATGCTAGCAACTTGTAATGATGGAAATCCAGATCCATAATAATGCCTGGTTTAATATTTTCTGAAATAGTTTTAGTAAGTGCACATGTCTAACACAACCTCTCTTTCCTTACCCAGGCATTGTTTCCTATGTTGATAAAAAAACGTGAGTCACATATATTAGGTACTAATTAATTGCTTTTTGGTTGTATTTACTCTCAAGAAGTTTAGGAAATAGAAAACTTGTATAGTAGCATCTCTATCTCCTTCAATAAAATTGTGAAAGTTTATATGTATATGAATGCATAATCAATAACTTGACAATGAAATGTATAACTCCAAAGTTCCAACAAGTGTGGGAGCTGATAGAGACACCCTAATGAGAATAAATCAATGTATGCAATAAGGTACTCTCAAAAAAATGTTAATGGGATGTAACCTAATCATCAATATACATCGTATATGTGCTTTTCTGTATTTTATAATCATATATTGCATATAGTTTTTTTTATTTACCATGTTTGAGTTCACATTAGCTAGATTGGTGAATTACAATGGCATCATGATTTTGCCAAAAGTTCTAAAATTTAGATTTTCAAAACTACGATCGTAGGCCGTAATTCTACCAAACTCATTGTGTAACGACCCTATTTTCGTATATTATATTTTCATATATTTTATTTCATGGATTTGCATTTAAATATATTTTCTAGTAATCGAGGAATAATTATTTAGCGCGAAGATAAGTTCGTAATCGAGTTTTTAGGGTTTTGGGCCAAGAGGATGAATAGTATTGGGCTTTTGGGTTTATGAGTAGTAATGATCAAGTGGATATGATAGTAGTGAGCTTGGATTGGATTGAAGGGCTAGGATTGGTCCTTGAGAGTTAGTAAGGAATGGATGGCCATGATTAATTGGATTGGATTATAAGAGATAATCACAAAGACTTGTGAATCACTATTCATTGCTTTGTGAGAAGAAGAAAAACGTGGAAGAAGAGAAGGAGAAGAGCAAGAGAGGAAAGCTAGGGCAAGTGATTTTGTGAAGAAAAGCTTGGAATTTCTGTAGATTCATTGATTGTGAGGTAAGAGAGTTAGTATTACTTGATCACAAGTGATTAAGAGAAGGGGAGAATGTCTATTTCTCCATCCCAAACTTCTCCTTCACTTTGTCTAGGTTTTGCTAGAAAGTTTTTATGGTTTAAAGATGTTAAATGAATCATGTTAAGCTTATTTGATGCTAAGTGATGTTGCTAGCATGTTTTGTTGAAGTTATAGTGTTTTGAATGCAAAGGAAAAGTTATGGAAAAATAGTGTTTTTAACCCTAATTTCTTTGATAGATGTAATCCTTGCTTGTGATGGTTTATAAATGATGTTTTATGAAGGAAAATTGTTTTTAACAAGTCCTGGAACTTTGGGTAACCTTGAATAGGCTAAAATGGTGGAAAATCACATTTTTACATGACTGTGTACTGATATGGTCGCTGTAGCGACGGACCGTCGCTTGTAGCGACCAGACAGGATAATTCCCTGCCTATCTGCGCTTGTAGCGACCACACTGGCGCTTGTAGCGACCAGGCTCGCTTGTAGCGACCAAAGGCTCGCTTGTAGCGACCAACCCTGGACATGCCAACTTCGTTGAGTTGTTCTGGAGGTCCTGGTGCGCGCGGGGATGGCTTTTTGCTACTGCATTCTTATAATATGTTTTGGAAACCTTGCCCACCATTTTAACTTATTCTTAATGCTTCTTAATGGGTGATTGTTCAAGAAAAGTTTGAGATTGTTAAACATGTTTGAGTATATTCATGTTGTGGCTTATGATTTGGCCATGAGAGCCTAGTAGTTGTGTTTGTTGTTGATGTCATGATAATTATCAGAGTGCTGATAATTTAGTGTTGTGTTTGTTGATGTTGTTGTGATAATTATCAGAGTGCTGATAATTAGGTGTATTAGTAAGTATCATATATGTACTAAGTGAATCATCATGCATTTCATGATTGTATGATATCCGTGTGCGGATAAGAAATCCAAGAGTGCTTGGTTATCAAGAGTGCTTGATAAGGATATAAGTTTATCCAAAAATGATTTGGTACCACATGCATTAGTGAATGCATTTTGAGACATGCATCCTTTGTGACATTAGTGTTCATTCAGGAATTATGTGTGCATAATGGTTGTTAAGTGATATTATGTGTGCATAATGGTTGTGAGTGGTAATTGTATTTGATGATGTTTTGTGCGTTGTCAATTACGTGTTGTGTTTTGGTTATGTATAATAATGTGTTATTATACCTGTTTATTGGTTGTGATACTAACACTCTCTGTTTTGTGTTATTTGCTGGATCTTTGGGGATCCAGAATATCAGGTTGGCGAGGCTATCGTTGAGGAATAGCCCTTTGCTGTTTAGGAGCTTTCGTAGTGGTGAGGGCATAGCTTAGCTATCCTTACATTTTTGGTATTAGGTGTTGTATCCTAGTTAGAGTCTAGGGCTCTGATATTTGTAACACTATTTTGGGTATCTGAACGTTTATGTATAGATTTGGCAATGGTCTCTGTTGTAGAAATGCCTCTTTTGAAAATCTTATGTATATATTTTTGTGTAATATATGCATGCTTGGTTATAAGCTGATTTTAAGCTGTTTGTCATTTTCCGCTGCTATATGTGAATCAAATATATTTTGATTTGTGGTTGTTTTATGAAAATGCGTTTTCTTCATGTTGTAACTTCCTATGTCCTTAACGTTTTGTTTTTATTAAAGTTAATAATCGGCGGTTAAGGGTTAGGGTGTTACAATAGTTGGTATCAGAGCAGGTCGATCCATTGGATCAATTAAGTTTAGTATACCCTTTGTGTAGCATGTGTTTTCTTAAACACTGTGTTCTCACTTGTGTTATGTGGTGGTTGGTTGTGTGTGTAGATATGGCGCAACGAGCACTTGCGGACGCGATGGAGCGGATGGCGGATGCCATGGCTCAGGATGCTGCTAGTAGGACTGCGGATAAAGCCGCACAACAAGCTAGAGGAGGCGGGGAAGATGAGCTGAGACTCGAGAGGTTTATGAACAACAAACCGCCTATCTTCAAGGGAGGATACGATCCTGATGGAGCTCAGACTTGGTTGGAAGGGATTGAGAGAATTTTCGGGGCTATGCGTTGTCTGGATGCGCATAAGGTATTGCTAGGAGCGTATGTTCTCCATGATGAGGCTGATCATTGGTGGGGAAATGCTAGTCAGAGGTTGGGAGCTGGTGGAGCTTTAGTTACTTGGGCTCGTTTCCGGAGGGAGTTTTTAACCAAGTATTTTCCGGCAGACGAGAGGAACCGTAAGGTGATTGAGTTCATGGAGCTCAAGCAGGGGAGTTTATCTGTTTCTGAATATGCGGCCAAGTTTGAAGATTTGTGTCGTTTTGCTCCTCATTACAACACGGTGGAAGCTGAGGAAGACAAGTGTGTAAAGTTTGAAAATGGGCTGAGGCCAGATATCAAGCAGCTGATTGGGTTTAGCGAGATCAGGAATTTTCCGATGTTGGTGAATAAGAGCCGAATATGTGATAAGGACGGTAAAGCTAAAGCTAATTACTACAAAGCCGCGAATGAGAAGAGGGGAAAGGACATGGCTAGAGGTAAACCGTATGGCAGAGGTGGAAAGAAACCAGATGAAGGTGGGAGTAGTGGTGGCAAGTTTGGAGGTAATAGGAATTGCTTTAAGTGTGGACAACCGGGACATCGCATTTTTGAGTGCCCGAAGAATGATGGGAAATGTTTCAAGTGTGGTGATCCTAACCACAAAGCTGATCAGTGCAAGAAAGGTGTTGTATGCTTCAATTGCAAAGAAGCGGGTCATAAGAGCAACGTGTGTAAGAAGCCTAGAGCGGCTGGAGGAAAGGTGTTTGCTTTAGATGGTGGTGATGCGAAGGCGGACAACTTGATCAGAGGTACATGCTTTATCAATAATACTCCTTTGTCTGCTATTATTGATACGGGTGCTACCCATTCGTTTATTTCTATGGATTGCGTTAAGAGGTTGGGTCTTAAGGTAGAGAATATGATGGGACACATGGTTATTGAAACGCCTGCGAGTGGTTCGGTATCGACTACTCTAGTTTGTGTTGATTGTCCAGTCACTATGTATGGTCGACATTTTGGTATGGATTTAGTCTGCATTCCGTTAAGCGGAATAGATGTTATCTTTGGTATGAACTGGTTAGAATTTAATCGGGTTCATATCAACTGTGGTAAGAGGACGGTTATGTTTCCAAGACCGGAGCCAGAGTTGTGTTCGAAGCTCATGTGTTGTCAAGAAGTGGTAAGATCAGTGAAGGCTCAAGAGGACGTGTTTGCTATGTTTGCTTCGTTGAGGGTGGAAGAGAAGATTGAGGTTGATGCGTTGCCGGTGGTGCGTGATTTCACAGATGTTTTTCCAGATGACATTTTGGATTTACCACCCGAGAGAGAGGTTGAATTTGCAATTGACATAGTACCTGGCACTAGTCCAATATCAATGGCACCGTATCGTATGTCAGCTGCTGAACTAGAAAAGTTGAAGGAACAATTGGAGGAATTGTTAGAGAAAAAGTTTGTAAGACCGAGTGTATCGCCGTGGGGTGCGCCGGTTCTGTTGGTAAAGAAGAAAGATGGTAGTATGCATCTGTGCATCGATTATCGTCAGTTGAATAAAGCAACTATCAAGAACAAGTATCCACTTCCGAGGATAGATGATTTGATGGATCAGTTAGTGGGAGCCTGTGTGTTCAGCAAGATTGATTTGAGATCGGGATATCACCAGATAAGAGTTAAGGCGGAGGATATACCAAAGACTGCTTTCAGAACAAGGAATGGTCACTACGAGTACGCTGTTATGCCTTTTGGAGTTACTAATGCACCTGGAGTGTTTATGGAATATATGAATCGTATATTTCATTCCTTTTTGGATCGATTCGTGGTGGTCTTCATAGACGATATTTTGGTATACTCAAAGACGGAAGAGGAACATGCCGAGCATTTGAGGATTGTGTTGGAGGTGTTGCGCGAGAAGAAGCTTTATGCAAAATTTTCTAAGTGTGAATTTTGGTTGCATAAAGTTAGCTTTTTGGGTCATGTCATTTCAAGTGGTGGTATAGCAGTGGATCCTGCTAAGGTAGAAGCCGTGCAAGATTGGGGAACGCCGGAGTCTGTTACTGAGATCCGAAGTTTTCTTGGTTTGGCCGGTTACTATCGGAGGTTCATCGAAGGATTTTCAAAGTTGGCGTTACCGTTGACGCAGTTGACTAGAAAGGGTCAAGCTTTCATTTGGGATGACAAGTGTGAGCAGAGTTTCCAAGAGCTGAAGAGGAGGTTGACATCTGCACCTGTGTTAATTCTGCCAAATCCGAAGGAACCGTTCGTGGTTTATTGTGATGCGTCGAAGATGGGTCTAGGTGGTGTGTTGATGCAGAGGGGACAAGTCGTTGCTTATGCATCAAGACAGCTGAAGATTCATGAGAGGAACTATCCTACGCATGATTTGGAGCTAGCTGCTGTTGTGTTTGTTCTCAAGATTTGGAGGCACTACTTGTATGGGTCAAGATTCGAGGTTTTCAGCGATCACAAGAGTCTGAAGTACTTGTTTGATCAGAAGGAGCTCAATATGAGGCAAAGAAGATGGTTAGAGTTTCTTAAGGATTATGATTTCGAGTTGAGTTATCACCCGGGTAAGGCTAATGTGGTAGCCGATGCGTTGAGTAGGAAGTCTTTGCATATGTCGTCTCTGATGGCGAAGGAACTGAGATTGATTGAAGAGTTTAGAGACCTCAGTTTGGTTTGCGAAAGGACAACCAGAAGCGTGAAGCTAGGAATGTTGAGGTTGACGAATGATTTTCTTGAAGAGGTTGTGGAAAAGCAAAAGTCTGATGTGAGATTGATGAAGCTTAAGACGCTCATCGAGCAAGGGAAAAAGGTAAACATTGAGATCGATGAGAAAGGCGTGATGAGGTGTCAGGGAAGGTTATGTGTACCTGATGTGCCTGAATTGAAGCGGATGATTTTGGAGGAAGGTCACAGAAGCAACTTAAGTATTCATCCTGGTGTTACTAAAATGTATCAAGATTTGAGGAAAATGTTTTGGTGGCAAGGGATGAAGAAAGAGATCGCCGAGTTTGTTTTCGCGTGTTTGACTTGTCAGAAGTCCAAGGTGGAGCATCAGAAGCCGTCGGGGCTATTGCAACCTATGTTTATTCCAGAGTGGAAATGGGATAGTATTGCGATGGATTTTGTAAGCGGTTTGCCGAAGACGTCGAAAGGTAACAATATGATTTGGGTAGTTGTCGACAGGTTAACAAAGTCTGCTCATTTCATAGCTATCAAGACCGGTATGCTAGTACCGAAGTTGGCTGAGATTTATGTTGAGCAAATCGTGAGATTACATGGAATACCGTCGAGTATCGTATCAGATCGAGATCCCCGTTTTACTTCAAGGTTTTGGGAGAGTTTGCAAGAGGCGTTGGGGACTAAGTTGCGGATGAGTTCTGCTTATCACCCGCAGACAGATGGTCAGTCGGAGAGGACGATTCAATCATTGGAGGATTTATTAAGATCGTGCATTTTGGAACAAGGAGTGAGTTGGGAAGCTTGCTTACCATTGATTGAGTTTACGTATAACAACAGTTTTCATTCGAGCATTGGTATGGCACCTTTTGAAGCGTTGTATGGGAGAAGATGTAGAACACCTTTGTGTTGGTTTGAATCGGGAGAAAGTGTGATGCTTGGACCTGAGATTGTGCAACAAACGACCGAGAAGGTCAAGATGATCCAAGAAAAGATGAGAGCGTCGCAGAGTCGCCAGAAAAGCTATGCCGACAAGAGAAGAAAGGATATAGAATTTCAAGAAGGAGATCATGTGTTTCTAAGAGTTACATCGACTACGGGTATTGGACCTGCTTTGAAATCGAAGAAGTTAGCATCGAGGTTCATTGGTCCGTATCAGATTTTGAAGAGGATTGGGAAGGTGGCGTATAGGATTGCGTTACCGCCGTCGTTGTCAAATCTACATGATGTTTTTCACGTGTCTCAATTAAGGAAATACGTATCGGATCCGTCACATGTGATTGAGTCGGACGAGATACAAGTGAGAGAGAATTTAACGGTTGCAACGGTACCCTTAAGGATTGAAGGACAAGAGATGAAGAAGCTCAGGAACAAAGAGATTTCATCGGTGAAAGTCGTTTGGGGAGGCCCAGCCGGTGAATATGCGACGTGGGAGCTCGAGAGCAAGATGCGGGACTCCTATCCAGAGTTGTTTTCAGGTATTTTCGAGGGCGAAAATTCTTTTTAGGGGGGTAGAGTTGTAACGACCCTATTTTCGTATATTATATTTTCATATATTTTATTTCATGGATTTGCATTTAAATATATTTTCTAGTAATCGAGGAATAATTATTTAGCGCGAAGATAAGTTCGTAATCGAGTTTTTAGGGTTTTGGGCCAAGAGGATGAATAGTATTGGGCTTTTGGGTTTATGAGTAGTAATGATCAAGTGGATATGATAGTAGTGAGCTTGGATTGGATTGAAGGGCTAGGATTGGTCCTTGAGAGTTAGTAAGGAATGGATGGCCATGATTAATTGGATTGGATTATAAGAGATAATCACAAAGACTTGTGAATCACTATTCATTGCTTTGTGAGAAGAAGAAAAACGTGGAAGAAGAGAAGGAGAAGAGCAAGAGAGGAAAGCTAGGGCAAGTGATTTTGTGAAGAAAAGCTTGGAATTTCTGTAGATTCATTGATTGTGAGGTAAGAGAGTTAGTATTACTTGATCACAAGTGATTAAGAGAAGGGGAGAATGTCTATTTCTCCATCCCAAACTTCTCCTTCACTTTGTCTAGGTTTTGCTAGAAAGTTTTTATGGTTTAAAGATGTTAAATGAATCATGTTAAGCTTATTTGATGCTAAGTGATATTGCTAGCATGTTTTGTTGAAGTTATAGTGTTTTGAATGCAAAGGAAAAGTTATGGAAAAATAGTGTTTTTAACCCTAATTTCTTTGATAGATGTAATCCTTGCTTGTGATGGTTTATAAATGATGTTTTATGAAGGAAAATTGTTTTTAACAAGTCCTGGAACTTTGGGTAACCTTGAATAGGCTAAAATGGTGGAAAATCACATTTTTACATGACTGTGTACTGATATGGTCGCTGTAGCGACGGACCGTCGCTTGTAGCGACCAGACAGGATAATTCCCTGCTTATCTGCGCTTGTAGCGACCACACTGGCGCTTGTAGCGACCAGGCTCGCTTGTAGCGACCAAAGGCTCGCTTGTAGCGACCAACCCTGGACATGCCAACTTCGTTGAGTTGTTCTGGAGGTCCTGGTGCGCGCGGGGATGGCTTTTTGCTACTGCATTCTTATAATATGTTTTGGAAACCTTGCCCACCATTTTAACTTATTCTTAATGCTTCTTAATGGGTGATTGTTCAAGAAAAGTTTGAGATTGTTAAACATGTTTGAGTATATTCATGTTGTGGCTTATGATTTGGCCATGAGAGCCTAGTAGTTGTGTTTGTTGTTGATGTCATGATAATTATCAGAGTGCTGATAATTTAGTGTTGTGTTTGTTGATGTTGTTGTGATAATTATCAGAGTGCTGATAATTAGGTGTATTAGTAAGTATCATATATGTACTAAGTGAATCATCATGCATTTCATGATTGTATGATATCCGTGTGCGGATAAGAAATCCAAGAGTGCTTGGTTATCAAGAGTGCTTGATAAGGATATAAGTTTATCCAAAAATGATTTGGTACCACATGCATTAGTGAATGCATTTTGCGACATGCATCCTTTGTGACATTAGTGTTCATTCAGGAATTATGTGTGCATAATGGTTGTTAAGTGATATTATGTGTGCATAATGGTTGTGAGTGGTAATTGTATTTGATGATGTTTTGTGCGTTGTCAATTACGTGTTGTGTTTTGGTTATGTATAATAATGTGTTATTATACCTGTTTATTGGTTGTGATACTAACACTCTCTGTTTTGTGTTATTTGCTGGATCTTTGGGGATCCAGAATATCAGGTTGGCGAGGCTATCGTTGAGGAATAGCCCTTTGCTGTTTAGGAGCTTTCGTAGTGGTGAGGGCATAGCTTAGCTATCCTTACATTTTTGGTATTAGGTGTTGTATCCTAGTTAGAGTTTAGGGCTCTGATATTTGTAACACTATTTTGGGTATCTGAACGTTTATGTATAGATTTGGCAATGGTCTCTGTTGTAGAAATGCCTCTTTTGAAAATCTTATGTATATATTTTTGTGTAATATATGCATGCTTGGTTATAAGCTGATTTTAAGCTGTTTGTCATTTTCCGCTGCTATATGTGAATCAAATATATTTTGATTTGTGGTTGTTTTATGAAAATGCGTTTTCTTCATGTTGTAACTTCCTATGTCCTTAACGTTTTGTTTTTATTAAAGTTAATAATCGGCGGTTAAGGGTTAGGGTGTTACACATTGTCCATCCAAAAATGTACATAATATGTTGAAGTATAATTTATTAATTAAAGGGAAATGTAAACTGGTGTCCCCGGGGCACTGGTTAAAGAAACCAAAAAAAGAAAGTTTTAAATTAAAAGTAATATTTTTTAGACTTTTAATTAGTGACTGCACAAGATTCAATGTGATATTACTATATTTGTTTCCTTAATCAGTGCCTCGGGCACCGGTTAACATGACCCTAATTTAAAAAATGATAGAAATAAGTAAAGATTGAGCATATTTGATAGAGATTAAAAATATTCAGATTTACCAATTTACAATTTCTAACCCATTTTCTTTTCTTCCTTCTATATATATCTTACTTTGATTTTGGTTCCTTCCTATAGGCCACAAAAATTTCAATGTTTAGCAAGAAATAGGGGTAAACATGTGTGGTCCTCAAATATCAAGAGCACAGGTTGCAATTCAGACACTCAGTAGACTAGACTCCAGGGGCCAATGCACATCCTATAAATTTAAGGCTCAGCAACTGTTATTGGTTTTATGTAGAATATTATTTCTGAACTGCCCTCCATATATTAAGGAATTCATTTTTTTTAATAATGATATTTTTTGGCAAAAATAAATCATCATTTTAGTCTTTAAATGTATGAGATGAGATAGTGTTATTATAAATTTATAATAATTCGAGACGACGATTATGTGATTTTATTACACTTAAGATTATAGTGACAACAGTCAACACTTGGCATGTATGAAGTATAGGGAACTGTTAAATACATTTTCTAAAAGTGAACTGTTAAATATATTTTTTAGGGGTGTTAAATAATTATTTTTTTTGTATTTTCCACTTTTGCATAGTACATAAATATAAAATAAAATATTAAATCTGGTGTGGTGTGTGTAGTTGCTTATCAAATCACACTTAAATCTGTCTGTAATTCTTGTCATGCATTGTAAGTTCTGTGAATCTGTTTTTTAGTTTCAAGTGAAAAAAGCTTTCCAATCTTTCTTGGTAGAAAAACTTTTCTGAATCTAATCATTACGTTTGTCATTTTTATTTTAATTTTTTTCTTTGATTTAGTCTTAATAATTAATAATTAAGAACAAAGTAGTTGTGTACATAAATGATAAATGGTAGATACTTGTATTGTTTGACCACTCGGCATATGGTTCAATTTCAAGTCAAAGCACATAAAAAAAAATATGTTGGCGATGGTCATCCTATAGATGAATCTCTTATTTTGAAAGATTAATCTCCTTCATTTAAGGATTATTTTTTTATTTGAATCATATATCACTTTGCACGCAACTGCTGAGATGGATCCTTCGAATCGGAGAAGATCACAATGGATACAAACTCTCTCTCAAAAAATTTAACATTGTTGCATTTTCATATTAGGTTCAAACTTAATACCTCAGATTAAGGGCTATTGGAAAAGGATTAAGCTTAAAGAAATTTTTCACCATCTTATACAAGTGCTATAAGGTGAGCTACACATAAGGATTAATAATTCGAGAGAATCCAATTTAAATCCTTGTCGAAATAGTCTTTAGCCAGATTTTACAAACCTCATAACTTAAATTATTCCTGAGAATATTAGGATTAAGAAGAAAATGATAAAGTTGAGTCAATATTTTTCTCATAACAACATGAATTGGAATATGTAATGTAACATCATTCGAAAACGAAACATCTAGCAAAACAGTCAAACAGGGGGCCCAACTGCTCAAACAAATGAAATTACAAGTAAAGTGAGTTATTCCAAAATAAATGAAGTTGACAGAAAAGTAGGTAACATTTCACAAAATTGTTGGGAAAGAAGTGAATAGGGGTTGGTGGTGGTGTTATTGGGACTCAATTCAACTTCTTCAAACTTTACAATTTCATTCATTGGACATAGCTATTGGTTTACACAACAATTTTGTTACTATCACCAAAAGAGGATACATGAGAGTAGCTCAAACAGCTACCTTTCAAGAAACATAAAAACCATTAATGAGTGGTTTCCATGTTGGTAGTAATAACATTGTTATTTTACTTTTCTCATAAATATAAGGTTCATGTTGCTGGGCTGTCATACACAACACAACATCGTCTTGCCTCGATGCTACAGCTCATTGACAAACTGTTTCGTCCTAGATACACAGTCTCATTTATTTTTATCAACGGCCTATCAAACAAGTTACAAAAAAAATAAGGGTGTCGCTAACAAGTGTTCTAAGGGTTAGGGCATTCTTTAAGGTTTCCTAATTAAGAAATTATTCTTTAAAGAAGTTTATCACTTTAATTTCTGATGCATTGAATGTACAATTTTCCATAAATATTTACTAATTAAAGTCCTTAAAGAATGCCCTTAGGACACTCATTAGCATTTCCCTAAACAATGTTATCATTACAACATACTGGTACTTTTTAACATATTCTACTTAGCTTTCTATTATAAGAAAAAATTTATTTTTTAAATGTATTTGGTCTATATTAATAATGAGATACATTATTTATTAAATTAATCTAAAAAATGAACTTTCTTTTATAACAAAGATCGGAAAAAGTATTTTAACAGACCAATTTTTATCGGTTAAATTACATGAGTTCCAACATATTTATTGACCTACGTGATTTAAAAAGATTCCTATGAATTTTAACTAATAAAAAAAAAGTGTTTTGAATAATGTGTTGTTAGCACTTCTCTTCATTTCATTTCTGAATAATATATATTTTGACTCGTGTGACTCAGATGATCAATATTATGGAAATGTTTGATTGTTCAATGCCTCGAGACTATGCATAACATTGTGAATGTATGATAGTGCAGAGCAATTGAATAAAAACAAAAAAAAAATGCTTGAGGGTACCTTTATACAGTGCAGGACAACTTTGGGTTGTCAAAATAAATTTTCTCCATAGTAGAAGGAAGTTTTGACATATTATAGATAAGCTCTTCAAATCATATAAGTAGGGGTAGAAAAACGGGTCCAATCCGCGTGGTCGGCCCATTTAGTCTATTATTTTTGTCGAGTTGAGTCAAAGTTTTAAACTTGTTTTTTATAGTTGGCTCGCCCCCGCTTAACTTGTTGGAAAAACGGGACAGACACATGTGGGTTGGGGGGGGGGGGTGTCTGTAAAAACCTGATATTTTAGGATTTATTTATTTAATTGTTTAGTTTGGTTATTTATTAAATTTTGAGAATTGAAGGGTATTTTGATAATTTGAAAGGTAGTGGCATATTTGTAATATGTTAGAAGTTTAAAATTTGAATTTAGAGAGTTGTGGTAAATTACTAAAATGGGAGGTTAAGTGAAGTAAAAGTTTAGAGAAAATAATTATGAGTTAGAAATAACTAAGTCCATTAAGGAGCTTAACCTAGCTCATTTGTATATAAGAAAAGTTAGTAGTGTGGAGTGAATTAGGTCATTCATTATTACCAAAACTTTTGAGAGAGGCCAGAGAGAGATAGAAAGAAGAGGCTTGGAGAATAGGAAAGCTAGAGCATCAAAAGGAGAGGGGAAGATTTCATTAGAAGTAGCAAGAGAAGTGAAGAAATTAAGGTAAGAGGGGAGATTATGATTAACATATGGGTTTAAGAAACAATTTGGTATTTGGGAAACTTTTAGCTTATTGCTTAAATCCATGAATTATGATTAATTGTGTTGATTTTCGTGTTCCTTGTTGATGACTAAATTAAGTATGTGTTAAGTTGTTGAATTCATGTTTTTGCTTCATCAAAACTTATGTTTGATTATGTTATTTGAGAACTTTGTAAAATTTGGTGAATTTGATGAGAAACATGATAATTGGTGCTGATTATGCTTAATTGAATTGATTATGAGTATGAGTATGTGATTGTGTTATGAAATCATGAAGTTATGCTGTTTGGGTTAAGTTAGAATTGTGGTTGTTGTTGTTTTTGTGAAAATTGCTTAAGTTGGTGAAATTGGGTGAATTGTTGATATAATCAGTTTAAGTTGATTCATGTTGTTTAATTAAGCGATTATGAACATGTTGATGTGAATTGGGATACATTTGGTGCGAATTGGATCAAGAAACTATGTTGAAAACGGTATTTTTCGCAAGAAAACGCAAAATCAGAAAATCCCTGCACTGATGGATACGCATGACCGTGCATCCCATGCGCACGACCGTGCCACCCTGACAGCTTGGGAAAACCTAATTTTTATGACTTTTTAGGGTATCCAATGACCCTAAATGATATCCAAGTATTTGATGAATTAGTTGTTGAGTAATGTTGCTATCTTATTTTGAGTTTAATTTGTAAGTTATTTTGGATGAAGGTTATTATGTGAGAATAAGAATAACTTGAGTATTTGGTGGATTTGTTGTTGAGTAATGTTGTTGTTATCTTCATTTGAGTTTAATTTGTAAGTTATTGTGGATGAAAATTGATTATACTTGACATCAAATAAGTTCAAATAGGATTGGGATAAATATTCTGTTTAGGCATGTTGTATTTGGCATTGTTTGTAGTTACTAAAAGGTTGTAGAATATTAGCAAACTTATTAGAGAATTTATTTAGTGTAGGGTTGATTCATTTGAGAGATTGTGGAATTATTCTAGTGTTGTTATGCTGACTATTTTATAACTTTGATGTTGTAGGAAATTACTCTTGTTAAAGAGGTTTTCTTGTTTACGGTAATACTTTGGGTGTGTTTTACTAACTGTCTTGGTTTTTATTTGTGTTATGTATACTGATAAGTGCTTAAAAGTAGTTATCTTTTGATATATTTTTAGGCACTTATGTTACTTGTTTTACAAGTTATTATAGGATAAGCTCATAATTTATGATTAAATGTCAAATTTGTGATCCTATGTCTTACCCCATCTATTTATGCAGGAATTTCATGCTTGGACCTGAACTGAGCAAAGAAACATGAAGTTTTGATCAAGCTTCATCGCTACAAGCTCAGGATGCCTCGCTACAAGCGAGCGTAGGCAGGGAAAATCAGAGCTTCATCGCTACAAGCGCAGGATTCATCGCTACAAGCGAGCCTAGGCAGGGAAAAATGGAAAGTTCATCGCTACAAGCGATGGATCGGTCGCTACAAGCGACCTTAGGCAGGGAAATTTGAAGGTTCCATCGCTATAGCGACAGATCTCGTCGCTATAGCGACCAAGGGCGGTTTAATGCTATTTGCTGACGTGGAGCCTTCCCACTGGCCAAGAAATCTGTCGTCGCTACAGCGACCAGCTCATCGCTTGTAGCGAGCGTACAAAAATCAGTTGTATAAAAGCTTTTTAGCTCATTTTTTCTTAGAAATCTGTTTTATAACTTTTAGAGCTTAAGATTTTAAATTTCCAGAAAGAGAATAGGGCTAAAAAGAGGCAAACTTCATTGAGCAAAAGTGATTCAAGTGAAGATTAAACTAAGCAACTTTGAGAAATCAAGTCTTAGCATTTGATCTCCATCTTCCTTTCTACTTTTGTACTGTTGTCATGAGAATGAACAACTAATCTCCTTTGTTGGGATTATTAGGTAATCAATCACTCTTGTGCGCTCTCGTTAAAAAACGCAAACTTTTGAGACGTGTACGAACGCTCGAAAAGTTGTGTGAAGTCGCCACCAAAGTTTTTGTTTAAAGGGAACATTGATAAACCCTTAAGTTTTTTGTTTTGAAAGGGAAACGATAATAAAACCCTTGACGATGAGGAAAGGATTGGTCATCGCAACCATTATCGGGTTCGGGAGTCGATTACGCAAGGGGAAGGTATTAGCACCCCTAACGTCCGTTGTACTCTACGGGAACCTCCTAGTTAGCTAAAGCTTAAATGTTTTTTAAAAGTTTTGCTTGCATGCTTGAATATATAAAGGGAAAAAGAAAATATAAAGAAAGGGGAAAAAGTTTGTTTTTTATTATTGTGCTTGACAAGACGACGATCTTGCTCCTATGTATCTCCCGGTAGACGAAGAATTCAAAGCGTACGTAGTTCTTTGGTAGAAAAACGTATATGTTGGTTATTTTTAAAGAACGATGTTTTGATCGAATTCTTACGATTAAACGTAGCTTGTATGCTCGTGCGTGGGAGGCTTAAGCGTTTGTTTAGGATCGCGCTAGAATTGATAAAAAAAAACATGTTCGTTGGGGTAAAAGGGTTCAATTGGCCGCGAGGGGCCAAGAAATGGTTCATTTGGTCACGGCGGACCAAGAAAAGGTTCAATGGACTCAACGGAGTCGAGCATTGATTAAAAAGGTCACGGTGGACCGAGAAAAGGATTCGATTGACTCAACCGAGTCAAGCAAGAGTTCAAAGAGGATCCAACCGGATCTAGCATTGACTCAAATGACTCAACCGAGTGAAGAAAGGGTTCAAAGAGGATCCAATCGGATCTAGCATTGACTCAAATGACTCAACCGAGTCAAGAAAGAGTTCAAAGAGGATCCAACAGGATCTAGCATTGACTCAAATGGTCACGGCGGACCGAAAAAGGTTTCGATTGACTCAACGGAGTCAAGAAAGAGTTCAAAGAGGATCCAACCGGATCTAGCATTGACTCAAATGGTCACGGTGGACCGAAAAAGGTTTCGATTGACTCAACGGAGTCAAGAAAGAGTTCAAAGAGGATCCAACCGGATCTAGCATTGACTCAAATGGTCACGGCGGACCGAAAAAGGTTTCGATTGACTCAACGGAGTCAAGAAAGAGTTCAAAGAGGATCCAACCGGATCTAGCATTGACTCGAATGGTCACGGCGGACCGAAAAAGGTTTCGATTGACTCAACGGAGTCAAGAAAGAGTTCAAAGAGGATCCAACCGGATCTAGCATTGACTCGAATGGTCACGGCGGACTGAAAAAGGTTTCGATTGACTCAACGGAGTCAAGAAAGAGTTCAATTGGTCCCGAAGGACCAAGAAAGGTTCGGATTGACCACGGGGGCCAAAATTAGTGTGTTGGGTTTGTTTTATGTTTTGTATTTCTTGAAAATAGAATGACGATTGTCCGAACGACGAGACATACGTCACGCATTCGTTCAATCGGGGCAATGGAGAGACATACGTCAAACCATCCTTTTTTCATTCAAGTTTTGCATTTGAAACTTAAGAAAACCCAAAGTTTATCAAAACACTTGGTTGTTGCAACCTATGAACAAAGGTTGTTCAAGTTTATGTGTATGAAAAATACACAAGTTTTTTGGAAAAGCACAAGTTCGGCTCAAATTTGAAAAAAAGGTTTTGAAAAGTGAACAAGTTCGGCTTAAGTTCATGTTTGATTGAAAATCATGAACAAGGTTTTTTGTTCAAGTTTAGTTTTGAAAATGATGAACTTAGCTTATTGCTCAAGTTTGATTTTGAAAGTTTATGCACGTAACTTGTTTTGCAAGTTATTCAAAAAATGTTGCTTAAACTTGTGACTCCTTCAATATTATGCAAAAACCTTGATATGGTTTGAATAAAATGAGCTTCAATCCATCTTAGGTTCTGAGATTTGGGTTAGAACCTCAAAAATTGGCTTCTTAGGAGCCTGAACTCAGATTCTGAGTTCTGTCATGGTCGCACTGCGACCAGACCTTCGCACTGCGAAGTCTGCGAAATTTTGAGTTCAGAAGCTGCTTCTGAACTTCTGTTCAGAAGCAACTTCTGAACTAGCCTAAGAACCTTAGGAGGAGTGAAAAGCTTTTGAAATTAGCAATAAAAGGAGTGCAACAACTTAGTTTAAATGTTTTGCAAATTTTGGGATTCCTTTTGAGTTTCAAAAATGTTTTAACTAAAAATGAGTGAAACTTAAAAATGCAAAGCTGAGATTGAAACAAAATGGAATCAAAAGCAAATGCAAATAGTATGTAAATGCAATATAAACAGGTTAGAGTGACTTACCTGCTCCTAGCCCAAGGCTTTTGTTGCAAGGAAATGGAAGAGGTTTTGGACGTTTATGATTTTGCAAAGCTGGACAAGTTTGATGAACAACACTTAATCAATCTTAATTTGCCTTTGTTTCTCCCTCCTTGTGTGAGGTTTAGAGGCTGTCTTGCTGGCTTGGTTGCTTTGTGTTGGTTTAGGATGATTTGTGTGAGAAAGGATTGGAGATTTTCTCTAAACTTACCCAAAACCAAACTCTGTTTTTGTGAGGAAAATGTGCAGCAATTCACTCGAATTTGCACTCTCTATGAACTGGTTTTTGCTCTCAAACCTCTGTGTTAAAACTCTGTATGTTAACCCCTTCAAAATCCCCTCTCCCCCTCTCTTTTAACTAGCAGCAATGCCTTGCTTTTATAGGCCAAAATGAGATCAAATGGTCATGATGAAAAATCTTGCAGCAGGGCTGTTTTTGGGGCTAGAATCATGATCATTTGATTTGCATTTAATGCTAAAGGATAGAGGTGACCTTGCCTTGCTGCAAGGGTCAAGACCTTGGCCAATTTCAGCTCCCAAAGCAACTGAATTCTGACACAAGATTGCTGGAAAACATGAAAACTAGGCTGTTTGCAAAACAGGGGCAGCACCTTTGCCTCAAACTTTGAATGGTTCTGATAAAGCCTATGGCAAGGTGGTTGCTGGAAGATAGCAGGGCCAGTTGCAGGCAAAAGTGGTAGGGGAAATGGGCTGCCCAAGGTCAGCAAGTAGCTGAGTTACTTGAGTGATTTTGCTTCCTCTTCCTTTCTCTTTTTGCTTTTCAATTGTCACATGTTTTCTCTGATTTCTTGGTCAAATCCAGCATTAATCATACTAATAATAGATGATAATAATAATAGATAATGACTGGAATAACAATAAAAGAAAAGGAAAACAGAAAATCAAAATCTGCAAAATTCGCAGATTTCGCAGTGCGACCTGAATATCGCTCTACGATGCTCTTCCCAAAGTTCGCAGAGCCAAGCTTCCATCGCTCTGCGAAATCCCCTTTTTTTGTTTTTTTGTTGACTTTGACTTTCTTCTTTTTTTTTTTATTTTTGACATTTGTTTTGAAAAAGGCTTGGGACAAAATTAGGGTACAACAACTCTTAGTTGTAAACTTTTGATCTTTTAAATATGATTCTAGCCTTTTATATATCATTGAATTTATTCTTGTTTTCCATTCTTATATTTGGTTTAAATGATATTGAAAAATACTTTTGAATCTAGGTTTAGAATAATATTATATCAAAATAAGAAATTCTAGACATGGGATTTGGTTTTGATAATCACACAAAGTGTCGGAACGTAAAGCTATCGAATCATTTAATAGATTGAGAAATCGTCGATTAAACGATACGATCGATCTCACAACGTCATTTGGACACGAATGACGTTGTCGAGTGATACGTGATAATGTCGTATATAAGAAAAGCTAGAATCCATATTTATGATCATTTGATTACATTCGACGTTTGATTGATGAACTTTAATCCTAACACTTTTTATGCCCTATTACTCTTCGTTTTATTTATAATGTTTTTAAAGTCGAGTAGTGTTTAGTAAACAAAAAGATGAAACCCTAACTTAAAATGATAATCGACGTTGAACGGTTTATGATATCGCAATAATCCCTGTGGAATCGATATAAAAATATACTTGCTTTTGACTAACCTCAAAATGGCGCCGTTGCCGGGGATTAACGCTTAGATATCATAATCATTGCAGCGTTAATTATTGTCTTAAGCAATTTTGCAGAAAATTCTTTTATGTATATGTAGTACCCCAATTTTGTCCTAAGTCTTTTAAAACAAAAAATCAAAAAAAAATCAAAGAGGGAGAAAAAAGTCAAAGTCAACAAAAGTCAACAGAAAAGTCAACATTTCAAAAATGATGACTTCGCACTGCGAAGTCTGCGATTTTTCTAGAGATTTTTGGTGTTTTTGATTTAATTCCAGATTTTGTTGCATATCATTTCAATATTTATTTTAATCAGCATTCATGGCTATTTGGGCCAAGCAAAACCAGAAATGAGAGACTTGCCATTAATGCCAAGGTTGGAAGCTTTTTCTTCCAACCTAGCATGTGACAAGCAAGTGGGCTTGCCCTTGGGCAGCTTTTGTCCCTCCCATGTGACCTGTTAACCACCCCAAGGTTGCCAGCCACCTGCTTGATGACTTTCCTCCTGCTTGCTCCCCCAAAACCAGTCAAACTAGCTGGATTTTTCACTTGAAAAAGCCATGAGTGCCTACCCTGTTTTGCAACAGCTTTTCACCCTCTCACACCAGCCAATTATAGCCTTTTGCTTCCCCCAATCTCTGCACATCACAGTGCACGTTTTCATTGATCAACCATTGAGATTGCAAGGATTGATCCCCAAGCTTGGCCAATTGCAATTCAGTCATTTTTCTCATCATTACTATCCTAAAACCTTTGAATTTGTGGCTGAAATCAGGCTGAGTCTTGACCCTTGGCACAAGGCAAGGTTGCCTCTATCCATTAGCATTTAATGCAAAGGGATTCAGCCTGATCCTAGCCCACAAATCAGCTGGATTTTGGGGATTTCTAATGATGAAATTGATTTGGTTTTAGCCTATAAATAGAGAGGCAAGGCAAGAGAAAATGCAGCATTGCATAGCATAAGATAAATCAGAAAATACAGCATTGAAAGAGCATTATACACACAAAGAAACACTACTCAAACAACCAGAAAACCAGCCAAAACACTAGCAAAAAACCAATCAAACACAAAGCATTACAAAGTTCAAAAATCATCACCAACATTCAAAACCTTTCCAAGAACCTCCAACCAATTCAAATCCATTGCAGCTGGAGCTTTGCTAAGGATTTCTGTAAGTTTCTAAGCCTTTGTCTTGCATTTACAATTGTGTTTGCATAGCAATTTTGGTCCAAAACCTTTTGGTTCTAAAAAACCCCTTTTGAATTTCAAAGAAATCCCAAGGTTTTCAAAACATCAAGACTGGTTTGTCCAAACCTTTTCATCCCAAAAACTCAAAGTTTTTCACCCTCCTATAAAAGGTCCTGAGTGTGTTCAGAAGTTGTTTCTGAACAAAAGTTCAGAAACAGCTTCTGAACTAAAAAATTCGCATTGTTCGCAGTGCGAAGGCATGGTCGCAGTGCGACCATGACAGAACTCAGAATCTGAGTTTAGGTGCCCAAATGGCCAATTTTTGAGGTTCTAGCCCAAGAGCTCAGAACCTAGGAGTTTTAAAACTCATGTTCTTCAAACCAGTTCAAGGATTTTGCATAATAGTGGAAAATTCGCAAGTTCGGGTAACATTTTGTGGATAACTTGCAAAACAAGTCATATCCTAAACTTTCAAAACAACATGAACAAACCAGCTATGTTCATCATTTCAAATCCAAACTTGAACAATAAACATTGTTCATGATTTTCAAAACTCAAACATGAACATACGCCGAATTCGTTCGCTCTTCAAAAACCGTTCGCAAAACGAGCCGAACTTGTGCGTTTTCTAGCAAAATTGCTAAAATCTTTCATTTTGGGTTTTCAAACCAAATGTTTTGATATACTTTGGGATTTCTAAAAGAATTCTACCCAAAAACATGAATGAAAAAGGGATGGTGTGACGTATGTCTCTCCATTGCCCCGATTGTACGAATGCGTGACGTATGTCTCGTCGTTCGGACAATCGTCATTCCATTTTCAACGTATCCAACCATAATCAAACCAAATCTTGGCCCCTTGTGGTCAATCCGAACCTTTTGGTCCCCCGTGGCCACTAGATTCGATCCCTCGACTCGTTTGAGTCCACTCGGTCAATGTTCGACTCGTTCGAGTCCATTGTACCTGTTCTTGATCCCAGTGGATCAATCGAACAATCTCCCGACTCGTTGGAGTCCCCTCGGTCAATGATTTACTCGTTTGAGTCCATTGCGCCTCTTTTGGTCCCATAGCGACCAACTCAACCCGTTTACCCCAACGGACGTACCTTTTAACATTCTAACGCGATTCGTAAACAAACGCTTAATAAGTCTCCCAAGCGCGAGCATACAAGCTATACGCTTAATAAGTCTCCCGAGCGCGAGCATACAAGCTACGTTGAATCGCTAGAATTCGGTTAAAACATCGTCCATTTAAAATTAACCAACACATGTACGTTTTTCTACCAAAGAACTACGTACGCTTTGAATTCTCCGACTACCGGGAGATACGTAGGAGCAAGATCGACATCTTGTCAAGCGCAATAATAAAAAACTTTTTTTTCTCTTTCGTTTGTTTTTATCTCTTTTCCCCCCTTTTAGTATATTTTCTTTTGACATAGATAAGCATGCTCGCAAAACATTTAAAAATAATTTAAGCTTTAGCCGAATAGAAGGTTCTCGTTGAGTACAACGAACGTGAGGGGTGCTAATACCTTCCCCTTGCGTAACCGACTCCCGAACCCGACAATGGTTGCGATGACCATCCTTTCCTCATCGTCAAAGGGTTTTACTATCGTTTCCCTTTAAACAAAAAAAAAACTTAAGGGTTTATCAACGTTCCCTTTACACAAAAACTTTGGTGGCGACTTCACAAGGCCCTCCGAGCGTTCACGAACGACCTCGGAGGATTTGCGCGTTTTTTAAACGAGGTGCGCACAGTATATAATTATCATATTTTTATCCATCTTGTTTGCTAATTCTTTTTGGTCAGATTGTTGAAACCCGTTTATGCGAGGTCAGATACCAGAAGATCAACTGCTTTTTGATTCTGAAATTGAGAGGACTACTAGAAGAAATAATAGCAAGACTCGGAAGAAGAGGCAGCAATCAAAGAAGAAGCAGCAAGAAGGAACATCTGTTTCAATTCCTTCATTAATTCCAATTCAAGAATTACCAATGGCCGGTGAAGGAGAAAGAGAAGTTATCGGAAACTCAGAGGGTAGTGGGATGCCTTGTCATAATAGCCCACGCCGCCTTGCACAACTAGGAAAGACGCCAAGGACAACAAAACAAACGAAAATGAAGACCGGTATCCTCCAAATTCTATATGCTAACCCTTTCTCGGGTTTAGACCATGAGGATCCATTTCAACATCTTACAAAGTTCTATGAGATAGCCGGTACTTTAGGAGAAACGGAGAATAATGAGGAGGCAATATTCATGAGAATGTTTCCTCATTCGTTGATTGGAAAGGCAAAGGAGTGGTACTTGGATCAACCGCCACAAGTGATGACCAACTGGAACACTCTTGAGGAGAAATTCCTTGAGAGATTCTTTCCTCAAAATCGTTTATGGAGGCCAAGACAACCATCGCCGTCTTTTCTCAAGGCTCAAATGAGACACTATGTGAAGCTTGGGAGCGATTCAAGTCTATGCTTAGAAGATGCCCAAACCACGGATTTGATGATTCAACTCAAATTCATCTTTTCCGTAATGGGATGCAACAACAGTCGAAGCTTCTACTTGATGAGCATGTCTGCTTCGTGTTTATCCACACACCTGAGCAAGACCAGGTCATAGTTCAGAGGATTAATGAGCAACTAGTGGCACAAATGTAAATATGGAAGAGAAGGATTTAAATAAGTGAACTATGAAATATTTCTCATTTATCCTCATCCTCTCTCTCTCTAAAAACCAGCTGATTTCTCTCCTCCCTCTCTCTAGAAATTCGATTTCCTCCACCTCTCACTAATCCATCAAAACTTCATCCAAATTCTTGTTAGAATTCTTGATAGCAAGCTTAGTCTTGGGAGTTTAGAACAAGGGAAAGTAGAAGGAGAAACAAGGAAGGATCAAAGGAACAAGCTAGGGTTTGGAATTCAGAGCTTAGCAAGCACTAATCAAGGTTTAGGTGAGCTCCCTAGGGTTTTAGAACCCACTTGAGTGAGTTTAAGTGTTAATTGTAATTTGATCAAAGTTTAGAAATATACCCTATTCTTTGTTATGTGTTGATTCCTTGTTCAATCATGTTTAAACTGTTTAAATGTTAAAGAAAATCCTTTTTAATACCTTTGGGAAGCTTGGGTAAGTTGGAATGGTTTAAAATGATGAAAAAATGCAATTTCTGAGTTTTCCTGAACTGTCATGGTCGCTACAGCGACCAGCCGTCGCTATAGCGACCAGACAGCATTTGAGTTATGCCTACGGTCGCTACAAGCGACCAGCCGTCGCTATAGCGACCAGGCATGTTTTTCAGGCTTTTACCTACAGTCACTGTAGCGACAGGCCGTGGCTATAGCGACCACATCAGGACAGCACTTGACAGCTTTGCTGTTTTGGGTGTTCTGATGCGCGTAGGCAAGGTTTTTCACTTCCATTTTCTCCAAAAACATTTAAGAATGATTAAACACCATTTTAACTCATCCAAGAGGCTTCCTAAAGGGATGTAATTATAAGGAACAAGGATGGTACAATAACTTAGAATTGAGGGCAAAGTTCAGACGAGTATGGGAACATGTCCAACAATTAAGTAGTGGCTTATGATAATGATAAGCCTATGACCCTATACTCATATGATATGTATTGGGAGATTGATTCCTTAAGGAATGCATTAAATATGCAAAAGCTCATAGTAAATTATTTGACGTACTTTCAAGTACGTAAGATAGGAATTGATGAGAATGAGAAAGCACCTTAGATAGCATGATTAAGATGCACTCAATTAAGTGTGCCTATGCACAAGGAAAGATTTAATATTCAAAGTTAAGAACCTTTACATAGGTTAAGCATTTAAGAAAGATTTACTTAAAGAATGCATCGGATATGCATAGTTTCAGATGGTGTATCAGATATACACATACCAGTTAAGTTATTTATCAGAATATGTATATTTTATATAACAGGAATAATAATTAATTATCATGTTAAACTTTGTGTCTTCTGTGTTCTCGACCAGTTAGAGAGGACAGGGGGTTTCAGCATTGCTGAAACGGGCCAGGAACTTTCCGTGAGGATAACCACACATAGTTTATAGTGTGTCTTCTGTGCTCTCGACCAGTTAGAGAGGACAGGGGGTTCCAGATACAGCTGGAACGGGCCAGGAATCTTCCGCGAGGATAACCACACACTTAGACAAGAGGAGTCCGGTGATTAGCCTCAGATAGGAATTTTCACCGGCTATCAAGGGAATGTGCTTCGGGGTTACTCCACCCGGGGGCATTCCGTAAAATGAACTCAGATATTAATGTTTGTTCAACGCTAACATCTAACATAATAATATGTATCAGTTAATATTTTATTATGTTATCAGGCAGAGAATAGTTATCAGGCAGTTATCAGACATCAGGTAGCAGTTATCAGACAGTGATCCTAGGTTTCCCCTTGATCACTAATTTAGCAGGATGTAGTCTAGTTTATGACTACACAGTTTAGCAGGAACAGTCAGGTAGCCCTCTATGGGTAAGGTTAAAACTTGGCGATCATAGGTTTCCCCAAGATTGCCAAGAGTAGGCACGACGACCCTAGGTTTCCCCCGTGGTTGCCAACAGTAGGTTGGGCTGGAGCTCACTGAGACATCATGTCTCATCCCAATCCTTCTGGTGCAGGTTTACAGGTTAGCAAGAGATTTTCAGATGAAAGTTCTTCAGGAAGACGCTGGATGGAGTGCAGTTGCTCGTCATGGTCAAGCTCAGAAGTTTATCAGTATATGTTTAAGTATTTGTATATGATTTTTGGATAAATGTATAAACGAGCCAACTTGTATTCATTCAGTTGTATATATTATTATTATTATTATTATTGAAAATTTTAATGTATCCGGTATCAGACTAATACACATGCTAAATATTCTAGATAATTTAGTATGGGTGTTACAATCTCACCGTTGCCACTACACATGGAGAACTACCATAGTTTACATCTTTCTCTCTGATGTATGTTACCTTTGTAAATCCGTCTGATTAACCCGCTACTCAATCCAACTGCCAACTGACTTAACTGATCCAAGAAATAGGCGGAAGTAGGTGACAGTTTATGCAACTCGATTTTGAGCAGATTTGGTTTTTTCGGTCTGAATCCTACCGAAACCGACCGATGCTCTACCCTAGTATCATCTTATATCAGATGGATGTTAAGAGTGTCTTTCTAAATGGTGTCATTTCTGAAGAAATGTTTGTAAAACAACCTCCTGGGTTTGAAGATTTAAAACACCCACATTTTGTTTTCAAACTTAAGAAATCACTATATGGTCTGAAACAGGCTCCCAGAGTTTGGTATGATAGACAAAGTAATTTCTTGTTAGAAAAATGTTTTAAAAGAGGACATGTTGATACTACTCTCTTTAGAAAGTCATTAAAGAAAGATCTTAATAGTTCAAATGTATGTTGATGCTATCATTTTTGGTTCCACTAATGCTGCTCTTTTCAAGGAGTTTTCTAAGATTATGCAGGCTGAGTTTGAAATGAGTTTGAAATGAGTATGATGGGAGAATTGAAGTTCTTTCTTGGTATTCAAATCAACCAATGCAAAGATAGAGTCTATGTTCATTAATCCAAGTACACAAAAGAGCTTCTCAAGAAGTTCAATCTGGAGGATTGCAAACTGATGGCTACACCAATGCATCCCAACTGCAACATGAGCAAAGAATAATCAAGCATCAAGGTGGATCAGAAACTATACAGAGGTATTATTGGTTCCTTGCTTTATCTAATAGATTACAGACCAGATATTTTATTTAGTGTCTGTCTGTGTGCTAGATTCCAGTCAGATCCTAGAGAGTCTCATTTAACTGATGTTAAGAGAATCTTCAGGTATCTGAAGGGAACAACTAACCTTGGATTACTTTACAAGAAATCTTAGGATTATAAGATAGTTGGATTATGTGATGCTGACTATGTTGGGGATAGAATTGAAAGAAAATCCACAAGTGGAAGTTGTTAATTCCTTGTTGAGAACTTGATATCCTGGGCTAGTAAGAGACAAAGCATTATTGCATTGTCCACAGTAGAAGCAGAATAGATCTCAGTTGCAAGTTGTTGCACACAACTGCTCTGGATGAAACATCAGTTAAAAGATTATCAGATCTGTGAAAGTACAATCCCAGTTTACTGTGATAATACTGCTGTCATCTGTTTGTCTAAGAATCTAATTCTTCACTCAAGAGTTAAGCATATTGAGATAAAGCATGATTTTATAAGAAACTATGTTCTAAAAAGGTATTATAGATATGCAATTCATTGATACTGATCATCAATGGGCTGATATATTTATAAAACCCTTAAATGTTGAACGTTTTGATTTTATCAAAAAGAATCTGAACATGCACTTTATCTAAGAATGATGCTTGTCTCTGAAGGGTAACAACAGAGTTTGGAGGAACTTAGATGCAACTCTAGTTAGAGTCTCTAAATTGTTTCCTCTGATGGGAAGTTGAGTATGAGTACCCACATCCTCTGATGATACCTAAAATTTGGATAACCTAGGCTCTGACAATACACGAAAGTGTAAAGGTCTTTTAAAACGTCTTTATTGACACCTATCCACCTATGTATCACACTTCTGAGTAAGTTTCTGACGAGGCTTCTGACTGTTGGGTATTAACTGCTAGACAATGATGTATTTACTTTGATTACTGCATTCTCGCGCCCCCAAATGTCATTAACGCTTTTTGTTTGATCTTATGTTTTCAAAACACCTAAAGTTGAAAAGTTTTCTCTGCTTTATTTATACCTTGTCTTTTCTCTAAACTTCTCACTTCACTTCACTTCACTCTTTCTCAAAATGTTTTCTGAAAAACATCCTTGCTTTCAAAGAAATCTTAGTGAAACTAAAATCCAAAATGATGAACTCATAATTATCCGGAAAAGAACCTTCAATCTTAAAGGAAAAACAATGGAAGCTCTTGGAAAAGAAATGAAGCTCCTCGAGATATACATTGTGGATGAGTGTGATATGAAGACCCTGTTCACAAAGCAAGGATGGATAAGAATCTCTGAAGCTCAGAATGGAGTGAACCATGCAACGTTTGCAAGAACAAAAGTTATGGAGATTGTTACTGAAGAACAGTAAACATGGATTAAGCCATCTGTTATGGGGATTGATATCAGCATGGATCAATATATTATATCTAATATGACGGATATCAAAGTTCAGCAGCCCAACTCTACCATTCGTAAAGGTGCCAGGGTTCAACTCTTAAAAAGTGCGAAGAAGATTGTTGCATGTGTACCAAATGATGGTTGCTTGAACTACATTGAAGACTTGACTACTGGATTAGGACGTAAAGGTTATATCAGTACCTTTCCCAGTGTTAGATTCAAGGTTGTGAAAGTCTCTGGAGTTCCTTCTCTTGCTTGAAGTAAGAGTTGTACCCTAACGTCACTCCAGAAGATCTTGAAGATGAACCAGCAAAAGACCTAATAAGAATGAGATTGAAGATGTATGGATATCCAGATGTTGAGTTCAAACATTAGGATTTAGTTTTATTTTTGGGTTATTTTATGTCTGCTTTATTTTTCTATTTTCCCTATTGTAATTTCCCTGATTAATGAAGTTTGTTTATCAAATCTTATTGCATCTTTATTTAATCGTGATTTTACGGTTTTTTTGCACTTATTTATTTTTGTTGATGACAGAAGGGGGGGAAAGACTAAAGTGAGTTCTGAGCCTAATTGAAAAAGATAAAGGAACTTAATCTAATTCAAGTTAATTTGCGCTTAATTGAAGCAGCTATCAGATGTAATTGAGAAGTCCATAGTAGTTCTCAGAATCTGATAAAAGCTTAAGCTCTGATAGGTTTATTCTTTATATTAACTTGTGTTTTTTAGAACTCATCAGACTCTAAAAAGGCGTTATTGACAGGCCACAAGTGTACGGCTATGTCGTTTTAATATAAAAAAGTATCGTATCCACAGAGACCAATTTAATAAGTACCGCTTCTTGTTGTTTCTATGTTTATCTAGGGCGAAATTCGAAACAGTTGGGTTTCGCACGTAAAATAAAAATATTGATTTTAATTAAATATATGACGGGTGTCGCGTCGAATTTCGGATATCAAGCTATTGGGAAGCATTGAATCACTAATTTTAAATCACGACTGAACTTTTAATTTTTCGGGGAAAAAGGAAAAAAGTTCGAAATTACCTTGAAAAAAAATTTTAGGTTCGAAAGTCGATTATGCGAGGGGAATGTATTAGCACCCCTCACATCCGTTGTACTCAACGGGAACCTCTTAGTTGACTTAGGCTTAAAATGTCTTTTGACGTTTTGCTTGCACGCTTAATCATATATATATAAAGGAAAAAGAAAATATAATGTGAGGTGAAGAAAGAGATAAAAACAAACGAAAGAGAAAAGAGAAAAAAAGATTTTTTATTAATGGGCTTGACAAGATGTCGATCTTGCTCCTACGTATCTCCAGGTAGTCGGAGAATTCAAAGCGTACGTAGTTCTTTGAAAAAGAAGTTTGTACGCTGGTTCGTTTTAGTTAAAAAAGATTTGTTCGTGTCCGAGCGGAAAAGTTTGAAAAAAGAGAAAGTAATGAAAGTAAATGTCAACTGTTCGGGATGTTGCCGAACTGTTCATTGACGACAATGCTTAAAAGTAAATGATTTGATAAAAGGATTTTGCACTCGGACTTGAACAAAGGTTTTAAAACGTACGAAGACGTACAAAGTTTTAACATGATGAAAGATGGACGCTAGGGCGATAAACTCGCGCAAGGCGTGAATGTTTTGAAAATAAAAGACAAACGCACAGGGGCGTCAAAAGCTTGAAAATAAACGACAAACGCGCGAAGGCGATAAATTCGCGCAAGGCGTAAAAGTGGTTAAAACAAACGCGCAAGGGCGTGAAAGGTTCGGATTGACCACAAGGGCCAAAAATTGGTGAGTTGGATTTTACGCTTCGTTTTGAAAATAGAATGGCGATTGTCCGAGCAACGAGACATACGTCAAGCATTCGTACAACCGGGGAAAGGAGAGACATACGTCAAACCACCCTTTTTCATTCAAGTTTTGTTTGAATTTGAGAAAACGTGTTTTTGGGGAAGCTAGAAAAGAATGACGATCGTCTAAGCAACGAGACATACGTCAAGTGTTTATCCGATCGGGGAAAGGAGAGACATACGTCAAACCACCCTTTTTCATTCAATTTTCGCTTGAATTTTAAGAAAATATATAAACTACCAAAACGCTCGTTTTTAGAACTCAAATAAAAAGAAAAATAAATGTTCAAATTAGTTGTTGCAACCAAAATGAACAAGCTTGTTGTTCAAAAAAAAAAAGAAAATGTTTTTGTTGTTTTCGTTGATTTTTGTTTGGTTGGTTTGGAAGGACAAGGTCCTTTGCCTACATACCCAAATGGGATCAAAACCATGTAGTTCGGGGTAAAAAAAGCTGTGTGATTTGTTATGTTGATTTTAAAGTTTGAAAATGTTTGTGAAAGATAAAATGAGCCAAAGTGGCGAGTGAGTGAAGTTTGATTGATTTTAATTGCAAAAAATAAAGTCTAATATGATTAAGATTGATTGAAGTTTGATTAAAAGAAAGTTGTTTGGTTTGAAATCCAAGGCTTTGTTAATGAAGAATATTTTTGATGAAGTTTTTGAATATTTGAAATGTTTTTGATTTTTATGATTTTTTCTTGGAGTTAAAAAAGAAATTAAGTGCGATAAAATAAATTAAACGCGAGAGAAATAAACAAACGATGTTGAATCAAAATGAAAAGGTTTTTTTTCTTGGATTATGGATTAAACTATAAAAAATAAAAATAATGCAATGCATATTTATATTTACTTTGTTTCTAAATGTATATGCTAATGACATAAAAAAAATGCAAAATAAAATGAACAAATAAAAATAAATAAATAAAAAAAAATAAAATGCATGAGATAATATGATAGGTAAATAAATGAGATATTAAAAATAAAAGAACAAATAAAAGGAAATAATAATAAAAAGGAAAATAAAATTTGCAAAGAAAAAAATAAAAGAAATAAAATAGAGAGGTGTAAAAATAAAACTGGGGGTGCAAGAAGTGAAAAACTGTTCAGAATTAAAAGAAATAGGCCCAAACTGCATTGGGCCAACGTAAATTGATCTGGGCCGTCTGATTAATCAGATGGCCCTGATCTGATCACAGGGGAAAAAGCCAGAGCCACACGATCTGAAATCAGAGGGCCAGGGGGTGAGGGTGTACGCTAACGCGTACACCCACGCACACTGAATCAGGGAGGGGTATATATACCCAATCCCTTCACAATCTTTTCATTTTTCACAAACATTTCTCTCACTTCCTTCTCTCTCTACCAACCGTCCCTCTCACTTCCTCTCCCCTCTCTCATCTCTCAACCGCCGGAGTAAAAAAACTCCCCTTTTTTTCAAAAAAAACCTCTTTTCTTACATCCTTTTTCCTCCTAATCCTAAATCCGGCCTTGGATTTCTCAAAAAAACCTTAGAAAAGAGTAGATCTACATTTTAAATTTCGAAAATCTACCTCTTTTTTCTCCTTTTTTGATTCGGTTCTTGGTGTACTTGTGAGGGTTCTTGTGCGTGTTATGCTGCTAGGTCGTGTTGTGTGTGTGTTGCTGTGCGTTGGGTTTGTGTTGGTGTGGTTATGGCTTTGTGCTGTTTGTGTGGTATGGTTATGGCTTTGTGCTGTTTGTGTGGTATGGTTATGGCTTTGTGCTGTTTTCGTGTTATTGCTGTATGTGTTTGCGTGGGTATGTGGTACGCTGGGACGTGGGTTGCTGGGACGTGGGCTGTTGGTTGTGAGTTTTGCTGGGACGTGTTTGTGTGTGGGTGGTATGTGTTGGGTGAGTTTGTGTTAGTGCTGGTTTGTGTGATGCTGGGACGTGTTTGTTGTTGGTGTTGTTTTGGTTGTTTGCTGTTTGCTAAAAAAAATCTGCTTTGTTCAAAATTTCTTCTTCTTTTTCTGTTGTGTTTGGGTCCTGTTATATAGAGGAAATCAAGCTGCTTGTTGACTCAAAAGATAAATCTTGAAAAGCTGGGTTTTTCTGCAGATTTGGGATAAAATTTTAGCCAAACATTAATGGGAAGTGACCTTGTGGGATTTTCTGCAGATTTGTGATGATTTTTGAGGATTGGGATGAAATGAAATGATGAAAAAAACCTGGTGAAAGGGGCGCCCATGCAGTGCTGTGTTTTGTTGACTTTGGACCAAAAAAATGCAAAAAATAAAAATAATAATAATAATAGTAAAATTATAATAATGATAATAATAAAAAAGAAATAAATAAATAGTAATAATGGTAAATACAAAAAATGAAATTAATGACAATAAAGGACAAAAACTGAAATTAAAAGTAAAAATAAAAAGTAATAAAAATAAAATAAATAAACGAGACAAAAAAATTGACATGAGGTATTTTAAAATACCTAAAAATGAGTAAAACGAGACGAAAATGGGTAAAAAAATGGGGTATGACAACGGGTAGAGACAAAAACGATGGTTTCCATCGATCTTTGTCACTCAAGTAACTTCGCGCTATGTAAATAGTAACGTGAAAAATAAAACTTTGTAGAAAATATCGAACAAGAGACGTCGTTTTGCTTTCGCAGTACGTTGTCGGAATTTTTAGACGTGTAACTCCCTACTTTCGTAGTGTATAATTACTAGCTAAAAAATTCCCTTTTCTTAATTCAATAAATTCTTAATTAAATAAAAAAGAAGTGCTTTTGCTTTAACCTTTTCAATTAAAAATCTGAATTTTTCTAAGTCGGATGTCGTTTTCGCTCTTTCGATGCGTAAACGATATCTCGGTGTCTCTACTTTCGTAGTATATTTTTTAATTGCAAAACAGAATTTTTCAAAACAAAAATTTAATTTCTCGTAAAATTAAAATTGCGCGCAGTTATATGAGTTCCGTTGGTACGACGGTCCTATCGTTTTGGACTCAATTTAAATTACTCAGACATGATTAAATTATACACTAAATTTAGCTTTGATGAATTCATGTTAGAAATAAATAAAAGGAAGCCGAACCTGGTAAAATAACAAAGGGACACTTTGAATTAAAATAGCAGCTGCGACAGTAGAGAATTGAGTGATTGGAATTGGGTTAGTTAATCGCACCAACAAGGAATGAAAATTGAAACACGGCAACAACAATTGAAATTGAACCAACAATTTGGACACGGCAGCAGCAATTGAAATTGAAATCCAATAATCATATAAAATAGTGATGGAAAATAAAAGGAACAATTTGGAACTAGCCTTAGGAAATAGTGGTTACGGCTTGGAATAAAAATGGGAGAAAACTGGAATTTTTTTAATTCAATCGAAAATGTTGTTCACAATTATAATGTAAATTACGGCAACTAGGGTTCTGAAATTAGGTTAAATTCAGGTAGCTAAAGATGTGTACAACTGAGTGCCTCTGTGTGTTTTTATAGTCTAATTCTGTCAAAGATTGTTGGGCTGGTGACATCCGTCATTGTTGGGCTCGTCACGTCCTTCATAATTTCTATTATTGCTATTTTTTTCCTTTTTCTTCATTTTTGCTTTCTACACCTTAGGTTCCTGAAACACATCAAAATATCAGCAGATATCATGCAAAACACGACAAATGACCCTAAAACAAATGAAAATTAAGCTACTTAGACAGTGTATTTTGCGTATTATCAAACTCCCCAACACTTGAATCATTGCTTGTCCTCAAGCAATTTAGCTTGCAAATGATAAAATTAAATGCAACAACATAACATAAAAGGACTCAAAGAAGAGTAACATCACAAATACTCATATGTGGTCCCAAAGTCGAATTGGTCAAAGTTTAACTCTCTGGGTACTAGTATCAACACCAAGGGCATTGTAACAACACGAACCACACTTTGCGGACAAAAGTCTCCCTCCCAGCATACTAATTTAAATCATGCCTCTGTATCTTAGTCTCTTACCCCCATTTCATTCATCCTCTTTCATTCGAGACAGCCGCATTAAGACCCTTGAGTATCTATATTATTGTCACACACATGGTAGGCTAGCCGGTTAGCGTCGATTTAACACATCTTTCTTTGAATTGCATATTTTGCGCAGAGATGGCTTTTTGTATAGATATTCAAGGTTATCCATTATTGGTCCCTTTATATAGTTCGCGCTTATATTCATCAACTAACCTACTTAATGTGTGACTATAGATGGTGTCCGAATGGATAAATAAACTACTTGAGGACTACTAAGAAACAAAAAAAATTAGACTATGGCACAATGGTTATTTAAATTAGGATCCATATTCGGGAGACTTTTGGTGTTGGAACAATACCGATTTTGTCAAAGTTTCCCCCAGTATCCTTAACCCTTGACCTCTCTACCTCTGAAACCTATATACTTTCTAAGGGACACTACAAATCCTAAGCCTTTCCAAAAAAAATATTCGGTTCAAGAATTGGGAAATCTAACAACAAAAGCAAAAACACACGCATTATTGACTCAACAGCACATCAGACTCAATTATTTAACAGACTCAACAAATAAATCTAAACTACTAAGGTGGGAAATTCCTCCCCCACACTTAAAACCTACATTGACCTCAATGTAAATAAACAAATGTATGAGAAAAAGAAAGATATTACCATGCAAGCAAGATCAATCGTCGTCAGAATCAGCTGGGGGTGTATACATACGCCTAATCATGAAATGGTGTGTACCTATGGAAAAGTTAGCATGAAAGTATGGGGGAGGGGGTGGATTATGGAAAAGTCTTTTTTTTTTCAACTCTGACTGATCTTTTTATTCACTTAACTAACTAAATGCTTAAAAACTAAACTAAAACCGTGGGTTGCCTCCCACACAGCGCTTCATTTAACGTCGGTAGCTCGACTCTTAGATGCTCACTTCCTCACGGTTCCTTCAAGGCAAAACGTGCGCCTTTCTCAACAATCTCTCCGGTAGTGTAATGTTTTAATCTCTGCCCATTCACGACGAACAAGCCAATGGATTCACTCCAAACTTCCACGGCACCAGTTGGCGTTACTCTTTTTACCTGAAACGGCCCATACCAACGGGAGCGAAGCTTTCCAGGGAATAATTTAAACCTGGAGTTAAACAGTAACACAAGCTCCCCCTCTTTAAACTCTCTCCTAATTATGCGCCTATCATGCCATTTTTTCGTCCTTTCTTTATATATCTTGGCATTTTCGTAGGCATCTAACCTAAGTTCTTCTAGCTCATTCAACTCTAACACCCTTTTGCCTCCAGCAGCCTGATAATCCATGTTAAGGGTTTTAACAGCCAATAGGCTTTATGTTCTAGTTCCACCGGAAGGTGACATGACTTCCCATAGATAAGTTTGAAAGGGGTGGTCCCGATAGGTGTTTTGTAGGCGGTCCTATAGGCCCAGAGTGCATCATCAAGCTTAGCAGCCCACTCCTTTTTCGAGGTCGAGACAGTTTTTTATAGGGTTGATTTGATTTCTCTATTAGAGACTTCTACCTGGCCGCTCGTTTGTGGATGATAAGGGGTTGCAACTCTATGTCTCACTCCATACTTCTTTAAAAGATTTTCAAATTGCTTTGAGATGAAGTGAGATCCACCGTCACTTATGACTAACCTGGGGACTCCAAACCTAGGGTTATGGTTTTCTTGAACAACTTAATCACTACTCGTGTATCATTTGTAGGTGAGGTGATGGTCTTTATCCATTTTGACACATAATCTACCACGACGAGTATATACTTGTTACCCATGGAGGATGAGAAAGGTCCCATAAAGTCTACGCCCCACACGTCGAAGATTTCAATCTCGAGGATGCTCTTGAGTGGCATTTCATTTCTTTTGGAAATGTTTCCCGTGCGCTGGCACTAGTCACACTTTGCAACAAACGCATGAACATCCTTAAAGAGGTTTGGCCAGTATAGCTCTGCTTGGAGAATCTTATAGGTTGTCTTGGACGTGCTCGCATGCCCACCATAAGGTGAGGTATGACAATGGGTAAGGATGCTTTCCACTTCCTCCTCAGGGATGCATCGAAAGAAGATACCGTCGGCGCCTCTATTAAACAAGAGAGGCTCATCCCAATAGTAATGTTTTAGATCATGAAAGAACTTTTTCCTCCGCTGATAGTTCATGGCAGGAGGCATGACCCCAACAGCGAGGTAATTGACAAAGTCAGCATACCAAGGTGCCTGCGACTGTACAAAAGCTATCAGCCTATCATCAGGGAAGGAGTCGTCTAAGGGCAGCTCCTCTCGCTTCACGTCACTTAGCCTAGACAAGTGGTATGCCACTACATTTTATGTTCCTTTCTTGTCACGGATCTCCAGATCAAACTCTTGTAGTAGCAATATCCACTGAATCAGTCTAGGCTTTGCGTCTTTATTGCTTAGCAGATACCTGATGGCTGCATGGTCGGTGTAGACTATAATTTTCAATCCAACTAAGTAGGAATGAAACTTGTCAATAACATAAACAATGGCCAGAAACTCTTTCTCAGTAGTAGCATAATTAAGGGTTCTGCTAGCGTAATAGATCGCATGCATCTTTTTGTCTTTTCGCTTTCCTAAGACAGCACCAACTGCATAGTCGCTCGCATCGCACATAATCTCAAAAGGAAGACTCCAGTCTGGAGGCTGCATTATTGGTGCAGAGATTAGTGCTTGCTTTAGCCTTTGGAAGGATTCTAGGCATTGTTCATCAAAGATAAACTCAGCATCCTTCATCGAAGACTTGTCGAAGGTTTAGTGATTTTTGAGAAGTCCTTAATAAACCGCCGGTAGAAACCAGCGTGACCTAAAAAACTTTGGACTTCTTTTACTGTGGTAGGAGGCATCAACCTCTCAATCACCTTAATATTTACTCTGTCAACCTCTATTCCTCATTCAGACACTAGATGTCCGAGGACTATGCCTTCTTTCACCAAGGACTTTCTCCAAATTTGCTAGACAAATCTCAAAGCTTGACCCACATACTGAAAAGTCATCCATGAAGACTTCCATGATATCCTCAAGGAAATCCCCACAGATTGCCATCATACATCTCTGAAAGGTGCTGGGCGCATTGCACAGCCCGAAAGGCATTCACCGATAGGCAAACGTTCCATAAGGGCATGTGAAGGTCGTCTTTTCTTGGTCACTCAGGTGGATGGGGATCTGAAAGAATCTTGAGTAACCATTAAGATAACAGAAGTAGGAATGATTAGCTAGGTGCTCAAGCATTTGGTCTATGAATGGGAGAGGGAAGTGGTCTTTCCTTGTGGATTTGTTTAGTTTCTGAAAGTCTATACACATGCGTCATCCAGTGGTCGTACGTGTGGCTACAGACTCTCCCTTCTCATTCCTCACCACTGTCATCCCTCCTTTCTTTGGTACCACATGAACTGGACTCACCCATTTGCTGTCTGAGATTAGGTATATCACACCTGCATCTAGAAGCTTCAGTATTTCCTTTTTAACAACCTCACTCATGTTCGGGTTCAGCCTTCTTTGATGTTCTCTAGAGGGTTTATAGTCCTCTTCGAGTGAAATTTTATGCATACAAATTGAAGGGCTAATACCTTTGAGGTCATCGATTGAGTACCCTATTGCCAATAACACAAGGGATTCAAAAACTCCCTGGATCTTTCAATTTGGGTGGCATCTTATTCTGGATGATAGTGCTACACTCTTTAGCGAGTGCTACAGTATCATCGTCATCGATTTTCCTCTTATTTGTCAAAATTTCTTTTAGAAATTTGGCATAAGAGGGCATTTGAGTAATGGCCTCTGTGAGAGGGATATTTACATGGAGCTTCTTCAAAAGCTCAATAAATTTCTTAAATTGTCCCTCACTCTTTGATTTAGCTAGCCTCTGAGGGAAAGGGATCGGAGGTTTATAAGGGGGTGGAGGTACATAGGGTTTCTCTTTTTCTTCCTCCACCACCTCCTTTCTCTTTAGGATTTGCTCACTCTCAGTGGGCGCAGACTCTATCTCAGCGCCTTTCTTCTCACCTGGGCTCTCTAACTCTTTTCCACTATGCAAGGTAACAACGTTCAGCTCCCCTTTCGGGTTTGGTTGAGGTTGCTCAGGAAAGGTTCCCGAAGGCGCAGCTGCTCGTTGTTGGGTCACTTGTGCAATTTGCGTTTCTAACATTTTGTTATGGGTGGCCAATGTGTCAACTTTAGATGTAAGCTGCTTAATCATTTCATTTGTGTGGATGTTCTAATTCAGGAATTCTTTGTTCTGTTGGGACTGTGCCATGACAAATTTTTCCATCATCAGTTCTAGGTTAGGCTTTTTAGGAGCAACAGGGGTTCCTTGAAAACCAGGGGGTGTCATGGGTGCAGGGTTTGGCACAAAGGTAGGATTGTTATTCTTATATGGGAAATTAGGATTTTTTTTTTTTGTCCATATGGATTACCATGCGCGTAGTTTGCCTGGTATGTCCCTACTAACAGATGACACTCAGTAGGACTGTGTTTAGGTGTCCTGCAAACCTCATAGTTAGGTGCTACAACAGCTACAGGGGCAGGTGGAGTGATGGTTAGACTGTCTAATTTTTTACATAGCGCATCTACTTTAGCGCTCAGGTGGTCAAAGTTGCTAACTTCATACAATCCTGCCTTTGGCTGGCCCTTCTCGGTTAGAGCCTGTTCGTTCCCCCACTGGTAATGGTTCTGGGCCATATCCTCGACTAGGCCCCAAGCCTCATTAAAAGGCTTGTTCATGAGAGCTCCTCCTGCAGCGGCATCGATGGTCATCCTTGTCTTGTACAAGAGACCATTGTAAAAGTGTGGATGATCAGCCACTTTTCTAACCCATGATGTGGGCAAGCTCTCAAAAGATCTTTGTACCTCTCCCACGCTTCAAAGAGCGACTCTGCGTCCTTCTTCCTAAAGCAGGTAATTTGGTTCCTCATTTGTGCCGTTTTGCTCGGCGGGAAATATCTAGCGAGGAACACTTTCTTCAATTCATTCCATGTCTTAATGGAATTTGCCGGCAGGGAATCAAGCCATGCACTAGCTTTGTCCCTAAGGGAGAAAGGGAATAAACGTAGGTGAATGGCTTCAGGGTCGACGCCATTTGCTTTCAGCGTTTCAGCGATCCACACAAAGGTAGCAAGGTGCAGGTTCGGGTCCTCTGTTGGGTTTCCGGAGAACTGATTTTGCAGAATTATTTACACTAAGGCGGGGCGAGCAATGCTCGTTTGGGGTTCCTTCTGTGAAGGAATAGCGAAGTCCTTAAGGGGCCGGTTATCGACGTTGTTATTGAAGTCACCCATTTCTGTCTCAGTTTCAGAACCTGACGGGGTGTAATCGGCGTCTAGCTCGGAATTAGCGCTCGATTTCGTCTATGTAACTAGCAAAATTACCGGCACTTCGGGTTCTTCGCATAATATAAAAGTAAAAAGTGCCTTAGTCTAGACAGAGAAATAACGGACTGCGATATTGCAAAAATTGGTCCCCAGCAACGGCGCCAAAAACTTGACAGGCCGCAAGTGTACGACTATGTCGTTTTAATATAAAAAAGTATCATATCCACAGAGACCAATTTAACAAGTAATGCTTCTTGTTGTTTCTATGTTTATCTAAGGCATAATTCGAAATAGTTGGGTTTCGCGTGTAAAATAAAAATATTGATTTTAATTAAATATATGACGGGTAGAGACCAAAACGATGGTTTCCGTAGACCTTTGTCACTCACGTAACTTCGCGCTATGTAAATAGTAACAAGAAAAATAAAACTTTGTAGAAAATATCGAACAAGAGACGTCGTTTTGTTTTCGCAGTACGTTGTCGAAATTTTTAGACACGTAACTCCCTACTTTCGTAGTGTATAATTACTGGCTTAAAAATTCCCTTTTCTTAATTCAATAAATTCTTAATTAAAAAAAAGAAGTGCTTTCGCTTTAACCTTTTCAATTAAAAATCTGAATTTTTCCAAGTCGGATGTCGTTTTCACTCTTTCACTGAGTAAACGATATCTCGGTGTCTCTACTTTCGTAGTAGATTTTTTTAAATTGCAAAACAAAATTTTTCAAACAAAAATTTAATTTCTCGTAAAATTAAAATTGCGCGCAGTTATATGAGTTTCGTTGGTACGACGGTCCTCTCGTTTTGGACTCAATTTAAATTACTCAGACATGATTAAATTATACACTAAATTTAGCTTTGATGAATTTGTAACATCCCGCTTAAACACAACTTTAATCAGTAACAGAGGAATTATGAGTGAGTAGGGACAATATGGTAATTTTGAGAGGAAGGGTGATAAAAGGGGATAAACTTGGATATTTTCATAATTATCTCATTTTCCTTCTCTCACTAAAACAAATTTTTCTCTCCCTCTCCCTCTAGAATTCGATCAGCAGCAGCACCAGCTTTGATCAGCCAGTTATCTCCTCTGAATCCTTGAGTTGACAGCAAGCAAGCAAGTTTTGAGAAAGTTTGAAGTAAAGGGAAACTTGAGGAAAAGTAAGACCAAGCTGAGATTTTGGTAAAGAAAGCCTGTCAAGACCAGCACAATTCTAAGTGAGTTCCTTAGAGTAGCAATTATCCCTTGTGGGCTGTTTTGTGTGAGATTCATAACAAATTGCTAAGGTTTAGAAAAAAGAATAGTTTTCCCTATTTTTTTTTATACTATGCTTGATCCCTGGTTAATCCGTGTTTACAGTATGTTTTTATGGTTCAAACGAGTCCCTGGCATGTTTTCAAAGATCACTGGACAAGTGGGTACCAAGGTTTTTAAGAATGAAACATGTTTTCAAAAAAATTCTGAGTTCTGCTACAGTCACAGAGCGACCAAGAGGTTTGCTCTGCGAAATAGCAGCATTTTGCCACTGCCTATCTTCATCAAACCGTCGCCTAGACTTTGCTCTGCGAAGCTTCAGAAGCTGGCTTCAGACTCTGACCTCAGAAGCACTGTTCAGAAGCTGACTTCAGAGTCTGAAGGTTCAGACGCAGGATCGCAGAGCGAAGTCCAGGGTCGCAGAGCGATCTTGCCCAGAATGACTTTTTAATTACAAACAATTGTACCATGCCAATGATCTTTGATATGCTTTGGGTAGAGACACTCATGAACCTTCAAGGATTAATCTAGGATAGGGATATGTATCAAAAGAGAGATGGGTTTTATATCCATAGGATTTCAGGTTAGTTAAGGGTTAGTTTCAGGATACGCTTAACTAGGCAGGTACATTCGTATGTACGTCAGGGTGTGTCCTAGATGTTCACATCAAAGTGACATTGGGGATATACGCAATAGTTCAGGATAGGATGTACCCTAGATAGTGGTACAAGATTATTACCAGGATTTATACATAGTGTATATAAATATATGTTGATAAGTCATGGCACAGGTACGCTTTAGATTTATTCTGAATAGGTCAGCCCATTAGGGAACCTACATGACGACTCACATATATATGTTCAGGAAGATATCAGGATTATATATATATTTATATATAAGGATTAATTAATTATCATGATAAACTATGTGTCTTCTGGGTTCTCGCAGTTAGAGAGCGCAGGGGGTTCCAGTATTGCTGGAATGGGAGGAACTTTCCGCGAGGATAACCACGCATATGTTTATGGTGTGTCTTCTGTGTTCTCGTTAGTTAGAGCATAGGGGGTTCCGGATACGTCTGGAATGGGAGGAACTTTCCGCAAGGATAACCACGCATATGTTTATAGTGTGTCTTCTGTGTTCTCGTTAGTTAGAGCACAGGGGGTTCCGGATACGTCTGGAATGGCAGGAACTTTCCGTGAGGATAACCACACACACAGGTAAGAGGAGTCCGGTGATTAGCCTACTATAGGAATTTCACCAGTTATCAGGGGAATGTGCTTCGGGATTACTCCACTCGGGGGCATTCCATAAAATGAACTCAGATAATATGCTTGTTACACGCTAACATCTAACATAATATGTATCAGTTATACTTTATTATGTTATCAGGCAGGTATCAGGTAGTGATCTTAGGTGTCCCCTCGATCACTAAGTTACCAGGACTTAGTCTAGTTTTATGACTATACAGTTATCAGGTTCAGGCAAATATAAACCCTTTATGGGTAAGGTTAAAACTTGGCGATCATAGGTTTCCCCGAGATTGCCAAAAGTACGCATGGCGACCCTAGGTTCCCTGAGGTTGCCACAGTAGGTTGGGTGGAACTCACTGAGACATTATGTCTCATCCCATTCCTTCTGATGCAGGTTCACATGTAGCACGAAGCAAGGGTAAGGAGAAAGCTTTGGACTGATCGTACTGATTTTCTAGTTGTTTCAATTTACCTGTATTCAGATGATGTATTTTTATGTATATTTATCAGAAAAGATTTGTATAAACAGTTGGATGTAATATTACTTATGTGGTGTATATTATGAGATGACTTTTAGTATTGTAAATTAATGCATCCAGTACGAAATTTTAATACTCGTATAAGATCCTAGGAAATCTTAATATGGGTGTTACAATTTGGTATCAGAGCAGGTCGATTCAGATCGTGCCTTGGGTCATTAAAATACAATTTAAGTATGTGGACCTCTTGGATCCAGGACATTATTCTAAATGTTATATATGGTTGAAACTGATCACTTTAACTTGTATATGACAGCTAGGATAAGATGTCTGGGAGGAGAAGAGGGTCGGGGAGGCCTAGAATGAATCAGGCTAATGAGGAAGCAGGAGGAGACCCTAACATGAATTTTTGGGCTCAGATGATGCAACAGCAGCAAGCGTTGCAACAACAATATCAGGAGCAACAAGCTCAGACTGCATTACAGCATCATCAGATGATGCTTATGATGCAACAGCAAGCCCAACAGCAGGCTCAGTCCCAGCATAAGTGGATGGAAATGATGCAACAGGGACAATGATTTCATCAGCAGCCCCCACCGCCTCCAGTTGTTGGAAACCCGGTCTTTCGGGAATTTAATAGGAGTCACCCTCCCGAGTTTAATGGAAATGGCGATCCTCAGGAAGCAAAAAGATGGATTAAACAGATGGAAAAGATCTTCAGGATGACTGAGTGTTCTGAAGTTGATAAAGTGGTGTATGCCACGAATCAATTCAGAGGCGCAGCGGAAGATTGGTGGGAATCTGCTCATCGTAGAATGTTGGTGAATGATGTAGAGGTTAATTGGGTGAACTTCAAGGAGGTGATGTTGGAAAAATATTTACCTTTGTCCTACAAGGTGAAAAAGGAACAGGAATTTCTTGAATTGAAACAGGGTAACATGTCTGTTACGGATTTCACTAAGAAATTTGAAGAGTTTTCATATTATTCTACTCACAATGAGTACGCAGGAAATGAAAACTGGAAAATGAATCAATATAAGTGAGGCTTAAGGGGTGAGATTGATACCGCAGTGAGTGTTCAGAGGAACACAGGTTATGATGATTTGGTTCATGATAGTTTGATTGCTGAAGCGGGTTTGGCTAAGACCGCTAGAGAAAGAGTTGTAGCTTTTGAGAAAAAGAAAGGTAAATTTCAAGATAAATACCATGATAAGTTGAAACCAAAGGGTTCCCCTCAAAGAGGAAATCAACCATACTCTCCACGGTCAAATCCTAATTGTAAGACGTGTGGGAAATCGCATAAAGGGGAATGTACGGAAGGTGCTAATGTGTTACGGGTGCAAGCAGCCTGGACACTTTTTACGAGAATGCCCGAATAGGCGAGGTAAGGGAGCAGCTGAGGGAACTACCACAAGCAGGGGCAGGGTGTATTCCCTGGATGGGCGGAAGGCTCTGGCCAACGAAGATTTAATTGCTGGTATGTGCTATCTTGGTCAGAATCCAGTTAAAGTTCTTTTTGATTGTGGTGCATCATGTTCTTTTATTTCATATAAGTGTGTAGAAACTCTACAATTACCTATGTCACCGTTGAATCCTCCTATGACGTAACCACCGCTACGGAAGGCGGAGTAGTAGCAAGTTATGTGTGTGAGAATTGTCCTATCACGGTATCCAGTAAGACGTACTATATAGATTTGGTGTGTCTCCCTATGGTACAACTTGATGAGATTCTAGGAATGGATTGGCTCTCCGCTAATCATGTGTATATCGGATGTGCTGAAAAGAGTATCTATATGCCAACAAATGATACTACAGAAGGTGTGGCTCTATCTGAACTGATTAATCGTACCCATCAGTTAATTCAATTTATTTGTGCTCAGGATAGGGGTTTTTACGTGATGGTTACTATGACATCAGAATCAGAACTGAGTCCCAGTGACATCCCAGTTATTAATGAGTATCTAGATGTTTTTTCGTCTGAGATAATCAGTTTACCCCCAGAACGTGAACTTGAGTTCTCTATCGACCTCATTCCAGGATCAGAACCAGTATCTGTGGCACCGTATAGGATGTCACCAGCAGAGCTTAAGGAATTGAAGTCCCAGTTAGAGGACTTGATTCAGAAACATTTTATCAGGCCCAGTGTGTCACCTTGGGGTGCACCAGTTCTGCTAGTTAAGAAGAAGGATGGTAGCATGAGATTGTGCATAGACTATCGCCAATTGAATAAGGTAACTATAAAGAATAAGTATCCTCTTCCAAGGATTGATGATCTTCTAGATCAGCTCAAGGGAGCAACGGTATTTTCTAAGATTGACCTTAGATCAGGATACCACCAGATTAGTATCAAATCGTCGGATGTATCCAAGACGGCGCTCCGAACACGTTATGGACATTACGAATTCCTAGTTATGCCTTTTGGAGTGACTAATGCCCCAGCGGTGTTTATGGACTACATGAACAGGATTTTTCAGCCTTACTTGGATCAGTTTGTGGTAATTTTCATTGACGATATTTTGATTTATTCAAAGGACCCTCAGGAACACGCCCATCATCTGGAAATCGTTTTGAACATTCTCAGAGAAAAGCAGTTATATGCCAAATTCAGTAAGTGTGAATTTTGGTTGTCCGAGATTAAGTTTTTGGGTCATGTTATCTCTCAAGGAGGGGTGTCAGTAGACTCGTCGAAAGTTGAAGCTGTCCTTAATTGGGCCAGACAAACGAATGTGGCTGAAGTTAGAAGCTTCTTGGGCTTAGCAGGTTATTATCGAAGATTTATTATGAGGTTTTCTCAAATTGCTTTGCCTTTGACACGTCTCACTAGGAAGGAGGTGCCCTTTGTGTGGGACGAGGAGTGTGAGAAGAGCTTCAGAACCTTGAGAAAGAAATTATCTAAGGCTCCAGTGCTAGCGATACTGGATCTCGAGATGAGATACGTTGTATATTGCGATGCGTCCTCTAAAGGACTGGGCAGTGTGCTCATGTAGGAAGGAAATGTGATAGCTTACGCTTCACGACAACTTAAATCCCATGAAGAGAATTACCCCACTCATGACCTTGAGTTGGCAGCTATAGTTTTTGCTTTGAAAGTGTGGAGGCATCATTTATATGGTGCGCAGTTCGACTTGTTCAGTGACCACAAAAGCTTAAAGTATTTGTTTGATCAACGGGAATTGAACATGAGGCAGAGGAGATTGATGGAGTACTTGAAGGATTTTGATTTTGATTTGAAGTACCATCCGGGAAAGGCAACCGTAGTTGCTGACGCTTTGAGCAAGAAGTCCCTGGTTAGAGCAGAAGTGTTGATGCATACTTGTGGTCTGTATGAAAAGTTCAGAGATCTTAATCTCAGTGTTACTGAGATGGACAATGGCATTGTGTTGGAAATACTAGAGATCACTTGTGATTTGCGGTCCAGAATCGCACGAGCTCAAGGATTGGATATGGATCTTCAGAGAAGAGTCGGACAATCAGAGTTTTCAAGGGCATCAGATGGCACATTATTGTTTGAAGGTAGGATATATCACTACAAGAAAAAAGTCATTTTGCGACACCTGTTTTGCGACCCTTGTCTCAAAACCGTCGCAAAGTACACTTTTGCAACAGTTACTGCGACTAGTATGTTTAACAGTCGCAGGTTTTTTGGCTTTTTGCGACTGGTAGGCTCAACGGTCGCAGGTTTTTTGGCTTTTTGCGACTGGTAGGCTCAACGGTCGCAAGTTTTAAGGAAAATTTTACAAGGCGCCTCCTCATTTTCACACTCCCGCTTTTGGCACAGATTTTTTCATCAAATCTAGCTTTCTCTATCTCACTCTCCCACAACTCCAAAACCCAAAATCTCACTCTCTCTCTCTAATATCCAATTTCTGGAAACTTATCTCCATTTTCTTTTCATCTCAGTCTCGCAACTCAATCTCGCACTCCTCACTCTCGGTTCTCAAATCTTGCAGTTACCCTCAATCTCACCGCTCTCACTCTCGGTTCCCTTAACCTCACCCTTAATCTCGCTGTTCTCAATCGTTTCAGTACCATCCTCCTCAATCTCGCCTTCTCAATCTCGCGTATCAGTACCCAAACTCTGGAGGTTAATTTCTTGTGTTTGTTTTTGTTTTATTTTTTAAGAATCTTGAGTTTTTTTTTATTTCAGTGATTTGTTTTATTAATTTCTTGATTTTGTTAATTTCTCAGTTTTGTGCAATTGGGTTTCACCGTAGGGTTTCGCCGTCCTTCGCACTTCTCTACTACTTCACTTTCTGATGGTAAATACTTTGTTTTACTCTAACCTTTATTCATTTCAACCTTCAGTTCATGTCTAATTTGCTTGATCGCCCATGAAATTAAGCTTAATTTGAGTCTAAGGACAGTGGTAAAAACAAAACTTGATTTGAATTAATGGACAATGGCTATGTGTATTGCTGGAAATTATGTGTTTTTTTTTGTGCTTTATGGTGTTAATGATTATTAATGATTATCAGTTACAAATTATAATAAAATCTAAAATCTGACCAGATGCTTGGATAATAACATAGTTATAAAGTTATAGTTACTTAAGTTCCTTCATATTAAGTGTGCTTAAGGCGTCACCCATCAGCTGCTTAAGCAAAAGATGATAGTTATGGGCAGTATTTAGATTAATATCACCGACAAATAGTTTCAAGTCACTGTAAGGAAAGTTATATTAGTATGGAGAACTTATTGCCAATGGTTTAGGTTTTTTCAGTGATTTGTCAATGGTTTATAATTGTGCAGCTCCTACTTGAAATAGAAAAGGGATTCATACATTTTTGTTGAATGTTGTTTGGATTGTTTGCTCATAAGGTTTTTAAGCAAAACTGTATCAGTGTTCTCTTCAAATGTGCATTTTTTGCTGAAATGTTTTTGTGTTGTCTTATTGTGAAGTTTAGGATTCGGAACAATATGTTTGGCTACTTTTAAGCTATTTATTTACTGTTTGGTTACTTGCCATGTTTCTTTTAATATTCCACAGTGATTTAGACTACTGAAGTTTAGCAAATGTATATTGGTTGAATAAATGATTGTGTCAATATCTTATATATTTGTATTGCTTGATTGATAGATCCATTTATGTCGAATTTGGGATTAGTTGGTATTCTTGTGGACTAAATATAAAACTTGAGAGTACAAAAGTGTTTAATGAGTTCCTTCCTTATTTTTTAATTTGACATGATTTGGTTAACATGATATATGTGTTGCGAAGTCTGTAATCTGCCCCCTTTCACCAAATTTGGATATGATATATTGTCATTTGGCTGTTGACTCAGGATTTTGGGCAATTCGACACCAAAAAGTGCATCAGACGCAAGCTTTCGATGTCGGGTTTTTTAAAAGCAAGTATGTTTTATATTTTTCTTTATTGGCTGATTGTTTTTTACATCCCAATAGGTGTGTGTTGTGCACACACACATTGGCATATGCATGAATATTTGTAAGGAATGAATATTTGTGTGTTATTAACTGCAAAACCATTTCGTAGCGTTATGGTATATTAATAAAGAATAACATTTCATGAGCTGATATGAGTTATTTTTAAGGTTCCTGTTAGATAAAAGTTGTTGATTTTAAGAATAACATTATTGTAAAGTTCCCGATTTTGACAACCATGATAGTGCTCTCTAATCATGCAGAGTTCACCTTGCCCAAATGGAAAAGTTATATTTTTTTGTTCTACTTGTTGACTTAAGTGTGCTTCAATATTCACTTTCTTTCTCGGAATTTAGATGATAGTTTCATAAATTAATTTATTTGTGTGTGGCAGTTTATTCAATAATATCAACACCAGCGCAGTTGAAGATTTGACTAAGAGAGGTCAGAGTGGATTTTATTACCTAAACAAGTATCTTAAGAGTTACTTGTTTGTTCATCTAATAACTTCTTTGGTACTTTGCAGGAATCTCAGACCTTAAGTCTGGAAAGATAGTGACCCCTTTACCTCCAAAGACCACCTTTCTTGATGATCCATTTTGAGTTCTTCGAGCCATTTGATTTGGTATGTTTTAATTTTTCATGACTTATGAATTTTTGTACATGCTATGAACCTTTTGTCTATGCTTTACGTGAAGTTTGATCTTATTTTCCCGCTATATTGAAGAGACACAATTTATTACTTTTAGGTGCTAGATTTGATTTTACTCTAGATGAAGATCTAAAAGGAGCTACTGCGTGTGATGATGTGAAAAATGTTCTAGCTGCTAAAATTAGCAGAGAGCGTGTTGGAACAGAGGTGCATTATAATCCCCTTTTTTTCTTATTGGTAACTTTGATTGGGACTTATTATGTTTGTACTGAAAATTTCGCCATTTATGTTCTTATGTTTATGTCTTCGTCTGTAGGTTGATCTAATGATATCTGGAAATCAACTTGTCAAAGCAATGACTTATATTTGTGAGCTTACAATATTCTGGACTGTCTTTACTCTTCCTGCTGAGCATGAACGTGTCATTTCAGATGGGTGTGAAAGGTATATGTTGTACATAAATTCATAAATGTGTTGAAAGGTGCAGAGTGATTGCAAATTCCATTATTAGTGAATTAATGAATAATCACATTCACATCTTATACACATAGTAAGAGTTACTCTAATAGTTTATAGTTGCCTCAATTTTTAGGATAAGTAGGCATTGAGTTAATATCTTTCACTTTATCCAGGTTTTGCATTTCTTACTTGGATAATGCATCGAACCTTATCCATTTGCTTGGAGAGTCAACCTTTACAGTAAGTAATTAGTTAAGCTTTCGTTTTTACTAAATACTCATTTTTTTACATCAATTCTTAAAGTACAAAATTGTACGGTTGTTCCTGCGCCACTATAGGCTTGTTTGATTATTATGTTCTGGCTGACACACAATTTCTGTGTATTTAGGCTGAACAAAGAAGACTCACACTTTATCTTTCACAGGGTGGCCTTCCTCATGCTCCATCAAATTCGAAGAAGTTGTTCTCCGCTTCAGGCCTGAACTTCCTCCTGTGCTTCATGGCCTATCTTTCACAATTTTTCCATGCGATAAGGTTGGCATCGTTGGGAGGACTGGCGCGGGAAAATCCAGCTTGTTAAATGCCCTATTTCGAATCGTGGAATTGGAAAAGGGGAGAATATTAATTGATGATCGTGATATTGCAAAGTTTGGGCTGGCTGATTTGCGGAAAGTTCTTGGAATTATACCACAATCTCCTGTTCTCTTTTCGGGTATTTAAGATATCATCTCTTATGTTATCGTCTTTTAGTACAACAGTCCAATTATAAAGTGATAAGGTCTAAGGATTAACACATTTTTCATGAAAGTTATTTAAAAAATTCAGCATGATTGAAAACTGCAACTTTTGTTTTATGAGCTACTTGACCTCATGATTGAAAACACTGAGACCAAATACTGATAAATGCTCAAGGGGTTAGGCTAGGCTCAAGCTTGTTTTCTATCGGGATTTATTTGGTCTATATTGTATAGCTCTTAAATTATGCATTGTTGAAACATGAGAATCTTTTGACTTCTGAGTTGGTGTCTTGTAGCTAAATAATATTTAAATATGAAAATCAAATGTCACTGTTATAACATTGAGGTTGTCTTACTTTTTATAGGAACTGTGAGATTTAATCTTGATCCATTTACTGAACACAATGATTCTGACCTCTGGGAGGCTCTGGAGAGGGAACATTTGAGGGATGTGATACGGAGGAATTCTTTGGGGCTGGATGCCGAGGTAATTGCTAAATTGTGCTTTGTCAAAGACATGATTGTGTTGGTGAATATTGACTGTTTTCGCCTCTAATTTGTGGTTGCATTTGACTAAGCATATTGTGAGCTTTTGTGCTAGAGATATGTACCTGTCCATCTTCTTTTCATTAATGGAAGTATGCTGTGTCAAGGTATCAGAGGCAGGTGAGAACTTCAGTGTTGGACAGAGGCAACTGTTGAGTCTTGTGAGGGCTTTGTTGCGGAGATCGAAGATTTTAGTACTTGACGAGACAACTACAGCGGTTGATGTTAGAACAGACGCACTCATACAGAAAACAATCAGAGAGGAATTTAAACCCTGTACAATCCTTATTATTGCTCATCGCCTCAACACCATTATTGATTGTGATCAGGTTCTTTTGCTTAATGGAGGCAAGGTATGCACTTAATAGTCAAATTTCAGACCATATAGATGGCTGACTCATAATTGGTTTAAATCCTTTGGCACTGGTGTAACTTGTACTAAAGTAACAATGTTAATTAAATTGCTCTTTTGATGCAATGTTTTTTTCTTCTTTCAAAAACTTGGTACGTTTGGTTGGCATTGATGGATTCTAATGATTCGATATCTGGAACGATGAAGTGAGACTATAAGAAGTTATTTGATGATGTTGTGTTCGTCTTAAGCCAGTATCATTGGAAGTATTTTAGTAAAAAAAATTGAAATTTTGAACAAGTCGTTGTTATGAATGCAGACAGGCCTTAAAGTTGACTCTAAACACCTAAACTGATGTTGGTTTAACTCAACGCGGCACTGATGCTAACTTTATGTTCGAAAGGTTCTTGAATATGATACCCCCGACGAGCTGCTATCAAATGAGGGTAGTGCTTTCTCTAAGATGGTGCAAAGCACAGGAGCTGCAAATGCCCAATACTTACGCAGCTTAGTACATGGTGGGGACAAGACAGAAAGAGAAGAGAACAAACATATGGATGGTCAGAGAAAATGGCTAGCTTCTTCTCGGTGGGCTGATGCGGCTCAGTTTGCTCTTGCTGTTAGCCTCACTTCGTCACAAAACGACCTACAACAATTGGGAGTAGAAGATGAGAATAGTATTCTCAAGAAGACAAAGGATGCTCTGATTACTCTGCAGGGTGTTCTGGAAAGAAAGCATGATAAAGAAATTGAGGAATCTTTAAATCAACGCCAAATATCCTCCGAGGGATGGTGGTCATCCCTTTACAAGATGATTGAAGGTATAATTTTGTTCCATTTTTTACACAGCTTTCACATGCACTTAGATATGCAAATCATAACAAGTTTAGAACACCAATTCATATATGCCTTTGTAATTCATTTTTCTCCTTTATTGTCCAACATACCCAAAAAGAGAAAATCTAATAGTAAATTATTCCCATGCAACATGAGTTTCTGAAGAAAGCATTAACTTCAATGGTCACACTCACACCAAAGTCACTTTTCTCATGTTAAGTTTTCTGAGATTCTGCATGCTACTTTTTGTATTAAACTTCGCTAGCTTGCTGAAGCTGAAATAATGAGTGCTTGTATGCGCACATGCCGCTGATCTGTTACTTTTATGCTGTTTTTTTATGGTCTGTTACACTAAACTTCTATGTTTTTCTGTTGCTTTTTGTTGTTATTTTTGTTGTTGTTCTGTGTTTTTCTCGTGTTTTAGGCATGTTGGTCTGCTGCTGCCATGCTGTTAGTAGCTGCTATTGATCATATCGGTTTTGGGTTCTTTTCTATTTGTATCAGTTAGCAGTTTCTGTTTGTGCAGAATGGTTCTTGTTATGTTAGTTTTTGGAGTTTGATTTTGTGTGTATGTTATATTGTGTCACATCTTATGGTAGTAGTGTCACCCTTTTATGCTCATAGGTTGTTTTGTTTGTGCACAGAAGGTGTTTTTTATTGTCGATAAGTTGCTTTCTTAATGCAAATGCAAATGCAAAATTGTCACATTGAAAATGAGGTAACTTCTACAAAACTATTGCAAAAACAATCTGCTATTTTATACACTACTATTGGAATAATGCGATGGGGCCTCCAATTCGCCGTAGACAAAAAGCTCAATAATGTAATGTTTGAAATAGATGCTTCTGTGGTGGAGAATTGTTTTAGTGGCAGGTTGTCTATACCTAGCATTGATCCTTTCATCCTTGATTGCAAATATTTATTCTCTAAGCTTTCTAATAGCTATGTTTGTTAGAACAAAATGGATTTTACTAAACCCTCCTTAAGTTTTGATGATAACAGAGTATTAAAAACAATTGGTATTACTAATGTATTCTCTAAGTGTGCAGGACTACAGTTAAAAATAATCAAATGAAAAGCTACTGTACGAAGAACAGAAGTCAACGCTTTTGGAGTAAAAGTAAATTCTGAAGAGGGTCAGAGAAGTCAACAATGGTCAACTACTGAAGACCAAAGTCTGAAGGCAATACTGAAGACTAAAGTCTGAAGAGCAAATACTGAAGACCAAAGTCTGAAGAACAAATACTGAAGACCAAAGTCTGAAGAACAAATACTGAAGACCAAAGTCTGAAGACCTCTCTGCTCCTATCAAGTCCTGAAGACTGTATCATCTGAAGATCTTCAAGACAATCAATGCACACGCGCCATCAATATTTCCTTAACTGGCGAAGAGGATATTCCTTGCTCAAAAAGGAAATTGGAAACAAGAAAGGAATTACCAGCAAACAAGAATTGAATTACAACGGGAATGAAATCTCCCCAATTCAATTGTCTTAATTCCTTCAACGGACAGATTTGATTCTTCACTCAAGCTACTCACTATATATAGAAGCTTTGCAAGACTGAAGAAACACAACAACACTGCGCAATACTGAAACTCTGTCAAAATATCTACACAAACTCTCAAGCAATTATCTGTAATATTCTAAGTGTAGAATTAAGTTGTTCTATCTTTCTCATTCAATCAGTTAGATAGAAACTTAGGCTGTAGAGTCTAAGTAGAAGTCCTTTAGTGAAAGGCAAAGAAGTCTTAGACTTGTGTGTCTAAGCATTTGTAACCTTGTGTGGTTAGTAAATCTCTCTTGTGTGAGGGGACTGGACGTACTCCTGTTAGTGGGAGGAACCAGTATAAAAATTCTTGTGTGTGATTCTTCTCTTCCTTACTCTTTTATCTTTATCCGCTGCAAACTTATTTTCACTCTGATAGTTTTTCTTAAGAGTTTTGAAGAAATTGAAAAATCACTTAAAACACAATTCAACCCCCCCTTCTTGTGTTTTTCTCACCCCTTCAATTGGTATAAGAGCACAGTCTGTGTTCTGATCACCTAACCGTGTCACAGTAAAGATCCAGAGAAAAACAATGGCCCTAATAACCTCTGATGAAACAAGTCATAATAATGTTCCATATGATTACAATCAAGAAAAAACTGAGAGAAGTACTTCAAGCTCTAAAGCACCTATATTCAATGGTGACTCATCTCTATTTCCTAGGTGGAAAAATATTATGTACAGTCATATCATAGGAATTGATGATGAGCTATCTGATTTAATGGATGATGGTGTTCCTTTTGAAGTTGATGAGAATGGTATGGTGGCTGACAAGAAAAGGCTGACGACTGCCCAGAGGAAGATCCACACTAAGCATCACAAGGTCAGAGGAATTCTGCTCAACTCCCTGTCACAGTCTGAGTACGCCAAAATCCTCAACAAATCAAGCGCTCATTCCATCATGAACTCCTTAGTGTCAACATATGAAGGAAATCAACAGGTCAAAGAAGCCAAGGCAAATCTGTTGGTGCAACAGTATGAGTTGTTCAAAATGAATGATGATGAAAATATTGAGGGGATGTTTTCAAGGTTCCAAACTCTTGTCTCAGGCCTACAAGTTCTGAATAAAAGTTACACCACAGCTGATCATGTGAAGAAGATTCTGAGGAGCCTTCCAAGCAAATGGAGACCTAAAGTAACTGCTATTCAGGAGGCAAAGGATCTGAATGCTCTGAGTATAGAAAGTCTCATCAGTTCTCTGCAAAGTCATGAAATGGAGCTTCTGAGGGATGCACCAGAAAAGAAGTCAAAGTCAATAGCTTTGAAGTCTACCAAGAGACCCTCAAGAGCTCTGAAGGCCAGAATTGAAGTCTCAGAGGATGAACAGTCTGAAGACGCTGAAGAATCTGAATCTGATCAAGATCTAGCTCTGCTGACCAAGAAGTTCCAGAAGTGGATCATGAAGAGCAAAAGATTTAAAGGTAAAGGAAGCAGCTTCATAGGTTCTGGATCCAAAGACAAGAAGGAAGACCAGAAGAGCTGTTTCAAGTGCCAGAAGACTAGACATTTTCATTGCTGACTGTCCAGAGCTGTCTTCAAAAGATAAGGCAAAGAAACACAGCTACAAAAAGGACAGCATGAAGGACAAAGTTAAGAAAAGTCTCATGGCAACATGGGAAGAACTTGATGCTGATTCCTCAGATGATGAAGAAGCCAACCTTGCTCTCATGGCCTCAACAGAATCTGACAACAACTCTGACTCAGAGTCTGGATCAGACTCTGATGATGACTTGGATGAGGTATTTTCTAATGTCCCTAGAACTGAATTAATAAATACCATTAAAGAACTTATTAGTGATCTTCATACCAAGTCAAGAAAATTTGAACTCTTACAAAAACAATATAAACAAAATCTTGATCAAGGTAAGAGTCTGAGTGAAGAAGTTGAGGATCTGAAAGATCAAGTTCAGAACTTACATTCTTTAAATAAAAGTCTGAAGGATTCTCAACCTCTCTCAAGCAGATGTAACTCTGAAAAATATGAAGATGCTTTTCAAGAATTTCTTTATTATGGTATTGATAGAAGTAAAATTGCATCTATGATATATGGAGTTAGTAGAACAAGAGGAGAAGGACTCGGTTTTTCACGTTTTAGTAACAATAAACATACAGAATATCTTTCTGATTCAGACAAACCTCCTCCTGATCTCTACTCCACCTTTGTACCAAACTCTGGAAATTCAGAAGTACTGAAGCCAGAGGTTGTGCAAATAGGTTCTGTTGTTCTAAATGTAACAAGTTCTGTTGGAATGTCTGGAACAAAAGGTATGATGAGATCAGAACCAAAGACTAGCAAGCCTAAGGTTCTGAAGAAATCAAAACCAAAAACTCCAGAAGTAAAGAATTTGAAACATCTTAGAACAAGAGATAAACCTTATGTACAAAGGAAGTATAAAACTGTTAAGACTAACCCCTATGGACCCATAAAGATCTGGGTACCAAAATCTGAAATTGTCTCTGCTACAGATGTGCACTCAAGGAAAGGTAAAGCAGGACTACTGGTACCTGGACAGTTGTTGCTCGCGACACATGACAGGAGACAAGTCTATGTTCCAAACCCTGACTCTGAAAGAGGGAGGTTCTGTGGGGTTTGGAGGAAATCAAAAAGGGAAGATCATTGGTTCTGGTACAGTAGGTAACTCTTCTCTTTCTATTTCTAATGTTTGGCTAGTAGATGGACTTACACATAACCTACTTAGCATAAGTCAATTTTGTGATAGTGGTTATGTAGTAATGTTTAATAAGAACACTTGCATAGTCTCTGAAATTTCTGGCTTTAGCAACTGGTAGGAGTTATTAACTGGTTCAGATTAACAGCTGGTTCTGAACAAAACAGGTTCTGAGCTTAAACAAGCAGATTCAGAATAAAACTTAGCATAATTAAATCAGTTCAGCAGCAGGAAATAAAGTGCAGAAATAAACATAACACAAGGTTTGTTAACCCAGTTCGGAGTAAACACCTCCTACTCTGGGGGATACCAATTCTGGAAGGAAATCCACTATTGGAATTAATCCTTAAGACTCAGACACTGACCCCCAGTTCCTATCCTAAGCAATCAACTTCCACCTAGTCAGATTTCTACCCACGCATGAGTATTAGAGTCCACTAACTTCCTATTCAAGTAACAGCCCAGTCACTTGAACAAACCTGAACTAACACCTAGTTCTGAACAAAACTCCCAGTTTTTGAAGAACACTCTTCAATACAAAAACTTCATTCTTGCTTAAAAGCTTTGAATGAATTACAACTCAATAAAACCTAAACCAACTCAAAACATATGAGTGGTGCACAAATAAAGCTAAAAGCTTAAAACAACCTAAGACTCAATTTTCTGAATTATACTTTGTTTTTCATATCTCTTGAATAGCAGCAGCACTCCTCCTTTTATAACCTTCAGCAAGTCTCTTAATTATGCACCAAATCTTCTGAATTAGATTTACTTCTGAATAATGAAAGATCCAATAAGGAAACAAATAAACCAGGAAAATATCTTCATAAAGATTCTGCAGAAAAATACGAATTTCATAAAACTGAACCAAATCTTCATTAAATATTCTCCAAATTAATCAGCATTCTAGAAGCAATATGCAAGGATAATTCCTTATTAAATCTCGCCAAGATTCGCGCAGAAACAACTTGAAAATATGCAGGTTCTGATGAAGTCAACAAAAGTCAACGCGGGCTTCAGACTCACATTTCAGCTTCTGAAGTGCTACAGTGCGTCTGAAGGTGCATTCAGCTTCTGATGGGCAAATCAGCTTCTGAACAGCTTCAAATCTAAAAACTTGCAACTGAAGATATGTTCTACACAATGAGATGCTTCTATTCAACACATTGGATTTGCCAAAATATGCAGCCAACTCCAAAATACTCAACAATCTCCCCCTTTGGCAAATTTTTGGCTAAAACCAATGTTCACACATCCAAGTTCTTCAATCTCCCATAAGACTACCTCAGCAATGAAGAACTCCACATAAATATAACATAGCAACATAGATTATCACATACCAGCAGCAGATTTAAGCTATGTTTATACTAAAAACCAAACAGTTTCAGTATCAAACCACTGAAACACACATAACAACTTCTGAACAACTTGAAGCACACATAACACAGTTACTGATCAACTCCTGATCATCACAAACACTCCTGAAGCTTCACACCACTCCCTCTGCAACTCAGCATTCAATATTAAAAACTCCCCCTTAATTCTGAACTGCAGTAATACTTCAGGATCACAAACACTCAGGAATATAATACCCTTGTACTCCCCCTGAGACACACACTCCCCCTCAATATCACCAACACATCTCATGTTGCATTGGTTATGAATTCTGAGCAAAACATGCAACTTCTGAACCACACTACAATCTGACAGCACACACTCTAAACAACTCACGTCTGATCTTAAACATAAGTTTTTCTCCCCCTTTTTAGCCACAAAATTATGACAAACCACAAGTTTAACATAGGGTTTAAAAACTGCACATACATCATCCGAATCAGTCCCAGCATTAACTTCAGACCCAGGATCAGACACACATTCAGCATTAGTAAAACTGGCAGGTACTCTATATTCCTCACATCCAGTTTGCAATAATTGCTATAAATCCTTATGCTGACTAACATTTGAAGAACCACAACCAAAACCATTCCTCCCAGCAATTTGTTTCTCAAAATCAGCCACTCTTTTCTGATCACAAGTCCTAGCAACTTCAGACTTACAAGAAAATAGTACCTTCTGAGCAGGAACATGAACTTTGCTCCAGACTTTGGATGGTCCAACACTAGAATTCTTCTGTGCTATATGAATTGGCTTGCTGTCATCAGTAACAGCCTTTCCCTTTCCTTTGTTCAGATTCTGAGCAATACCTTCACTCTTAGGTCTCCAAACTTTCTTGATTTTGCTCTTGTTCACAGCTGGTTCAACTTTTCTGTGTTGCAAATGTTTGGGATAACCATGCAATTTGTAACAAAAAGGTTTAATGTGACCATTTTTACCACAATGATGACAGACCCAAGGTTGATTCCTTCTTTTGTTTCTGTTAAACTTCTGGGAATGCATCTGAGCATGCTTCTGAGGCAGCATCTGAACTTGCTTATGAGGTATCATTTGAGCTGGCTTCTGACCTTGCATCTGTGCTTGTTTTTGAGGTCTCCTCTTTGATGTTCCAACCATAGAATCATGAGTTTGAGTAGCAGGAACAAACTGACTAACAGGATTTTTCTCCTTGAGCTTCAGACTCTGATCAACATAACCTAACCCAGTTTTTCCTTGCTTTTGAACATCTAGAATCTCCTCCAACTTATCAGTAGCAGAGTTCATCATCCTAACTTGCTTTTTCATCTGATCAAGTTGGGAATTCAAAAGTGTTACTTCTTCATTAAGATCAGCAATCTGTCCTATATGAGCACATCTTTCAGACTGCAGCTGGCACACAGTTTCCTTCTCAGTCTCTAATAACTTGATCAAATCTTGATTTCTGAGATACAATTCTTCATAAGAAATAGCTGGTTCCTCAAAAATCAATTCTTCATCACAGGCTTCAGATTCTGATGAAGTTTCAATTTCTGATGAAGTTTCAGACTCTGAATAGACCATAGACTTTGAACAAGCTTCTGAAACTGTAAGAGCAGTAACATGTTTAGCTGACTTACTTTCAATCTCTCCGTCTGAGCTATCCTCATCAGACCAAGATACAGCAAGGCTTTTCTTCTGCTTCTTGAGAAAATTAGGACATTCAGTTTTGATATGTCCATAGCCTTCACACTCAAAGCACTGCACAACCTTTGATTGTTTGCTATTTTCTTCAGATTGTTGCTTGTTATTGTTGAGTCTGAGATTCTGACCTTTGGTTCTGGACTTTCTGTTAATATTCTTCAGAATCTTATTGAACTGTTTTCCCATTAACACTACAGCTTCTGATAACTCATCTTCATCTTCATCAAGCTCTTGTTGATCATCAGCTTCAGACTTATCAGCAAAAGTTATTCCTTTCCCTTTCTTATCTGGCTGTTTACAAAAGGCAGTTTCAAAATTGAGCAATGACCCAATCAGCTCCTCAAGCTTCATAGTGGTAATATCATGAGCCTCCTCTATGGCTGTAACCTTCATATCAAATCTTCTGGGCAGGGACCTGAGGATTTTTCTCACTAACTTCTCATCTGACATCTTCTCCCCAAGAGAATCAAAGGAATTTGCCATATCCAGCACATTCATGTAAAAATCCTGAATGGATTCATCTTCCATCATCTTCAAGTTTTCAAATTTTGTTGTGAGCAACTGAAGTCTGGATAGTTTAACCTTAGAGGTTCCTTCATGAGTGGTTTTCAGAATTTCCCAAGCATCCTTTGCCACAGTACATTGCTTGATGAGTCTGAACATGTTTCTATCCACACCATTGAAAATAGCATTCAAAGCCTTTGAGTTTCCATGTGACACATCATCCTCAGCTTTGGTCCATTCTTCTTAGGGTTTCAAAACTCCAGTTTTATTACCATCTTTGTCTATAACCACAGGATGATCCCAGCCTTTAATCACAGCCTTCCAAGTTCTGCTGTCAATGGATTTCAGGAATGCACACATCCTTGATTTCCAGTACTCATAATTGGTGCAATCAAGTAGGGGTGGTCTGTTGACAGGGCCTCCTTCTCTCTCCATAAAGCCAGACATTATTAACTCTGGATCTAACCAAAACACATGCAGGGTGCCTGCTCTGATGTCAATTGAAATTTCTGGCTTTAGCAACTGGTAGGAGTTATTAACTGGTTCAGATTAACAGCTGGTTCTGAACAAAACAGGTTCTGAGCTTAGACAAGCAGATTCAGAATAAAACTTAGCACAATTAAATCAGTTCAGCAGCAGGAAATAAAGTGCAGAAATAAACAGAACACAAGGTTTGTTAACCCAGTTCGGAGTAAACACCTCCTACTCTGGGGGATACCAATCCAGGAAGGAAATCCACTATTGGAATTAATCCTTAAGACTCAGACACTGACCCCCAGTTCCTATCCTAAGCAATCAACTTCCACCTAGTCAGATTTCTACCCACGCATGAGTATTAGAGTCCACTAACTTCCTATTCAAGTAACAGCCCAGTCACTTGAACAAACCTGAACTAACACCTAGTTCTGAACAAAACTCCCAGTTTTTGAAGAACACTCTTCAATACAAAAACTTCATTCTTGCTTAAAAGCTTTGAATGAATTACAACTCAATAAAACCTAAACCAACTCAAAACATATGAGTGGTGCACAAATAAAGCTAAAAGCTTAAAACAACCTAAGACTCAATTTTCTGAATTATACTTTGTTTTTCATATCTCTTGAATAGCAGCAGCACTCCTCCTTTTATAACCTTCAACAAGTCTCTTAATTATGCACCAAATCTTCTGAATTAGATTTACTTCTGAATAATGAAAGATCCAATAAGGAAACAAATAAACCAGGAAAATATCTTCATAAAGATTCTGCAGAAAAATACGAATTTCATAAAACTGAACCAAATCTTCATTAAATATTCTCCAAATTAATCAGCATTCTAGAAGCAATATGCAAGGATAATTCCTTATTAAATCTCGCCAAGATTCGCGCAGAAACAACTTGAAAATATGCAGGTTCTGATGAAGTCAACAAAAGTCAACGCGGGCTTCAGACTCACATTTCAGCTTCTGATGTGCTATAGTGCGTCTGAAGGTGCATTCAGCTTCTGATGGGCAAATCAGCTTCTGAACAGCTTCAAATCTAAAAACTTGCAACTGAAGATATGTTCTACACAATGAGATGCTTCTATTCAACACATTGGATTTGCCAAAATATGCAGCCAACTCCAAAATACTCAACAGTCTCAAATGACTCTGACAAGTCCATAGTGTTCCAAGGAAAGAGGAAAGGAAATGTTTATAAAGTTAATTTCTCTGAACTGACTGATCAGAAGGTAGTTTGCCTTCTGTCACTGAGTGATGAGAAGTGGGTATGTGTCATACCCCATTTTTTGACTTGTATTTTTTGTGTTTATCTCATTATTTATTTTTACCTTTTATTATTTTATTATTGCTATAATATTTTATTTGCATTTTATCATTTTCATTATTAAGCATTACTATTATCATCATCATTATCCTTAATATTTTTCTTTAATAATATCATCATTATTATTTTTACTACTATTAAGGTTTTTATTTTAATTAATATATTATTAAATTATCATTTTTTTATTATTATTATCTTTTATCATCATTTTCATTATTATTGTCATTTGCCATTTTATTTTATTTTTCATTACCATTTACATTTGTGCATTTCCACTACTATTATTATTATTATTTATTATTATTTCCCCATTTTTACCCTTTTATTTTTAATACAAAAATCAAAAAAAGTGGAGTTCGCAGTGCGAAATCATCTTCGCACTGCGACCTCTGCGAAATTTTCTGCAGTTTTTTATACTTTGATTTATCTTTTTTGTTTTCAACTACAATTGTTATTAGTAGCATTATTACTATTATTATTGCTGTTTTGTGACTGATTTGGTGCAGCAAGGCAAGATTTAATGTGTGACATTAAAGGTAAAAGGAAAGAAGGATTTTCTTCCAACCTCTCATGTGATCAAACAAATTGGCTATCCTTGGTCAGCTTTTGTCCCTCCAAATTGACCCCTCACCCAACCTAAACTTGCCAGCCAGCTGCTTGATCCCTTTCCTTCCCTTTTCCCCTGCCAAAACCAGTCAATCACAAGTGGTTTTTGTTGCAAAAAGGCTGTTTGATGTGCCCTGTTTTGAGCTGGATTTCTCCTCCCACACATAAGCCCACATGCTAATTTTGATTCCCCCAATCTCCCTGTACATGGCAGTACACGTTTTGATTGTTTGACCTTCCAAGATTGCAAGGATTGATCCCAAGAATCATCCCTTTTGCAGCTGCCTTGTTTTACATTTTTTACCATCATTACCTTCTAGAATCAATAGCATTTGTGGCTGAGATCAGTCAAGACCTTGCCCCTTGGCACAAGGCAAAGCAAATTCTATCCATTAGCATTAAATGCAAAGTATTCTAGCCTGAATTTAGCCCAAATCAGCTAGTGTTTTAGGATATTGTTCATCATTGTTCATCATTACAAGGATTTGCATTTATGCCTATAAAAGGAATGCCAAGGCATAAGGATCACACACATTGAAACCAGTTAAAAACAGACCAATTCAGAGAGCCAACACACACGAAATCCACACAAAAATCCCTTGCATTGCAGCACAAAAATCAGTCCATCACAAACACTTAGAACTTTGTTCATAACCTCTCACAAAGCAAGCAAGCCACTTCCAATCTTGTTCAAGCATTGCTAGGAGTTCTGTAAGTCTCCTATAATCTTTCTTTTCTATTGTATTTGCTGTTTGCATATCTTGCTTTGTCCAATTTCACTTTGTGAACCAAAACCTCTTTTGAACCTCAAAAAGGACCTCAAAGGGGCCAAGCTTTAAAACTGTGATTTTCCACCCCTTTTTCTTCTATTTTGTCAAGTTTTTTAACCTCCTTTAGGTTCTGAATCTTGCTTAGAAGCAGTTTCTGAACTTCTGTTCAGAAACAGCTTCTGAGTTTGAAAATTCGTATACTTCGCAGAGCAAAGTATTACTCGCACTGCGACCACACCAGAACCTGACTTCGCAGAGCCAAGTTCTGGTTGCTCTGCGAAGTATGTGAAACTCAGAATATGAATCAGGCATTCAAATGTCAAATTTTTGGGATTCTAGCCCTTGATTCAGAACCTAAAGAAGGTTAAAACCATTTTGGTCCAAATCCAATTCATAATCATGCATAACTTTGGAGATTTCTCAAGTTCGTGCGACAAATTTTGAGTAACTTGTGAAACAAGTCATGTTCTTTAATACTTTCAAAACCAAGTTTGAGCAACAAGATAAGTTCGTATATTTCAAAACAAGCTTGAACAACCATGTTGTTCATGATTTTCAATCCAAACGCAAACTTAGGCCAAGCTTGCTCATTCTTTTAAAACCAAGCTCGAATTGAGCCGAACTTGTGAACTTTCCAATTTTTTGCAGGTTTTATGATTGTGTTTGTCATTCAAACTTGAACTATACTTGTTCTTGAGTTTCAATAACTTAAGCAACAAGTAACGTTCATGATTTTTAATAAGATCGAACAACAAATTTGTTCGTGTTTTCTTTTCTTTTACAACTTTCTTTTTAAAACTTTGGTTCCCTTTGAGATTTCTCCGAGTGACAAAACCAAACTTGAATGAAACGGGAATGGCTTGACGTATGTCTCCCCAAACCTCGGTTGCACGAATGCGTGACGTATGTCTCGTCGCTCGGGCAATCGTCATTCCACCCTTGACGCGTCTAGCACGCTAAACCTTCCCTTGGCCCCCTTGTGGCCATTTTTATCCTTTTTCTTGGCCCTCGTGGTCAATCCGAACCTTTCGCGCCTTGCGGGTTTATTTTCAACCTTTTTACGCCTTGCGCGAATTTTTCGCCTCAGTGCGTTTGTCTTTTGTTTATTTCTTTTAAAACATTCACGCCTTGCGCGAGCTTATCGCCTAGCGTCCATCTTTCACCATGTGAAAACTTTGTACGTCTTCGTACGTTTTTAAAACCTTTGTTCAAGTCCGAGTGGAAAACTTTTTCATCAAATCATTTACTTTTATGCATTGTCGTCAGTGGCCAGCCCGGCAACAACCCGAGCAGCTGACTTTTATTTTCTTGTCGTCAATGGCCAGTTCGGCAGCAACCCGAACAGTTGACATTTATTTTCATTACACTTTTTCTTTTTTTCAAACCTTTTTCGCTCGGACGCGATCAAATCTTTTTTAACTAAAACGAACCAACATACAAACGTTTTTCTACCAAAGAACTACGTACGCTTTGAATTCTCCGACTACCGGGAGATACGTAGGAGCAAGATCGACATCTTGTCAAGCCCATTAATAAAAAACCTGTTTTTCCCTTTTCGTTTGTTCTTATCTCTTTCTTCATCTCGCATTATGTTTTTATATATTTTCTTTTATACAAGTATATGTAGTACCCTAATTTTGTCCTACGCATTTTTAAAACAAAAATCAAAAAAAATCAAAGAGGGGAAAAAAGTCAAAAGTCAACAAAAGTCAACAGAAAAGTCAACTTTTCAAAATTGAGGACTTCGCAATGCGAAGCTCACTTCGCACTGCGAAGTCTGCGATTTTTCTGCAGATTTTTGTTTTCTTGGATTTAATTCCAGAATTTGTTGCATATCATTTCCATATTTATTTTAGGTAGCATTCATGGCTAATTGGGCCAAGCAAGGCCAGAGTTGAAGGACTTGCCATTAATGCCAAGGTTGGAAGCTTTTTCTTCCAACCTAGCATGTGACAAGCAAGTGGGCTTGCCCTTGGGCAGCTCTAGTCCCTCCCATGTGACCTGCTGACCACCACAAGGTTGCCAGCCACCTGCTTGAGGACTTTCCTCCTGCTTGCTCTCCTCAAAACCAGTCAAACCAGCTGGATTTTTTTCACTTGAAAAAGCCATGATTGCCTACTCTGTTTTGCAGCAGCTTTTCACCCTCTCACACCAGCCATAAGTAGCCTTTTCATCCCTCAATCTCTGCACAATACAGTGCACGTTTTCATTGATCAACCATTGAGATTGCAAGGATTGATCCCCAAGCATTAGCCAATTGCAAATCAGCTTTGTTCTTCATCATTACCTTCTAGAATAAGTTGAATTTGTGGCTGAAATCAAGCTGTATCTTGCCCCTTGGTACAAGGCAGGGTTGCCTCTATCCATTAGCATTTAATGCAAAGGGATTCAGCTTGATCTTGGCCACAAATCAGCTGAATTTTGGGACTGTGTAATGATGACAAAGATTTGGTTTTGGCCTATAAATAGAAGGCAATGCCCAAGGTTACAAGCACTTGTTCAAACACAGTTAACACAGCATTCAAAGAGCAGAAACTCTACTCATTTCAACCTACAAATCTCCACAAACAACCAGAAAAAAACCAATCCACACAAAGCATTACAAAGTTCCAAAACCATCACAAATACTCAAACCTTTTGCACAAGCCTTCAACCAAATCAAATCAAGTGCAGCTGGAGCTTTGCTAAGGAGTTCTGTAAGTTACTAAGCTCTTTATCTTGCACTTTTAATTGTGTTTGCATAGCTATTTTGGCTCAAAACTCTTTGTCCTAAAAAACCCCTTTTGAATTCCAAAGAAATCCCAAGGTTTTCAAAACATCAAAACTGGTTTGTTCAACCTTTTTCACCCCAAAAACTCAAAGTTTTTCACCCATCTATAAGGTCTTGAGTGTGTTCAGAAGTTGTTTCTGAACAAAAGTTCAGAAACAGCTTCTGAACCCAAAATTTCGCATGCTTCGCAGTGCGAAGTCATGGTCGCAGTGCGACCATGACAGAACTCAGAACCTGAGTTTTTGTATCAAACCAACCAATTTTTGAGGTTCTAGCCCCAGAGCTCAGAACCTAAGAGTTTTTAAACCTCTGTTCTTCAAACCATAACAAGGTTTTTGCATAATTTTGGCAAAATCACAAGTTCGTATAACCATTTTGTGGGTAACTTGCAAAGCAAGTTATGTTCCCAAACTTTCCAAAACCACATGAACAAACAAGCTATGTTCAGCTTTTCAATCTAAACTTGAACAATAAATATTGTTCATGATGTTCAAAACTCAAAGATGAACATACACCGTTTACGTTCGCATTTTCGCAAAATGAGACGAACTTGCGCGCTTTCTAGCAAATTTGCTAAACCTTCCCATTTTGGGTTTTCAAACCAAATGTTTTGACATACCTTGGGATTTCTAAAGAATTCAATCCAAAAACATGAATGAAAAAGGGATGGTGTGACGTATGTCTCTCCATCGCCCCGATTGTACGAATGCGTGACGTATGTCTCGTCGCTCGGACAATCGTCATTCCTTTTTTAATATGTACAACCCTAACCAAACCAAATCTTGGCCCCTTGTGGTCAATCCAAGCCTTTTGGTCCCCCGTTGGCCATTAGACTCAACCCCTCGACTCGTTAGAGTCCACTCGGTCAATGTTCGACTCGTCCGAGTCCATTGTACCCGTTCTTGATCTCAGTGGATCAATCGAACAATCGCCCGACTCTTCGGAGTCCACTCGGTCAATGTTTGACTTATATGAGTCCATTGTACCTCCCTTGGTCCCATAGCGACCATTTCAACCCTCTACCCTAACGGACGTACCTTTTAACAATTCTAATGTGATTCGCGAACGAACGCTTAATAAGTCTCCAAGTGCGAGCATACAAGCTACGTTTAATCGCAAGAATTCGGTTAAAACATCGTCCAATTAAAATCAACCAACACACATACGTTTTTCTACCAAAGAACTACGTATGCTTTGAATTCTCCGACTACCGGGAGATACGTAGGAGCAAGATCGACATCTTGTCAAGCACAATAATAATAAAAACTTTTTCTTCGTTTGTTTTTATCTCTTTCCCCCCCCCCCCCCCCCTTTATTATATTTTTAACATAAATGAACATGCACGCAAAGTATTAAAAAACAATTCAAGCATTAAACCAAATAGAAGGTTCCCGTTGAGTACAACGGACGTAAGGGGTGCTAATACCTTCCCCTCACGTAACCGACTCCCGAACCCGACAATGGTTGCGATGACCTAATCCTTATCCTCATCGTCGAAAGGGTTTTATTATCGTTTCCCTTTACAATAAAAAAAAACTTAAGGGTTTATCAACGTTCCCTTTACACAAAAACTTTGGTGGCGGCTTCACAAAGGCACCTCCGAGCGTTCGAGGACGACCTCGGAGGATTTGCGCGTCTTTTTCCCGAGGAAAAAACGAGGTGCGCACAGCTGGCGACTTCACTGGGGACCCTGTTCCCACTAGTGAGTCAAGCCGAACCTTTTTGGTTTAAAGCCAATTGTTTTATTTTCTTTGCGTGCCATGTTTATTTATTTTATTCATACATGTTATATTTATGTTTTATGTTTATATCTGCTTTATCTGCTTTATATTCATATTATATATCAAATGCGGGGGTTACTTGAGTGATGTTACTCCACATTGTTCGGGTTAATGCCGGACGTGTGAGGCTCTCTACCCGAGCTTGAGAGAAAAACTAAGTTAGAAGGAGGTTGTGTGCGGAAGCCCGCGTTGACGTATGTCCGTGAGGTAGGATGTCCAACCCCGCTTAGATGAGATTTTCGCGTGGAATTAATTGAAGTCATGTCGACGTATGTCCATAGACAACCCTAATTCCATGTGAGGTCTATGACTCTAAGGACCTCTTCTTAGGAGATTTCACAATTTAGAGCCTACATGTGAGGATGGGGGGAAGTTTCGAACCGTCATAAACCAAACCCCTGCATGTCATAACATTTGCATTCATAAAACTTTTTGCATAAACAAAAAAAAGAGGGGCATATTTTTGCATACTCATTGCATTCATACATTCACATGCATTTTCATGCATTTCAATGAGGAACCCTCACATCATTCCCTCACCAAACACCAAAAAAAAAAGGGGAAGTACCCGACCCGGTGTACAGTAGCGTTACGGATGAGATCCGAGCAGCCGGAAGGCCATCGAAATTTCGGAAATCATTTCTTTGTCCAAGTAATTTATCTTGTTTTTCAAAAAAAAAACAATCATTTTGCTCTTCCCAAGGCAAATGATTAATTTTTATGGGACCCCCATATTTCAAATCATTTCCGTCATTAATAAATTTGCAGTTTATTTTCAAAAGAGTTCGTTTTTCTTTCGTTCTTAAATAAATTTTCGTAAACCCTAGAAAAAAAATCATCATAAATACACCACCAAAAAATAACACTGCTACAATCCCTTTTGACTTCAATCTCCAAATTAACCAAACGGAAGATGATAATAAGGACGGTTTTGAACCTCCTGAAGGATTGTCCCGACTTGGGGATCAAGAGGATAGGGTAATACAACCTCACCAAGAGAGCCCTCAAAAGAATGGCACTACAATTTTCCCTCTGCCGGGGCACACTCTATAAAGAGAAGTTATGGTCTTACTCAGATATGTGGATAAACATGAAGCAGTCATGCTCACCAAAGAAATCCATGAGGAGTCCTTCCAAACCCATGCCAACACATGTCACAAGTGACAAAATTACGCCGACAAGGGGCATATACCACAAACACCTCTGAATGTCATGACATCACCCTAACCTTTCTCTATGTGGGGCATAGACATGTTTGGAATGATTGAGCCAAAGGCTTCAAAAAGGGCACCAGTTCATACTAGTTGCCATCAACTGTTTCACCAAATGGGTCGAAGCAGCTTCCTATGCAAACATGACCAAACAAGTGGTCGCCCAATTCATCAAAAAAGAAACCATTTGCCGTTACGGCACTCCCCACAAATTCCCACAAAAAGCCAAGTCGTCATTGGCATTCCTCACATTCCCAAACAAATAAAGCCCAATTTTCATTGGCATCCCCAAACACAAAAAGCCAAGTCGTCATTGGCATTCCTCACATTTCCAACAAAAGCCCAATTTTCATGGGCACACACACATCCAACAAAAAAGCCCGACCTTGCTCGGAAGCCAATCAAAAGCCCGACCTTGCTCGGCATCCAAAAAAACAAAAGCCCGACCTTGCTCGGCATCCAAAAAAACAAAAGCCCGACCTTGCTCGGCATCCCATCATAAAAGCCCGACCTCGCTCGGCATCCAATCACAATAAAAGCCCGACTTTGATCGGCACCCAAACACCCAAAGCCCAATTTTCATTGGCCCTAAAAAAAACCCACCATGCTTGTTATCCAATCACACCCAAAGACCAATTTTCATTGACATTCACAAACACAAACAAGGTTCGACCAGCTGAACCCCATAAAAGAGAAACACCTCACAACGTTGGGGCATGGACAGTTCAACAAGAAAGTTCATTCTCGAGAATTTAGAGAAGGAGACTTAATGCTTGGAAAAAAAGGTATTACCCGTCCACAAGGATCCCCCTATCAATAAACTCCGGCGCAGTCAAAAAAATATATATGCCAAAAAGAAAAAAGAGCTCGCTAAATCGAAAACCTGAAAGGGCGGTTTAGGCAATAGAGAGCGTCCTGGTAGATCGAAAACCTGAAAAGGCGGTCTAGGCAAAAATTAAGGACATCAAAAAAGGAAATATACCCCAGTGGACTGAAAACTCGAAAGAGCGGTCCAGGTAAAAGTTAGGGGTTTCAAAAAAAAAAAAAGGGCAAAAGACTGCGGCACATGAGGTCCGGACAGAATTCAAGAGGGAAAGAATCAACCTCGTTATCATCTTTCAAAAAAAGGTTATTTCGAAGTCATAGGGAAAGTAGCACGTGAAACCCAAGCAAATCTTCATTTGCCTTTTTGTTTTTTCCTTTCTCCCTATCTCAGTAATCACCTCTTATAGGGATTATCATTTTCACGAATAGTTACCCATACAAGGGACTAAGTTTCGTTGAATCAAAATCATTTTTAAACCTCTTCATTGTTATGCGTCCTTACTTGCTCATAAAATGTGTTTTTATTCATGATTAGATAATGCATTGAAATATGGGAATAACATAAAAAAACAAAAAAAATGTGTTTTTTACTTGGACGTTAAATGTCGAAAGAATTTCGTTGGTCCCCGGTATTGCATCAGAGGACTCAAAACTTGAAGCTTTGCATTAGTCATTTTAAGACTCATGCTCTTCAGCAGAAACAAGTGCGTAGCTCACGACGCGTAAAACGCAAAGATCCCGGGTGTCGGAGGAAACAAATTTCCCAAATAAAGCTCACCCCCTTACATCTTTTTTATCCACTAAGGCCGGATATCGATCATGCTTCCAGAATGATCCTTATATCCCCAGTGAGATCACCAAAATCAAAAAGCCCGACCTCGCTCGGCAACCAAAATCAAAAAGCCCGACCTCGCTCGGCAAGCCAACCACAAAAGCCCGACCTCGCTCGGCAACCAATCAAAGCAAAGCCCAATAATCATTGGCGAACCAAAGTCCAATATTCATTGGCAAACCAAAGAACTACGTAAGCTTTGAATTCTCCATCCCACCAGGAGATACGTAGGAGCAAGATCATCATCTTGTCAAGCACAACAAACCAAAGTCCAATTTTCATTGGCAAAGAAAAGAACTACGTAAGCTTTGAATTCTCCATCCCACCAGGAGATACGTAGGAGCAAGATCATCATCATCTTGTCAAGCACAACAAACCAAAGCCCAATTTTCATTGGCCCACAATAAAGCCCAAATTTTATTGATATTCCCCAGGGAGTCTCAACCCCAAACAAAAGTCCAATCATTATTGGCAAACCCACACAAATCTTCGGGCTTAGGCTCGAACTACACCGGTTTTGATCCCATTTGGGTATGTAGGCAAAGGACCTTGTCCTTCCAAACCGACCAACCAAAAAAACAACAGAAAAAAAGAAAAGTCCAATCATCATTGGCAGACAAACACAAATTTTCGGGCTTAGGCTCGAACTACACCGGTTTTGATCCCATTTGGGTATGTAGGCAAAGGACCTTGTCCTTCCAAACCGACCAACCAAAAAAAAAAAACAAACAAAACACAAAAAGAGAGCCCAACTGTCATGAACACAACCGCAAACAAAGACCGACTCTGCTCGGCACCCAACCAACATTATTTCATTTCATGCATGCATATTTAAAACCATTCATACACATGCATTTCATTTCATAAAGCATGCATCCTCAACAAGGATTCTCCAGTGAGTATCACATATTCACCAACATCCATCAACATTCAACCAGGGGCACCTATTTAGGGTAAGACCGCAGCTCGTTAGGAATCGATATTCAGAAGCAGTACCTGAATAAGATCACCTAGCTTAGGTATCGACCTCTAGAAGCAATACCTAGAGTAGATCACCTCCCCCAGTGTATCGACCTTCAGTGTTAGCGGCTGAATAAGATCACAGCTCGTTAGGAATCGATATTCAGAAGCAGTACCTGAATAAGATCCCCTAGCTTAGGTATCAACCTCTAGAAGCAGTACCTAGAATAGATCACCTTCCCCAGTGTATCGACCTTCAGTGTTAGCGGCTGAATAAGATCACAGCTCGTTAGGAATCGACATTCAGAAGCAGTGCCTGAATAAGATCACCTAGCTTAGGTATCGACCTCTAGAAGCAATACCTAGATAAGATCACCTACCTCAATGTTCCACCTCAATGTTCCACCTCTAGTGACATCCTAGAGTAAATCACCACCCTCAGGAATCGACCTCTAGAAGCAGTGCCTAGATAAGATTACCTTCATTCCCCAGTGGATCTACCTCCAGTGTTAGCGGCTGGATACGATCAACCCCTACCAACCATTGCATTTGCATTTCGCGAAGGACAAAATTCGGGTCCTTCTTTTTCTTTTTACTTAATTGATCTCCGCAAAGAGTTCATGAGATGCCCTCGGCACTCACGTACTCTATGCGAAGACACAATTAAGTAGGGGCAGCTGTAGCACCCTAATTTTGTCCTACGCATTTTAAAACAAAAATCAAAAAATCCAAAGAGGGAAAAAAAGTCAAAAGTCAACAAAAGTCAACAGAAAAGTCAACATTTCAAAAATGCTGACTTCGCAATGCGAAGCTCCCTTCGCACTGCGAAGTCTGCGATTTTTCTGCAGATTTTTGGTTTCTTGGATTTAATTCCAGATTTTGTTGCAAATCATTTCTATAATTATTTTAAGTAGCATTCATGGCTAAATGGGCCAAGCAAAGCCAGAGTTGAAGGACTTGCCATTAATGCCAAGGTTGGAAGCTTTTTCTTCCAACCTAGCATGTGACAAGCAAGTGGGCTTGCCCTTGGGCAGCTCTAGTCCCTCCCAGGTGACCTGCTAACCACCACAAGGTTGCCAGCCACCTGCTTGTGGACTTTCCTCCTGCTTGCTGCCCCAATAACCAGTCAAACTAGCTGGGTTTTTTCACTTGAAAAACCATGATTGCTACTCTGTTTTTGCAGCAGCTTTTCACCCTCTCACACCAGCCATAAGTAGCCTTTTCATCCCTCAATCTCTGCACAATACAGTGCACGTTTTCATTGATCAACCATTGAGATTGCAAGGATTGATCCCCAAGCATTAGCCAATTGCAAATCAGCTTTGTTCTTCATCATTACCTTCTAGAATAAGTTGAATTTGTGGCTGAAATCAAGCTGTATCTTGCCCCTTGGTACAAGGCAGGGTTGCCTCTATCCATTAGCATTTAATGCAAAGGGATTCAGCTTGATCTTGGCCACAAATCAGCTGAATTTTGGGATTGTGTAATGATGACAAAGATTTGGTTTTGGCCTATAAATAGAAGGCAATGCCCAAGGTTACAAGCACTTGTTCAAACACAGTTAACACAGCATTCAAAGAGCAGAAACTCTACTCATTTCAACCTACAAATCTCCACAAACAACCAGAAAAAAACCAATCCACACAAAGCATTACAAAGTTCCAAAACCATCACAAATACTCAAACCTTTTGCACAAGCCTTCAACCAAATCAAATCAAGTGCAGCTGGAGCTTTGCTAAGGAGTTCTGTAAGTTACTAAGCTCTTTATCTTGCATTTTTAATTGTGTTTGCATAGCTATTTTGGCTCAAAACTCTTTGTCCTAAAAAACCCCTTTTGAATTCCAAAGAAATCCCAAGGTTTTCAAAACATCAAAACTGGTTTGTTCAACCTTTTTCACCCCAAAAAATCAAAGTTTTTCACCCATCTATAAGGTCTTGAGTGTGTTCAGAAGTTGTTTCTGAACAAAAGTTCAGAAACAGCTTCTGAACCCAAAATTTCGCATGCTTCGCAGTGCGAAGTCATGGTCGCAGTGCGACCATGACAGAACTCAGAACCTGAGTTTTTGTATCAAACCAACCAATTTTTGAGGTTCTAGCCCCAGAGCTCAGAACCTAAGAGTTTTTAAACCTCTGTTCTTCAAACCATAACAAGGTTTTTGCATAATTTTGGCAAAATCACAAGTTCGTATAACCATTTTGTGGGTAACTTGCAAAGCAAGTTATGTTCCCAAACTTTCCAAAACCACATGAACAAACAAGCTATGTTCAGCTTTTCAATCTAAACTTGAACAATAAATATTGTTCATGATGTTCAAAACTCAAAGATGAACATACACCGTTTACGTTCGCATTTTCGCAAAATGAGACGAACTTGCGCGCTTTCTAGCAAATTTGCTAAACCTTCCCATTTTGGGTTTTCAAACCAAATGTTTTGACATACCTTGGGATTTCTAAAGAATTCAATCCAAAAGCATGAATGAAAAAGGGATGGTGTGACGTATGTCTCTCCATCGCCCCGATTGTACGAATGCGTGACGTATGTCTCGTCGCTCGGACAATCGTCATTCCTTTTTTAATATGTACAACCCTAACCAAACCAAATCTTGGCCCCTTGTGGTCAATCCAAGCCTTTTGGTCCCCCGTTGGCCATTAGACTCAACCCCTCGACTCGTTAGAGTCCACTCGGTCAATGTTCGACTCGTCCGAGTCCATTGTACCCGTTCTTGATCTCAGTGGATCAATCGAACAATCGCCCGACTCTTCGGAGTCCACTCGGTCAATGTTTGACTTATATGAGTCCATTGTACCTCCCTTGGTCCCATAGCGACCATTTCAACCCTCTACCCTAACGGACGTACCTTTTAACAATTCTAATGTGATTCGCGAACGAACGCTTAATAAGTCTCCAAGTGCGAGCATACAAGCTACGTTTAATCGCAAGAATTCGGTTAAAACATCGTCCAATTAAAATCAACCAACACACATACGTTTTTCTACCAAAGAACTACGTATGCTTTGAATTCTCCGACTACCGGGAGATACGTAGGAGCAAGATCGACATCTTGTCAAGCACAATAATAATAAAAACTTTTTCTTCGTTTGTTTTTATCTCTTTCCCCCCCCCCCCCCCCCCTTTATTATATTTTTAACATAAATGAACATGCACGCAAAGTATTAAAAAACAATTCAAGCATTAAACCAAATAGAAGGTTCCCGTTGAGTACAACGGACGTAAGGGGTGCTAATACCTTCCCCTCACGTAACCGACTCCCGAACCCGACAATGGTTGCGATGACCTAATCCTTATCCTCATCGTCGAAAGGGTTTTATTATCGTTTCCCTTTACAATAAAAAAAAACTTAAGGGTTTATCAACGTTCCCTTTACACAAAAACTTTGGTGGCGGCTTCACAAAGGCACCTCCGAGCGTTCGAGGACGACCTCGGAGGATTTGCGCGTCTTTTTCCCGAGGAAAAAACGAGGTGCGCACAGTATAAACACGTAAGTAAAACATTGAAGCATTTTAAGCCTAAGCCGACTAAGAGGTTCCCGTTGAGTACAACGGATGTGAGGGGTGCTAATACCTTCCCCTTGCATAATCGACTTTCGAACCTAAAATCTTTTCTCAAGGTAATTTAGAACTTTTTTCCTTTTTTCCCCGAAAAATTAAAAGTTCAGTCGTAATTTAGAATTAGTGATTCAATGCTTCCCCATAGCTTGACATCCGAAATTCGACGCGACAGTATGGCACAAACGCTTAGGACATGCTAACTGGAGGTTAATCTCTAAGCTTAGCAAGTTAAAGTTAGTTAAGGGCCTACCAGAACTTAAATATCACTCAGATGCTCTTTGTGGAGCATGTCAGAAAGGAAAATCTGTGAAAACCTCGTTTAAAACTAAAAACATTATCTCTTCCTCCAGACCTTTAGAACTTCTTCACATTGATCTGTTTGGGCCTGTTAGCACAGCCTCTATCAATGGAAAGAAATATGGATTAGTCATAGTTGATGACTATAGTAGGTGGACTTGGGTTAAATTTCTAAGACTTAAGAATGATGCGTATGATGTGTTTAGTAACTTCTGCTCTCAAGTACAAAATGAAAAGGAATTAAGAATTTTAAAAGTTAGAAGTGATCATGGTGGTGAATTTGAAAATGAAACTTTTGAAATTTTTTGTGAAAAACATGGAATTCTCCATGAGTTCTCTTCTCCTAGAACTCCACAGCAAAATGGAGTTGTAGAAAGAAAGAACAGATCTTTGCAAGAAATGGCTCGCACCATGATTTTTGAAACTAATTTAGCAAAACACTTCTGGGCAGAAGCTGTAAACACAGCATGTTATGTTCAAAACAGAATCTATATCAGACCTGGTTTGAACAAAACATCATATGAATTATTCAAAGGTAGAAAACCAAGTATTTCTTATTTTCATCAGTTTGGATGTACCTGTTACATTCTGAACAATAAAGTTCATCTAAAGAAATTTGATTCTAGAGCTTGTAAGGGAATCTTTATAGGTTACTCTGAACACTCCAAATCATACGGAGTGTATAACTCTGAAACTCAAAAAGTTGAAGAGTCTATACATGTCAGATTTGATGACAAAGAGCCTGACAGTAAAATGTCAGAGCTAGCTCAAGAACTTGCAGGTATTAAGATCTCAGGAGAAGCACCAGAACTTAGTGACTCAGAAGATGAAGGCTCTGAATGTCCAGAAGTTACAATTACTGAAGACACAATCAGAACTCCTGATACCACAGAAGTTGCTGAAACTTCAGAAGCTACTCATAGAGATACTGAACAACCATCCAGAACTTTCAAGTACAAGTCTTCACATCCTGAAGAGCTAATTATTGGAAACAAAGATAGTCCAAGAAAGACAAGATCTGCATTTAGACAAGAGGATTCAATGATTGGTCTACTATCAGTGATAGAACCAACCTCTGTGGATGAAGCACTAGCAGATGATGGTTGGATTATAGCTATGCAAGAGGAGCTAAATCAATTTGAAAGAAACGACGTGTGGACTCTAGTACCCAAACCAAAACAGAAGAATATTATTGGAACAAAATGGGTATTCAGAAACAAACTGAACGAACAAGGTGAGGTGGTAAGAAATAAAGCTAGACTTGTAGCTCAAGGTTACAGTCAGCAGGAAGGTATAGATTTTACTGAAACCTTTGCCCATGTAGCTAGATTAGAAGCTATCAGGATGCTTTTATCTTATGCTGTTAATCATGATATCACCTTATATCAAATGGATGTTAAGAGTGCATTCTTAAATGGTGAAATTTCTGAAGAAGTATATGTCAAACAACCCCCAGGATTTGAAGATTGTAAAAATCCTGACTTTGTTTTTAAACTAAAAAAATCGTTGTATGGTCTTAAACAAGCTCCCAGAGCTTGGTATGATAGACTAAGCAATTTTCTTTTGAAAAATGATTTTGAAAAAGGGAAAGTTGACAATACTCTATTCAGAAAAACATTAAAGTCTGATATCTTAATTGTTCAGATATATGTGGATGATATCATTTTTGGTTCAACTAATGCCTCCTTGTGCAAGAATTTTTCCAAGATGATGCAGGATGAATTTGAGATGAGCATGATGGGTGAGCTGAGATTCTTCTTAGGAATCCAGATAAATCAAGGTCAAGATGGAACGTATGTGCATCAATCCAAATATACAAAGGAACTGCTGAAAAAGTTCAACCTTGATGAAAGCAAACCTATGACCACCCCCATGCATCCCAACTGCAGTCTAAGCAAGGAAGATTCTGGAAGCAAAGTTGATCAGAAGCTGTATAGAGGTATGATTGGTTCTTTACTTTACCTAACAGCTTCCAGACCTGATATTTTATACAGTGTCTGTCTGTGTGCTAGATTCCAGTCAGATCCCAGAGAATCTCATTTAACTGCTGTTAAGAGAATCTTTAGGTATTTGAAAGGAACTACAAATCTAGGATTGCTCTATGAGAAATCCTCAGTGTTCTGAGAAAAACTAGGGTCCCTCCTTGGATTGATCCCAAGGCTCTATTTATAGTCCCGATATGGGCCTATCCAGCCATAATTTTGGGCCCCCAAAATCATGTGACTGTCAGGTGGGCCTTGTACCCTTCCGGAGAGCGCCCAGCCTGATTCTAAGGGTACAAGCCCTTGTTCGTGGGGCCTAAAGGCCTAAATGATAAGATCTACAGTCCACAGCCCAACAAGCACGAGCTTTGGGACAAGGCGAAGTGATTAAACTGCTAGCCTAACATAGGTATATGTTAGGCTACCAGGTATATGCAGCAAGCACGACACGTCATCCAAGGTGATAGTCATTTCACCTACAGGAAGGTGAAAACTGCTCGTCTAACATGGGTGCTAGCCCAACACAGGTGCTAGCCCAACACGGGTGCTAGCCCAAACATGGGTGCTAGCCCAACACAGGTGCTAGCCCAACACGGGTGCTAGCCCCAACATGGGTGCTCGCCCAGCACGGGTGCTAGCCCAACACAGGTGCTAGCCCCAACATGGGTGCTCGCCCAGCACGGGTGCTAGCCCAACACAGGTGCTAGCCCAGCACGGGTGCTAGCCCAACACAGGTGCTAGCCCCAACATGGGTGCTCGCCCAGCATAGGTGCTAGCCCAACACAGGTGCTAGCCCTAACGAGAGTTTTTAGCACACGACGTCTTAGAGCCCTTTTATAGGGTTAAGGAATTAGGTGGCGATTTCATTTTCTGCTCGCGACGTCTTAGAGCCCTCTTTGGGGTTAAGGAATTAGGCGGCGATCTTATTTTCGTCTCGCGACGTCTTAGAGCCCTGTCTTTTAGGGTTAAGGAATTAGGCGGCGATCTTGTTTTCGTCTCACGACGTCTTAGAGCCCTGTCTTTTAGGGTTAAGGAATTAGGCGGTGATCTCATTTTAGCACACGACGTCTTAGAGCCCTTTTTTAGGGTTAAGGAATTAGGTGTGCAACCCTCACTGGGGTTTGGCGATTGAAAGCTTCATTTTGTCTCCGGATATTGCTGGATTGTGTCGCCATCTTTTACTTCAAATCTTTAAAGTGCGACACTTCGTATCTCACCTATGCAAGAAATCAAACTAGCCCAGTGAAAGCATGTAGAGAATAGTAGTGCTATTAATTAATCATGTGAGTATAATAACAACTAACAAGTACTTACGCCATGTTGACAAACAACCATTTTTCACGGATTTTGGTGTTAGCACAATGAAATGTGAGCTAAAACTCAAATGTGCCTGTTATGTTGAGCTTCACCAGCTCATTTTTACCACCAAATAGTTCGAAATAATTGGAAATAAAGTAATAAACACAGTTTAGACTTTGTATACCAGTTGCAGCAATTATAAGATTGTACCCTCCTTTCAAAAAAAAGATTATTTTACCTTAAATATTTTGCAATTAATGATTTTCTTAAGACGTGATGTATCACCTCAGGCTACAACGACAAATTAGATGGAGATAGTAGTAAAATGCACTTTTGCCAACATCTGAGCATGCCTTTCCCAATCAAAATTTTCCTAATTTACCGTTCCAAATAAATTCTTCCCTTTACTCAGTCACATCTTACACAACCCACAAAAATTCAAAGGTTCAATTAAAATCAATATTTCTTCCTGCAAAAATTTGATGTAACATAAGAATTTAATATTCAGCACCAACAAAAGGATGGAGACAGAACACTTTACTTCGTCAGGGTATGTAACCCAATGTTGAGATCAGATGATATGGATATGAGAAGAGGAATAGACTGAAGCCACAAGGCTCCAAAGACTCTTTTCTGGTGAGCTTTTATAGATTGGGACGGCCTGTTTAAATTATATCTTATATCAAATATGTGAATCATAGGATCCGCTGAACCAGATGTTATATAAAGACCATCAGGAGACCAAGCCTGACTAATCAGAGCTGATTGAGATTCACTGCTTTCTTGTTTCCACCCAAAAGCATGAAGTTCTGTCCGCCTTAATCTAATATCAAATAATCGAAGCTGCTTCTCATGAGATAAGTTGCTCGTCATTCCAGTAGCATCCGGCCAAGAGTAATTCCTTCCCAACACATCATTTGGTCATCAACCTTCATTTTTGGGACGCACAATCAGTAGAGTTAAGCAGAAAGGCTGATGATCTACAAAATAATAGGCAAGATGAATAAAATATGAATTAGATTATATGGGTGGGTCAACTTTACAATATTTTTAAGTTCAGCTACAATGCTCTACACTCCTAAACATCATGTCTACTGAGGAAGAAACCATCAGTTATAGAGGAAAGAAGAATGATATAGTCAAAGTACAATTAAATGGGAAGCAAGAAATGTATGAGATAACGCGAAAACAAACAAAATGGAAGTCCAAAGTCATAAAGTTTTCCACACCAAAACCTCGCATTCAGAGAGTAGAAGTTATTAAAGGAATTGAAATTCTGGCCAGGCAAAACTAAGAGAATATCAGGTTCTGAACCAACTGGTTCTGAACAAAACGCAGGGCACAATAGATCGCAAAACAGAGCACAAGTAAACACAATACAAGAGCAGCAAAATAAAGTGCAGGAAAATAAAAGGCACAGAGGTTTGTTAACCCAGTTCGGAGTAAACACCTCCTACTCTGGGGGATACCAATCCAGGAAGGAAATCCACTATTGGATTTAATCCTTAAGACTCAGACACTGACTCCCAGTTCTTATCCCAAGCAATTAACCTCCACCTAGTAAGACTTCTACCCAACTCTGAGTAATAGAAACCACTATCTTCCTATTCAAGTAACTAAACCCAGTTACTGAAACCCTTAATCAAGAACACTCTGTTTTTCAGAAAACTTAAAAACACAAAGACTTCATTCGTACCTAAAGGCTTAGAATGAATCACAACTCTATAAACTCCTAAATCAACTCAAACATGAGTGATGCACAATAAAAACTCTAAGTTTAAAACACAGACTCTATTCTCTGAATTATGACTCTGTAAATTCGTGTCTTGAATAGCAGCAGCCCTCCTCCTTATATAGCCTTCAGTCTTGCAACATAAAACTAATCTTCTGATTTGATTTGTTACAGAAATAAGATTGGTCCAATAATGTAACAAATAAAACTGTTCTGAATCTTTTAAAGATTATAACAGGAAAATATGAATTTCATATCTTTGAACCAAATCTTCAATAAAATCTTCTTCAAATCAACCAGCAATCTAGAAGCTTTAATTCATAATAAAACCTTAGCATATCTTGCAAAGATTCGCACAAGAATAACTTGAAAATATGCAGCTTCTGATTAAGTCAACAAAAGTCAACATGAGCATCAGAACCTGAATCAGCTTCTGAAGTGCTACAGTGCTTCTGATGAGCATTCAGCTTCTGATGTAATTTTAAGCTTCTGAACAACTTCAAAATGAAAGACTTCCAACTGAAGAAATGTTCTACATATGGAGATGCTTCTATTCAATACCTTGGTTTTGCCAAACAATGCAGCCAACACCAAAATACTCAACAATCTCCCCCTTTGGCAAATTTTTGGCTAAAACCATCCAAGTTCTTCAACCTCCCTTATAATCAACTCAGCAATGAAGAACTCCACAATGATCAATCATAACATTGTAATTAGCAGCGGATTCATTTATGACTATCATGAGAAACACAAAACAGCTTCAGTTCATATCAGCTACTGAAGCACACATAACCTACTGATCAACTCCTGATCATCACAAACAAGGTATCAGAGCTACTCCAAGGTATCAGAGCTACTGATCAACTCCTGATCATCACACACACTCCCCCTGCAACTCAGCATACACTCAGCATACATCAAACTCCCCCTTTCTTCTGAATTTATGTTATCAGAGCATATCAGAGCCAACACTTCAGGAGCTGAACACATTTGTTCTTCAGGACCACAAACACTCAGGATCATAGCAACCTTATACTCCCCCTGAGACATATACTCCCCCTCAATGACATCTTGACAGCTCTTGTTTGGTATCAGAGTAAAACTAGTCACCTTCTGAATTAATGACACACATATCAGAGCAATACATCTTCTAATTCTTGGTATCAGAGCCAACAAGGCCAACACATTGCATAAGATTTTCTCCCCCTTTTTAGCCATAAAATTCTGACAAATCATAGTCTTCAAATAGGGAAGGGAAACTGCACAAACATCTTCAACTACTGTCCCAGTTTGAACTTCAGACTTAGTATCAGAGACAGGATCACACTTAGCACTAACAAAGCTGGCAGGTACTCTATCTTCCTCACATCCAATTTGCTTTAATTGCTAGAATTCTTCAAACAAACATACACCTAACTTGCTCCTCAAGTTTTCAAACTGTTTAGCATCCAAGGCCTTTGTGAATATGTCAGCAATTTGCTCTTCAGTGTCCACATGATCCAGTTGAATAATCTTGTCCTCCACAAGGTTTCTGATAAAATGGTGTCTGATATCAATGTGTTTAGTTCTGCTGTGCTGTATTGGATTCTTAGAGATGTTGATTGCGCTCAAATTGTCACAGAACAATGTCATAACACCTTGTTTCAAGTTGTACTCCTTCAGCATCTGTTTCATCCAAACCAGTTGTGAACAACTACTCCCAGCAGCAATGTACTCAGCTTCAGCAGTTGACAATGACACACAGTTTTGCTTCTTGCTAAACCATGAAATTAAGTTATTTCCCAAAAAGAAACAACCTCCTGAGGTGCTCTTCCTGTCATCAGCACTTCCAGCCCAGTCAGCATCACAAAATCCTATCAGTTCAGAACTTGAACTGTGTGAGTACATGATTCCATAGTCACTTGTGCTGTTCACATACTTCAGGATCCTTTTAACTTGTGTCAGATGACTCATCTTAGGATCAGCTTGATATCTTGCACAAACTCCTACAGCAAATGTGATATCAGGCCTGCTTGCAGTTAAGTACAATAGGCTCCCAATCATGCTTCTGTACTGACTTTGGTCTACTGAAACTCCATGCTCATCCTTAGTTAACTTCAAGTGAGTAGCAGCTGGTGTCCTCTTGTGAGCAGCAGATTCCAATCCAAATTTCTTCACTATGTTCTTGGCATACTTACTTTGAGAAATGAAGATAGTATCTTCCATTTGCTTGACTTGTAATCCAAGAAAATATGTCAGCTCACCAACCAAACTCATTTCAAATTCTGATTGCATTTGCTGAACAAACAGTTTGACCATCTTCTGAGACATCCCTCCAAACACTATATCATCCACATAAATCTGAGCTATCATCAGATTCCCATCTTCATCTTTCACAAACAAAGTCTTATCAGAACCTCCTTTTCTGTAACCTTGAGCCACAAGAAATTGAGTCAGTCTGTCATACCATGCTCTTGGTGCTTGTTTCAATCCATATAAAGCTTTCTTCAGTTTGTAAACATGATCTGGAAATTTAGGATCCACAAAACCCTTAGGCTGTTCAACATATACTTCTTCTTGTAAATATCCATTCAGAAATGCACTCTTCACATCCATCTGGAACAGTTTGAACTTGAGAATGCAAGATACACCCAACAGTAGTCTTATGGACTCTAGTCTGGCCACAGGTGCAAAGGTCTCATCAAAATCCAATCCCTCTACTTGAGTATAACCCTGAGCAACCAACCTAGCCTTGTTTCTGACCACAGTACCATTTTCATCTGTTTTATTCTTGTATATCCATTTAGTACCAATCACATTCAACCCTTCAGGTCTTGGAACCAGATCCCACACTTCACTCCTTTTGAATTGATTCAACTCATCTTGCATTGCTTCAATCCAAAATTCATCAGTCAGGGCTTCTTTCACATTTTTGGGTTCAAACTTAGACACAAAACATGAATCAGTAGCAGCTGGTTCTGATCTCCTGGTTCTGACCCCTTGATCCAAACTCCCAATGATAAGCTCCTTAGGATGATCCTTCTGAATTCTAATAGATGGCCCTTTATTGGTAGAATCATGTTCTGGATGTACATCTGCTTCTTCAGACTCTGGATGAATTTCAGCTTCTGAAGTTTGTTCTTCTGATGGTTCAGACTCTGGAACAACTTCAGACTCACTTCTATCTTTCTCAGCAGTCAGATCATCAATTACCACATTAATGGACTCCATCACAACTTTAGTTCTTGAATTAAACACCCTATAAGCTCTGCTGTTTACTGAATATCCCAAAAATATACCCTCATCAGACTTAGGATCCAGTTTTCTTCTATTCTCTCTGTCAGTCAAGATATAGCATCTGCTCCCAAAAACATGGAAGTATTTGACTGTAGGCTTTCTCCCTTTCCACAATTCATACAGAGTTGATGTAGTACCCTTCTTCAAAGTAACTCTGTTATGAATATAACAGGCAGTATTCATTGCTTCAGCCCAGAACATATATGGCAACTTCTTAGCATGCAGCATAACCCTTGCACATTCTGCTAATGTCCTATTCTTCCTCTCAACTACACCATTTTGCTGAGGTGTGATAGGTGCAGAGAACTCATGCTTTATACCTTCAGAGGCACAGAATTCTGAGAAGCTCTTGTTTTCAACTTCTTTGCCATGATCACTTCTGATTCTGACAATACCACAGTCCTTCTCTCTTTGTAATTGAGTACATAAGTCTTTAAACACTTCAAAAGTATCAGACTTCTCTCTAACAAAGTTGATCCATGTGTATCTTGAGTAGTCATCTACCATTACAAACGCATACCTCTTGCCTCCAATACTTTCTACTTGCATTGGCCCCATCAAATCCATATGAACAAGTTCTAGTACTTTAGTAGTTACCTGGTGAACTAATCTGGGATGAGACTTTCTTGTTTGTTTACCAATCTGACAATCACCACAAACACTGTCCTCATTGATCTTCAGATTAGGCACACCTCTGATAGCTTCAGTACTTAGGATTTTCTTCATGCCTTTTAAGTGCAAATGTCCCAGTTTCTGGTGCCAGAGTTTGACTTCTTCTTCTGAGCTCATAAGACAAGAAGTCAGACTTCTTTCTTCTTCAGAAACCCATAAATAGCAGTTGTCTTTGGATCTGCAGCCCCTCATCTGAATCTTACCTTTCTGATCAGTAACAATGCACTCTTGCTTGTTGAAATTAACCTTTAAGTCTTGATCACAAAGTTGGCTAATGCTGATCAGATTTGAAGTTAATCCTTCCACCAGTAGCACATCATTAAGTCTGGGCAACCCTTCTCTGATCAAATCACCAATACCCAGAATCTGACCTTTTACACCATCTCCAAATGTTACATAGCTTCTGGAGTAAGATCTGATATTGCTCAGCAGCTTCTTCACACCAGTCATGTGCCTTGAACACCCACTATCAAAATACCAATCTTCTTTTGAAGTGGCTCTCAGAGAAGTATGAGCTATAAGGCCTACATTCTGAACTTTGGGCTTCCACACCTTCTGAACATTGTGTCTGATAGCAGCTGGTTCAACTCTTCTATACTGAAAATGTTCAGGATAGCCATAAAGTTTGAAGCAGAATGGTTTGATATGCCCTTTCTTTCCACAATGATGACAGACCCATGGATGATTCCTCCTCCTTCTGTTTCTGAGAAAATTCTGGGGTTGCTTCTGAGGTAGCATCTGAACTTGCTTCTGACCTTGCATCTGAGGTCTCTTCTGAGCTTGCTTTTGAGGTCTCATCTTTGATGTTCCAGCCATAGAATCATGAGTTTGAGTAGCAGGAACAAAACTCATCTGTTTAGGAATCTGAGTCTGATCAACAAAACCTAAACCAGTTTTTCCTTGTTGCTGATTCCCCAAAATGTCCTCCAACTTATCAGTAGCAGTATTCATCATTCTAACCTGCTTTTTCATATGTTCAAGTTGGGATTTTAACTGGTTCACTTCTTCTTTCAAATCTGAATTCTGCACAAGAAGTTCTCCTTTTTCAGCCTCCAGTTGAAGAATAGTCTCCTTCTGATCCAAAACTTGTTTGCAAACCTCAGCACTTCTGTTATACAGCTTCCTATAGTTGTCAGCTAGCTTATCATATGAGGTTTTAGCAACTTCAGACACAGATGAGGCTTCAGACTCTGAGTCAGACTCTGAAAAAGTCTCAGACTCTAAAACAGCTTCCTTCTTCAAGATAGCTCCTGTCCTCACAACTAGACCAGTATCACACATATCAGATTCACTAACATCATCATCTTCAGAACCATCATCAGACCATGCGACAGCTAGGCTTTTCTTCTGCTTCTTAAGAAAAGTAGGACATTCAGATTTGATATGCCCATAGCCCTCACACTCATAGCACTGCACACCTTTGGCTTGGTTGCTTTTCTCCTCAGACTTGGTCTTCTTCTCATCAGTTTGTTGCTTCTTGTTATTGAATCTGAAGTTCTGACCTTTGGCTTTGGCTTTTCTGTTAACATTCTTCAGAATCTTGTTGAATTGTTTTCCCAGCAACACCAGAGCTTCTGATAAGTCATCCTCCTCAGACTCTTGTTGATCATCTGCTTCAGAATTCACACTAAAAGCTACACCTTTTCCTTTCTTCTCAGTCTGTTTACAAAAAGCAGTCTCAAAGTTCAACAATGAGCCAATGAGTTCTTCAACCTTCATAGCAGAAATATCATGAGCCTCTTCAATTGCAGTGACCTTCATGTCAAATCTTCTGGGCAGGGACCTGAGGATTTTTCTCACCAACTTCTCATCAGACATCTTCTCCCCAAGTGAATCAAAAGAATTTGCCATGTCCAGCACATTCATGTAAAAATCCTGAATGGATTCATCCTCCTTCATCTTCAGGTTCTCAAACTTGGTGGTCAGTAACTGAAGTCTGGACATCTTCACCTTAGAAGTTCCTTCATGAGTTGTCTTTAAAATTTCCCAGGCCTCCTTTGCAACAGTACACTGTTTGATAAGTCTGAACATGTTCTGGTCCACACCATTAAAGATTGCATTCAAAGCTTTTGAATTTCCCAGAGACAAGTCATCTTCAGCTTTGGTCCACTCCTCTTCAGGCTTCAGAACCTCAGTCTTGTTACCATCTTTGTCTGTATACACAGGATGATCCCAGCCTTTTATCACAGCTTTCCAAGTCCTGCTGTCAATAGACTTTAGAAAAGCACACATCCTTGACTTCCAATATTCATAGTTTGTGCCATCTAGTAGGGGTGGTCTATTGACATATCCTCCTTCTCTATCCATGCTTGCCAGAAATTAATCCTCTGGATCTCACCCAAATTACAGGCAGGGTGCCTGCTCTGATGCCAATTGAAATTCTGGCCAGGCAAAACTAAGAGAATATCAGGTTCTGAACCAACTGGTTCTGAACAAAACGCAGGGCACAATAGATCGCAAAACAGAGCACAAGTAAACACAATACAAGAGCAGCAAAATAAAGTGCAGGAAAATAAAAGGCACAGAGGTTTGTTAACCCAGTTCGGAGTAAACACCTCCTACTCTGGGGGATACCAATCCAGGAAGGAAATCCACTATTGGATTTAATCCTTAAGACTCAGACACTGACTCCCAGTTCTTATCCCAAGCAATTAACCTCCACCTAGTAAGACTTCTACCCAACTCTGAGTAATAGAAACCACTATCTTCCTATTCAAGTAACTAAACCCAGTTACTGAAACCCTTAATCAAGAACACTCTGTTTTTCAGAAAACTTAAAAACACAAAGACTTCATTCGTACCTAAAGGCTTAGAATGAATCACAACTCTATAAACTCCTAAATCAACTCAAACATGAGTGATGCACAATAAAAACTCTAAGTTTAAAACACAGACTCTATTCTCTGAATTATGACTCTGTAAATTCGTGTCTTGAATAGCAGCAGCCCTCCTCCTTATATAGCCTTCAGTCTTGCAACATAAAACTAATCTTCTGATTTGATTTGTTACAGAAATAAGATTGGTCCAATAATGTAACAAATAAAACTGTTCTGAATCTTTTAAAGATTATAACAGGAAAATATGAATTTCATATCTTTGAACCAAATCTTCAATAAAATCTTCTTCAAATCAACCAGCAATCTAGAAGCTTTAATTCATAATAAAACCTTAGCATATCTTGCAAAGATTCGCACAAGAATAACTTGAAAATATGCAGCTTCTGATTAAGTCAACAAAAGTCAACATGAGCATCAGAACCTGAATCAGCTTCTGAAGTGCTACAGTGCTTCTGATGAGCATTCAGCTTCTGATGTAATTTTAAGCTTCTGAACAACTTCAAAATGAAAGACTTCCAACTGAAGAAATGTTCTACATATGGAGATGCTTCTATTCAATACCTTGGTTTTGCCAAACAATGCAGCCAACACCAAAATACTCAACAGGAATAGCCTAGCTCAAGCTCACAAGAAATCTGAATTGACACCAAATACTCATATATGTTAACTAGGCATAAAGAACTAGATGCAAGAAAAAGAAAGAGAACAAATGTTCCTTAATCTGATTAGAGATGTTTGACCAAGAGCCCATCAACATTGAATTGTGCTGCAACGAACAATTTCCAACCGTGTTGCCACGAATACAAGTGTGTGGCCTTTGTTATGGGCGCCCGCTCGTGGTATGTGCTTGCCTTGGCCGTCCTTGCCTTACAACTGGCTGGCTTTTTATCAAACTGTTGGCGGGTTCGACTTCGCCGGGCTCAGCGAGCGCGCCTTCTTCTCGAACTGTTGGTGGGTTGAACTTCGTTGGGCTCAGCTGTTGCGGCCCTCGTTGTTCGCGGTGGCATTTCTGGCGACGGCGGTCTACGCCGGCGACACAAACAAAGCATTTTCTCCGTGCCCAGACACACGCGTTCAGAGATCCGGCGGATTCACGTTGGGATTCGCGTTCGCTTCGAAGGACAAATTCTTCTTGGAAAAATGAATCCGAAGCAGAAATCGTCGATTGCAGATTTAGGAATCACAGGAATCTTCGATTGTAGAAGGAATCGTCGAAGGAAATAGGGTTCTTCGATGCGGATTGTAACAGTAACACACAATTTGAATTATTATTAACACAAAAAAGAAGAGCGGTAACAGTACATGAACCTTTGAAGTGCTGAGAAAAAACTTTTGCGAACGAGACAAAAGAGAAACAGAAAATCAAATTCGGGATAAGAAGAAGAAGAAGAAAAACAAGGTCGGAGGTTCAACCCCCTCCTTCTAGCGCCACTGTTCTGAGAAAAACTAGGGTCCCTCCTTGGATTGATCCCAAGGCTCTATTTATAGTCCCGATATGGGCCTATCCAGCCATGATTTTGGGCCCCCAAAATCATGTGACTGTCAGGTGGGCCTTGTACCCTTCCGGAGAGCGCCCAGCCTGATTCTAAGGGTACAAGCCCTTGTTCGTGGGGCCTAAAGGCCTAAATGATAAGATCTACAGTCCACTCAGATTTTAAGCTAGTTGGATTCTGTGATGCTGACTATTCTGGGGATAAACTTGAAAGAAAATCTACCAGTGGAAATTGTCAATTCCTTGGTACTAATTTAATATCCTGGGCTAGTAAGAGACAAGCAACTATTGCTCTGTCCACAGCAGAAGCAGAATACATCTCAGCTGCTAAATGCACCACACAGTTACTGTGGATGAAATATCAGTTCGAGGATTATAAAATAACTGGGAGTAGTATTCCACTTTACTGTGATAATACTGCTGCCATTTGTTTGTCAAAGAATCCAATTCTACATTCAAGAGCTAAGCACATTGAAATTAAACATCATTTTATAAGAGATTACGTTCAGAAAGGAGTTATGGATATAAAGTTCATTGATACTGAACATCAATGGGCTGATATATTTACAAAGCCTTTATCTGTTGAAAGATTTGTTTTTATAAAGAAAAATCTGAACATGCATTTTGTCTCTGAGTAAATGCTGGCTCCTGAATGATGGGCAGAGTCTGATTGACATCAGGATTTACTAAGCTTCAGGACCTCTGAAGAGTAGTAACTTCTGAAAGTCATCAGTCTCTGAACATAGTCCAGACTTTGATGGTCCTCAGGATTTGCAAAACTCCTGTATTGCAACCTCTGAAAGATTACAACCTCTGTACTTAGAATTTGATTAGTTGGGTTTGACATATATAAGTGGAAACGTTTTGAAAACTCTTTTCTACCACTTAATATGTCATAAATCCTTTACTCGTGTCTGAAATCTGTTTGGTAAAGGATTGTTAATGATGATTTATGCATTAAGTACAGTTATCGCAGTTTTCGCGCCCCCTGTGTCAGTTGATTAAAAATTTTATTTTAAATAAAATCTTTTCAAAATTTGTTTCACTTATACACGATCACCCACTACCTACACTTCACTACTTACACTTTCTTTTCTATCTAAACCGTCAGAATTCTATTACTTCTTTCTCTCTAAAATAGCAAAACCCTAAAACCAGTAAACTACTACATTCAACTTCAATGACTGGTTCATCATCCTCATCTATGGCTATCAACGTTGATTCGAGTAAATCTACGTTCATCAAACCAAGAACAACTACTGTTCGTGAGCATCAACTCAAGTTATTAATAGAACAGATGGTTGATTTTGAGTCTCTGAAGTGCAATGGTTTTCCACTTAAACCGTTCTTTGAAGTTCAAGGTTGGATGTCGTATTTTGATATGTTGAATGGTCCAACCTATCAAAACTTGGTGAAGTATTTCTGGGTTCGCGCGGAAGTCTACGATCAAGAGGCAGATAGCCTTCTTTTGTCAAGGAAAATTGCTGAGAATCCCACTGAGAACAAAAAGAAAACAAGGGCTGAGTTAGGGCTGCCTGAGTTCAAGGAAACATAGATTCGTTCTTCAGTAATGGGAGTGGATGTCACCATTACTCAAGAAACAATCGCAAAGCTGCTAAAGGTCCCTAACAGAGGTATTTGTCTACTGGAATCTGGAAGCAATTATGGACTTACAAAGGAAGTCAAGGAGAAACTGTTCATGGTCAAGGATGACATGAACAAGGTGAAGAACATGTTTGTGCTTCAGAGGATGCTTTTCAAGGTGTTAATCAGTTCTATTCTACCCAGGAATTCTGCATCTGACCAGATTTCATGGGATCACAAACACTTTATTTATTTTTTGGCAAATGGAATTGGGATGAACTTGGCTGGGTATGTTTTTAACCATCTCTGCAAAGCAATTCAGAACTCCTGTAGAAAGGCTAGCACTACAGTAGTCTATGGGAGATTGCTGTCTGAATTGTTCTATCAAGGAAGAATACTGGAAGCTCTGGAAAGAGCAGGAGCTGTGGAAGACTTGGATATTGCTTATGGACAGATGCTCAATGCCAACATTCTATGTCATATGAGCATCAGGAAAAAGAAGGATCTTATTTATCCAATGGAGCCTCTTCTGCTGAATAAGGAAAGCACCAACTTCATGGAAGATTATCGAATCATCCACAAAGGCGAACCTCTGGAAGTCATTCTTGACTATATGAAGACAGTGAAAGAGGACACTGGTGTGGAGTTAACAATGGATGATATTCCTGAAGAACCCTCCTTCAGTGTGTAAGTTGAGAAAAAGAAGAGGTCAAGAAAAGCTGGTGAAACTGCTGGAGAGTCTTCTGCTCCTGTGGCCAAGAAAGCTAAGCAGGCTAAGACACCTGTTAAGCCAGTTCAAGAGGTGGAAGCTCGTGGCTCAAAGAAGATTCCTGCTGGACCTAAGAAGACTGTCAGAAAGTTAGTCGTTACAGACTCTGAGACAGAATCTGAAGAGGTCCCTCTACTGAAGAAGAGCAAAAAGCTTCAGGATCATGGCACTGCAGCCTCTGTTCAAGGTAAAGGTACAATTCCTGTAATTCCTGAGCAACTTTCTACTTCTTCTCGTGATCTTCTCCTCCAAAACCTTCCTCCGTTAGACTTCATTCTACCTAACCAAACCCAAACTGAAGTCATTCCTTCAAAATCACCCTCTTCAACCACTGAAACCTGGGGCACTATAACCCATCATAATCCAAGAACTGAAACCACTAAACCTACCCTTCACCAACAAGAAACTGTTGAATCCCTCTCCAAGAAATACTATGATGATCTTCATGATAGAATGGAAGAGGAAGCAAAGAAAGCCAATGTTGATGCCATGCGTGCATTGGAGGAACATCTCTTTGGTGACCTTAACCAAACCTCTCCCTCTGCACACCAACAAGCTTCAGGTTCTGCTGCAGTAAGTCCTGGAGATCTCAACGCTACTGAGCATGACTCAGTTGCAGCTGGTTGGGACTCTGGACTGCTTTCAGGACCTGCTGCATCCAGACTCTCTCCCCAACAAACACCCACTCAAACACTTAACCCAGACTCTGTTATTGACCAAACCACTGACTTATCAATCTCTGATACTACCATGCAAAATCCTGAACCCTTCATCTCAATAGATCACACAATCACTCCTGCAGAAGATCAGGTGACAATCCAGTTGTCTCCTTCATCTTCTGCAGCCACTCAAACTTTTGACATTCCTTCATCCTCCACCACCCTACCTGAACGCATTATTCCTATTTTTGTCCCTAAACCTCCACGATCTGAACCCAACCTAGATCTTGAGAAGATAGGACAGATGTTGCTTAAGGAAGCTCAGGACTTGTACATGAACAGGTTCTCTTCAGCAAGTGCTCATGATCATCTACAGCTATGGGATGACCTGCGTCTTAAGATTGACAGTATGCTGAAGGAACTGTCATAGGCTAGTGCTGGAGATGTAAAGAGATACAGAAATGATATCAATGCTTGGATTGAGGGAGTAAATTCTGAGGTTGCGTTAGCCAACCTAAGGCAGAAAGGATTGTTGCACTTAACTGACTACTCTCACTGGGAGACTGTTGAAGCTTCTGATAAGTCTCTCAGGGAACACTTCAAGTCCCTTCTTACTCCTGAAGAGATTGTTATGTCCAAGAGCATTTTAGAACATCCTGAGTTTGAAGCCTTCAAAGCTGATGTTAAAGATAGATTGGCTGCTCAAGAGACTCTTTCGGCTGAAATTGCAAGCAAGCAGAAGGAAATGGAAGCACAGATCCTGACTGTCATTCAGAACCAGAACTCCTCAAATTCTGATATCAAGACCATCCTGTCCCTGCTTCAATCTAAACCTTAGGATTTCTAAGTCTTAGCACTTTTGTTTTTGCTTGTGTATCAGAATTTTTTTCCTTAATATCAATTTTCTTTGCTACTACTTCTCAAATATTGGTTTTATATATCTACTCTCTTATCTATTTAACTTCTGATGTGTTTGATAATGACAAAAGGGGGAGTAGAAGCTGCAACATAACTCAGTACTTTGCAGTGAAACAATTGCAATCTCTGAACCAATATATACGTTGTTGCTTTGATTTGTGTTTATATTAAAATTAAATGTTAAGATAAAACTTAGAAAAAGCTTTCAAATCTTTTTCTATGGATTATTGAACTTAGGGGGAGCTTACAAACCTTCCTCATGAGTTATTAGATTCAGGGGGAGCTTACAAACCTCCGTTCCTGAAGCTAAGTTAACATTTGATTTATTAAACAATTGTTTCTAATACAGATGTTTGTCATCATCAAAAAGGGGGAGATTGTTAGAACAAAATGGATTTTACTAAACCCTCCTTGAGTTTTGATGATAACAGAGTATTAAAAACAATTGGTATTACTAATGTATTCTCTAAGTGTGCAGGACTACAGTTAAAAATAATCAAATGAAAAGCTATTGTACGAAGAACAGAAGTCAACGCTTTTGGAGTAAAAGTAAATTCTGAAGAGGGTCAGAGAAGTCAACAATGGTCAACTACTGAAGACCAAAGTCTGAAGGCAATACTGAAGACTAAAGTCTGAAGAGCAAATACTGAAGACCAAAGTCTGAAGAACAAATACTGAAGACCAAAGTCTGAAGAACAAATACTGAAGACCAAAGTCTGAAGACCTCTCTGCTCCTATCAAGTCCTGAAGACTGTATCATCTGAAGATCTTCAAGACAATCAATGCACACGCGCCATCAATATTTCCTTAACTGGCGAAGAGGATATTCCTTGCTCAAAAAGGAAATTGGAAACAAGAAAGGAATTACCAGCAGACAAGAATTGAATTACAACGGGAATGAAATCTCCCCAATTCAATTGTCTTAATTCCTTCAACGGACAGATTTGATTCTTCACTCAAGCTACTCACTATATATAGAAGCTTTGCAAGACTGAAGAAACACAACAACATTGCGCAATACTGAAACTCTGTCAAAATATCTACACAAACTCTCAAGCAATTATCTGTAATATTCTAAGTGTAGAATTAAGTTGTTCTATCTTTCTCATTCAATCAGTTAGATAGAAACTTAGGCTCTCGAGTCTAAGTAGAAGTCCTTTAGTGAATGGCAAAGAAGTCTTAGACTTGTGTGTCTAAGCATTTGTAACCTTGTGTGGTTAGTAAATCTCTCTTGTGTGAGAGGACTGGACGTACTCCTGTTAGTGGGAGGAACCAGTATAAAAATTCTTGTGTGTGATTCTTCTTTTCCTTACTCTTTTATCTTTATCCGCTGCAAACTTATTTTCACTCTGATAGTTTTTCTTAAGAGTTTTGAAGAAATCGAAAAATCACTTAAAACACAATTCAACCCCCCCTTCTTGTGTTTTTCTCACCCCTTCAATGTTAGTGTTAGATTATGGTTCATGTTTTCTAACCCCTGTAAGCTTTCTAATAGCTATTTATTCTCTAAGCTTTCTAACCCCTGTAGCTATTAGATTCTGTAATCAAATGTTTTCTTTCTTAATCAAAGTGTTAGGTTCTCAAAAAAAAAGAATTTGGAATAAACACAAACTGCTATTGGAATCATGTTGTTGTTGAAATAAACAAAAATTGCTTCATGTTCTACTGATATGGGAATAAAAATGTTAGTTATGATTGAGTACTTTGATATTGCTAATCATTGTCTTATTTATTTTTCTTCTTTCCAGCCAACAAATTTAGGATCAGCAAAAGATGGTAGATATTCATCTGATTCTAGCTATCGCCTTGAGGATCATTGAAGCAACATCACTAAGGAACACTAGGGAATATTTAGATATTTTATGGACTTCTAATTCTGATGCAGTTGTTTTCAATGTTCTGCCACTAGTGTTTCGGTTTTCGAATGTTAATACTACATACTTTATCTATTGTTTTGGTTAAGTTGATGTATGGTTCGATTTTGTTATTCTTGGATTATTATATGGTTGAGATTTACTTTTGTATAGCCATGCATTTTTGCGTTTTAAGTCTTTATTAATATATTTATTTGAGATTGTCTTCAAATAAGATATAAAAAAATATTAAATCAGGTAATCTCAATTTAAATCAGCTCCTCTCAATTTCAAAAATAAATAAATAATTGCGACTGTTCAAACACTCGCTGAATAATAAATTCAAAATTTTAAATCAGTCATTTGCGACTCTTGGAAACCGTCGCAAGTCCCTTCAAAACCATGTGAATGCTCTTCCTTTGCGACTGTTGGGAACCGTCGCAAGTCCCTTCTGTTGGTTATTTGAAGGTTAGCTACATGTTTGGTAAAATCAAAGTGCTCAAGCAATGCGTCTCCAGAACCTTTTAAGTCTTCAGAAGCTGAAAATTGCATTTCAGGAGGTTCAGAAGCTGAAAACTGGTTTTACTGTTCATCAGAAGCAGAATTGGCCTTCAGACGCTGGTACTGTTCATCAGACGCAGAACCGGGCTTCAGATGCACTGTTCAGACGTTGACTGGCGTTGACCTTCAGAAGCTGCCTTCAGACGTTGACTGTCGTTGACCTTCAGAAGCTGAACTTCAGAAGCTGTTTTTCAGAAGCTGGTTTTTTCTGCATTAATTATGTGCGTATCTTTTGAACATTTACTGAAGAATTATCCAGGCATTTGTTTTCTAGAAGGCTGATTATTTTGGTGAAGATCTTGGTGAAGATTGGCTTCGTGTTTATGAATGAATATATTTTCAAAGGGATCTTTGCAAAATATAATTCAGAAATATATGTTTCCTTATTGAGCTTCAAAGAATTTCAGAATTGTATTTTGAAAAAGATATGATTCAGAATTATGTGTGCCTGCTAAAGACTATATAAGAAGACGTGTTGCTCTATTGAAGATTGATTGAGTCAAAAACCAGAAATCAGAGATTAAGTGTTTTAGTGTTTTTGTCTGTGTAAGCTTAGGCTTTGTTTGTACACCACTCATCTGAGTTGGTTTAGTTGTTTTGAGTTGTAAATCATTCTAAGCTTTTAAGTATGAATGATGTTTTTGTTCTGTTGAAGAGTGTCTTCATCGTATTTGGTTTTATTAAAGAGTTTACAATCACTGGGCTGTGGTTCCTTGATTAGGAAGTAAGAGGGGGTTCTTATACCTAGGTGGTGCTCCTGGGTAGAAGTCTAGACTAGTGGAGATTAAGTGATAAGGCTGGGAACAGGGGTTGTGTCTGAGTCTTTGAATTAATTCCTCATAGTGGATTTCCTTCCTGGATTGGTATCCCCCAGAGTAGGTGAAGTTTGCACCGAACTGAGTTAACAAATTCATTGTGTTCCTTTACTTTCTGCCCTTTATATTTCTGCTTCTGAACTGCTATTTTAATACTCTGTTTTACTGGTTCAGAACCAGAATTGCCAGAATTTCACCTTCAAAACCATGTGAATGCTCTTCCTTTGCGACTGTTAGGAACTGTCGCAATAGCCTTTGCGACAGTTGGTGCGTCTGTTCTTTGAACAGTCGCAAAATGCCCTTGCGACCCCAATTTTTGTGTTTGTTGGGGAACAGTCGCAAAGGGATATCTGCGACCCTTCTAACAGTCGCAATCCATGATTTTAGAAGTCGCAAAATGCCTTTTTTCTTGTAGTGTATGTTCCATAAGATGCCGATTTGAAGAGGCTAATTTTGGAAGAGGCACACAAGAGTAGTTTCAGTATCCATCCGGGTACCACTAAGATGTATCAAGATTTGAAAAGAGATTATTGGTGGCCTGGTATGAAGACAGATATTGTGGAATTTGTATCACGATGTATTGTGTGTCAACAAATAAAGATTGAGCACCAGAGGCCTGCAGGGATGCTAGTACCATTGGAAATTCCTCAGTGGAAATGGGAAGAGATATCTATGGATTTTGTAAGTGGATTACTTCGAACTCAGTGAGGACATGATTCTATTTGGGTAGTTGTTGACCGGTTAACTAAGTCTGCTCACTTTTTACCGGTTAGGACTACATACAAGGCTGCTCAGTATGCAGAGTTATTTATTGCAGAAATTGTGAAACTGCATGATGTTCCAACTAGTATTGTTTCGGATAGAGATCCAATTTTTACCTCTCACTTTTGGAAAGCTTTTCAAAGGGCTTTGGGAACGAGGTTAAAGATGAGTACGTCACATCATCCTCAAATGGACGGTCAATCCGAGAGAACTATTCAGACTTTAGAGGATATGTTACGTGCTTGCATCTTAGAAGACGGAGGAAGCTGGAATAATCATCTGTCGTTGATTGAATTTTCTTACAACAACAGTTACCATTCCAGTATTGGAATGGCACCTTACGAGGCATTATATGGCAGAAAGTGTAGGACACCACTTTGTTGGGCTGAAATTGGAGATAAGAGTATTCTGGGACCCGAAGTTATTCAGGAAACCACTCTGAAAATTAAATCTATTCAGGATAAAATGAGAACTGCTCAGAGTCGCCAGAAAAGTAATGCGTACAAGAGGCGAAGGCCTCTAGAGTTCGAAGTGGGAGATCACGTATTCCTGAAAGTTACACCCAAGTTGGGATTACGAGGCGTTTTCAGGACAAAGAAGTTGTGTCCAAGATTTATTGGGCCGTTTCAGATACTTAAATGTGTCGGTCCGGCAGCTTATCAGTTGGCCCTGCCACCGGCTATGTCAGGATTGCATGATGTTTTTCATGTCTCTCAGTTAAGGAAGTTCATTCCAGATCCTTTTCAACCGGTAGAGTTGGGAACTATTGACTTGAGATCAGATTTAACGTTTCAGCCAAAACCAGAACAGATTGTTGATCGTGATGTCAAGTCTTTGAGGAATAAAGAAATTCCAATTGTCAAGGTCGTATGGAAAGGTTCTCCCGAAGGTGAAGCCACTTGGGAGCTAAAATCGGAGATGCAAAGGAATTATCCGCATCTATTTTCAGGTAAATTCTAAATTTCGAGGACGAAATTTCTTTAAGGGGGGAGAGTGTAACATCCCGCTTAAACGCAACTTTAATCAGTAACAGAGGAATTATGAGTGAGTAGGGACAATATGGTAATTTTGAGAGGAAGGGTGATAAAAGGGGATAAACTTGGATATTTTCATAATTATCTCATTTTCCTTCTCTCACTAAAACAGATTTTTCTCTCCTTCTCCCTCTAGAATTCGATCAGCAGCAGCACTAGCTTTGATCAGCCAGTTATCTCCTCTGAATCCTTGAGTTGACAGCAAGCAAGCAAGTTTTGAGAAAGTTTGAAGTAAAGGGAAACTTGAGGAAAAGTAAGACCAAGCTGAGATTTTGGTGAAGAAAGCATGTCAAGACCAGCACAATTCTAAGTGAGTTCCTTAGAGTAGCAATTATCCCTTGTGGGTTGTTTTGTGTGAGATTCATAACAAATTGCTAAGGTTTAGGAAAAAGAATAGTTTTCCCTTTTTTTTATACTATGCTTGATCCCTGGTTAATCCGTGTTTACAGTATGTTTTTATGGTTCAAACGAGTCCCTGGCATGTTTTCAAAGATCACTGGACAAGTGGGTACCAAGGTTTTTAAGAATGAAACATGTTTTCAGAAAAAATCTGAGTTCTGCTACAGTCGCAGAGCGACCAAGAGGTTTGCTCTGCGAAATAGCAGCGTTTTGCCACTGCCTATCTTCACCAAACCGTCGCCTAGACTTTGCTCTGCGAAGCTTCAGAAGCTGGCTTCAGACTCTGACCTCGGAACCACTGTTCAGAAGCTGACTTCAGAGTCTGAAGGTTCAGACGCAGGATCGCAGAGCGAAGTCCAGGGTCGCAGAGCGATCTTGCCCAGAATGACTTTTTAATTACAAACAACTGTACCATGCCAACGATCTTTGATATGCTTTGGGTAGAGACACTCATGAACCTTCAAGGATTAATCTAGGATAGGGATAGGTATCATAAGAGAGATGGGTTTTATATCCATAGGATTTCAGGTTAGTTAAGGGTTAGTTTCAGGATACCCTTAACCAAGCAGGTACATTCGTATGTACGTCAGGGCGTGTCCTAGATGTTCACATCTGAGTGACACTGGGATATATGCAATAGTTCAGGATAGGATGTACCCTAGATAGTGGTACAGGATTATTACCAGGATTTATACATAGTGTATATAAATATATGTTGATAAGTCATGGCACAGGTACGCTTCGGATTTATTCTTAATAGGTCAGTCCATTAGGGACCTACATGACGACTCACATATATATGTTCAGGAAGATATCAGGATTATATATATATATATATATATATATATATATATATATATATATATATATATATATATATATATTTATATATAAGGATTAATTAATTATCAGGATAAACTATGTGTCTTCTGGGTTCTCGCAGTTAGAGAGCGCAGGGGGTTCCAGTATTGCTGGAATGGGAGGAACTTTCTGCGAGGATAACCACGCATATGTTTATAGTGTGTCTTCTGTGTTCTCGTTAGTTAGAGCACAGGGGGTTCCGGATATGTCTGGAATGGGAGGAACTTTCCGTGAGGATAACCACACACACATGCAAGAGGAGTCCGGTGATTAGCCTACTATAGGAATTTCACCGGTTATCAGGGGAATGTGCTTCGGGGTTACTCCACCCGGGGGCATTCCATAAAATGAACTCAGATAATATGTTTGTTACACGCTAACATCTAACATAATATGTATCAGTTATACTTTATTATGTTATCAGGCAGGTATCAGGTAGTGATCTTAGGTGTCCCCTCGATCACTAAGTTACCAGGACATAGTCTAGTTTTATGACTATACAGTTATCAGGTTCAGGCAAATATAAACCCTTTATGGGTAAGGTTAAAACTTGGCGATCATAGGTTTCCCCGAGATTGCCAAAAGTACGCATGGCGACCCTAGGTTCCCTGAGGTTGCCACAGTAGGTTGGGTGGAACTCACTGAGACATTATGTCTCATCCCATTCCTTCTGATGCAGGTTCACAGGTAGCACGAAGCAAGGGTAAGAAGAAAGCTTTGGACTGATCGTGCTGATTTTCTAGTTGTTTCAATTTACCTGTATTCAGATGATGTATTTTGATGTATATTTATCAGAAAAGATTTGTATAAACAGTTGGATGTAATATTACTTATGTGGTGTATATTATGAGATAACTTTTAGTATTGTAAATTAATGCATCCAGTACGAAATTTTAATACTCGTATAAGATCTGAGGCAATCTTAATATGGGTGTTACAGAATTCATGTTAGAAATAAAGAAAAGGAAGTCGAACCTGATAAAATAACAAAGGGACACTTTGAATTAAAATAGCAGATGCGACAGTAGAGAATTGAGTGATTGGAATTGGATTAGTTAACCGTGATAGAACTTAGGGGAAGCTTACAAACCTCACCTTAGGAACTATCAGATCGGACTTAGGGGTAGCTTGCAAACCTCACCTTAATGGACTATCACAGACTCATGGGGAGCTTACAAACCTCAGACCTAGAGAATGTCAGACTCAGGGGGAGCTTGCAAACCTCAGACTCTAAAGTCTACCTGTTAATTAGATTAACAACAATTGTTTCAAATACTTATGTTTGTCATCATCAAAAAGGGGGAGATTGTTAGAACAAGAAGGGTCTTGTACAATTCTTCTAAGGTTTTGATGATAATAAAGTATTGAAGAACAATTGGACATAATAATATTTGTTCAAGTGTGCAGATCATAGAATATTTTCATCAAGTATTGAACATGTATTAAAGCATCAGAAGTACAATAGAAGCTCAAAGACTATGGTAGAAGATCTGAAGAAAGGTCAATCAGAAGTCAACACATTAGATCAGAAGAAAGGACGCCACTACGAAACTGAAGAGATCATCAGACTCAGAAGACCTAGCAGCACACAGAAGACCCCATCAGGCTCAGAAGACCTAGCCGCACACAAAAGACCCCATCGGGCTTGGAAGACCTTCAGACTTCAGAAGCACCTGAGGGACCCAGACTCCATGTCAGTTTTGTCGTCTTCTGTAGCTGTCCACATCAAAGGATCTGAGCACAGTTTTATCTTCTTCTAACCACGTGTAGAAACAGACAAAGAACTTCAAGGGCAATATAATAAGAATGAATAGATACTTCTTGTTTCAACAGATACTTCCTGGTTTGGGCTAATGATTAAGAAGGTGGCGGTCATGGGCTCAAACCCAGATAAAAAAGTAAATATTAATCTAACAATTAAATATTAATATTTATCATTAAAAAAAATGTTAAGCCTTGTTTTGGTGACCAAATATTTCAAGTTGTAACTTTGCACACATTGTGCTTGGCTGCGGTTTCCTATTTTTATAAGCTCCTTTGCCATTGAAAAAAAAAAATGAGTATGAAATTTAAAAGATAAAACATTTGAAAGAACAAAATTTTCCATTACTTATTTTTATGAACATAGATGAGAAAAAAGGTTGCTCACTTACATCTATCAAAAGTGTTAAGCATAGGAAAGTTATCATTCCCTATAAAATTTTCCATGGCTATTCAAACATTATATATTAAATGATAGGGCTACATTTTTAAGTAACAGTCAATCCAAATATTCCTTCAAGATATCATCCATTTGCAATAGCCTCTAATCAAGTTGTATTCTATTCTCCTTGCGGCATTCATATGGAAGACCATGAGCATAACGTCTTAAATCAGCGCAATAGTCATAAACTACCCATTTAGAAAGAACTTCTTTCATTTTTCTCTTGCTTTCACTATCAAGGCCTTTATTTTTTCCACCATTGAAACCCTTGCAATTAGCAATTTGACCTTGATTTGCAATGCAAGCATTTGCATTGAAGTTTTTGAAACCAGCCACGAATGGAGCATTTGAGAGATCAATCTTCACTTCCCCCCATCTTGTTGCCCAAGAGTCTCCATTCCAAAGAGTTGTGTAAACCCTCATTGGTCTTTTTGTAGGGAATGGAACACCAATGCTTTGCCTGTTGAGCATTACTCTAATGGGATTGTTATCCACCAGGATTCTACAAAAACAATATAACATATATTAATATAAATATAAAATTTGATATTAATGGGAAAATATAAATTAAGCTCACAGTCAGAGTGTAGCGCAAATGGTTGGTACACAGTATCTTTGTTAAGAACTCTAGTGTATCGAGTTCAATACATATCACAAATAAAGACAAATATAAAGGTACATTTTAGGCTGCCTTTTAGAAGTTGTAAGTAAATTACCCACATACCAATTAAAAACAGCTAGGTTTACTCTATTAACTTTTTTCTTGTAAAATTCTATGTTTGATGTATAGTAGTTTACACAGTTACTATTTTAATTTGTTGTGGGTAACTTACCCATCCATTTTTTTCTTTTACAACATGGAGGGGTGGAGTCCGATTGTTTGAATTTCTTTGGACAAAAGATAGAGGACTCCATCTTTAAAATTGGAATGGACATTTTTTTAGGTGTATATTTGATGGACCCCTAAAAAAACGAGTAAACCATCAAAATAGTCGGTATTTGTAAGCTACTCTGAAATTAGTCATTGATTCTATTAATACTTCAAACTTATTTATGTCTTTGTCAAAAAAAGTTCAATTAAGTTTCTCGTCATGTGACAAAAACATGAAACAAAGATAATTTTAAAATATTGATAGAATCAATGACTAATTGAAGAGTAGGTTATAGAGACAAATACCAATTTAGTGGTTTATTTAGCAAAGAAGGTTTGATGTTAAAGGCCGACAAATAAAGACAAGTCAAAGGCCACGTTCGCATAGAAAGGGCTTTGAGTCCAATCAATTAATTAGAACTATTTTAGTAATACACCTCTTATACTTAAAGACTAACTAGCTAAACATATTCAACATTTATATACAATTTTAATTTTAATATGTATTTGCAAATGCATATGCTTAATCTAATCTAATTAATTACTAACGTCAAAAAATAATTACTCTAAACAGTTACTATATGTTTTGTTACTTACATAATGCGTTCAGGGTTCCAATCAATAGAATACATGTGGTAGTCCTCTGTTGGATCAAACCAAAGATAGAATTGCATTTCACGACCCCCAATACCTTCAGCATATACATTTGTTGAGAGAAGATAAGGTTCACCAGTCAAATTTCCCAAGAACTCTATATCAATCTCATCATGTTGTGCTCCTACAGAGCTTAGCTGCACATGAATACACAACACAACAACATCTTCATGCATAAATACATAAATAATGTGTATATACAAATCATATCACACCTAAGAATCAACATCTAGACCATAAATTTTGTTATCTACATGGAGGCCCAATAACGAGTGGTTCAACAATAGATTAAGAAAATGCTATGATACAATCATACAAAAATGTAGAAGAAAAAAAAATGTTAAAAAAAATGTCGCTGTTTTAATTTTCCAAAATAAAGTTTTTCTTGCTTTCTCTAAAATCTAGGTTTTAGACTTTTCAAAAAACTTAACCAAGCATGCTAAAACATCAAAATATATGGTTGGAACTAGATTTAAGAAAAATATATTTTATCATTTATGTTGTGCCTCTAATATGGTCTTGGTAATAGGATTGATTTCCTACAAAAAGTTTCATTCCTCCTATTACCATTTGTATTGATCTCTTATACCAATTATCTCAAGTGTCCACGTTTAAATGAACTCTTTTCTAAAATGTCCATATTAGAAGCACTCATATGCATGGTTTTAAATTGTGATTGCGGTTACACTATGAATCTTTGTATTGTAAAAAAGTGGAATTCCATCGAAATTGCATTTGCATTTGCAATGTTGATATGGAGGCCTCAAAATCTTTTATATTGAGGTTGCAATTGTGTTTGCCGACCACAATTTAAAACCATGCTCCTATATAATTTGATTTAAATAGAAGATGACATACATAATAGGCAGTGACGGTTCCAGCAGAATTTCCAGGAACAAGTTTGACTTTCATGTCAAATCTTCCAAACAAATACTCATTCTTGGACACAATGCCTGAGCCACAATATTCATCCAAAGTAAGGGTCATGCTATTACCATCATCCTTTATATCAACCCTTTCTTCTCCAAAAAGATTATCAAAAAGGATGTTGAAATTTCCACCCAATACAATTGTGCTGCTGAATCCTAAAAACAAAGATAATAACAAAAGGAAAAGGGAACCATAATATGATGAAGAAGCCATTTTAATCTCTTTTTGTTCAAACCTTGCAAAAAATACCAAAGATTGTTTTCAAATAAATAAAAATGGTTTCATTCAAAATTTCATATATGGTTGCGACAGTTACAATAAGATTGATGTAGCTGTCAAACACGGATTGTGATGACTGCTTTAACGCAATATTACTGTCGCAATTGCAGTTGCATGCAAACTGCAATTCAAAACATTGACTTGATGATTTGTTTTTCTAAAAAGAGACAGAGAAACAAAGATGAGGGAAAGAGATGATTAGAGTTGGTTTTTTTTTTTTTACGCCAACATTAATGTTTTTAGATCTTTGCATGGTTGTCTCTGCAAATTTGACGTTGGACAAAAAGTCAAAGCTCAAAATGGGTGATTACTTAAGATAGAAAGTGCCAAACATGGAGATGGAAGGATGATGTGTGAGAAAAAAAATATCATGTTTTTGTATGAATTACACTTTTGAGATGCACCAACTTAGAAATATTTTTATGTCAAAATAATCCCGTGCTCCTTTAACTTAATTTTATATAATGATTTGGTCTTTTTCCACATCAATTTGATCTTTCACTCATATTTACATATAGATTTCCAAGCTTCATATTTATGACATTCTTTTGGATATACTAAAAATCGGGAGTTCACTTGGAAAGATAATTATAGATTTGAAGCTTGAAATGTATATTTAAACATGGTTGAAGTGCCAAAATAATGTGGAAAAAAATGACTAAATGGTTGTCTAAAATTAACGAACCGCATGAGTAATTTTTCCTATTTTTATTATTGCAAAATAAATATACTTCATTCGACCATAATTATAAGACAAGACTTTTACAAAAACTTGTTTGTCCTTTAATATAAGATCTAGTATAAATTTCTAGACGCATTATTACTCAATTTTTAAATATATTTTTTTATTAATACTATCAATTTGTTTTAGAAAATAATATTGATTCTAATCCCCCCACTCCCCCTTTGAACATCACTGTCGGAGATCGACAACAAGTCAGACACTGACGGCATGACCACCCTAGGTCGTGCCTAGATTGCACTCTCTCTCTCTCTCTCTCTCTCTCTCTCTCTCTCTCTCTCTCTCTCTCTCTCTCTCTCTCTCTCTCTCTCTCTCTCTCTCTCTCTCTCTCTCTCTCTCTCTCTCTCTCTCTCTCTCTCTTAGTTTTGTTTCTTTTGAAACGCTCAATTAATTTCATTAACGAAAATGTTTCTCTCTTTACGTGAAAAACAATTCTCAAGAGGATTCCTACAAAGGATAATTTACTTTGTAGATGTATTACACTTACTAACTCGTTGTTATGTGTGGGGGGATATGAGGAAGAAGAAACGATAAATCATCTCTGAAGGTGAGAAAAACACAAGAAGGGGGTTGAATTGTGTTGACTTTTTCTTCTTTAAAAATGACTAAGACAAAGATCAGGTTCTGATGGAGTTCAGAATTTGAGTATGTGGTTCTAAGTCAAAAACAAAGTTTTAGAGTCTGAACGAAAACTTCAGAATCTGATGCAGCGGATAAAGGTTAAAGAAATAGAGAAGAGAAAGACAAAAGCAATTATCCTGGTTCCTTCCACAATCCGGAAGTAGTCCAGTCATCTTGTCACTTACAAGAGATTTTTCACTATAACCCAATGATTACAAATTGCTCAAGCACAAAGCAAGAGACTTCCTATGCTCAAGCACAAAGCAAGAGACTTCTATTGCTCAAACACAAAGTAAGAGACTTCTCAACAAACAAATATACAAATAAAGATGTTTGGTTTGAACACTTGATATACAATCAGTGGTGTTCACAAAATACAACACAGAGATGAGACTCTAGACTTATGAATTTCTAAGATAAGAAAGTTTGTAAGAAATTCTAAGTGTTTGATGTGTTTTGAATTTGACAGAGCTTTGGCACTTGTGAAAATATTCAGAGTCTTCTACTTGTTCTTCAAGTCTTCATTCCTTTATATAGAGGTGAGGAATAGAGACGTTGGAATAATGCCAGCACATCAAATAGAGTCGTTTGAAGAAGCTTGATCAATTCCATTGATTTGTTGCTTGATTTGGTTCACGTACTAGGAGGAATAAGATTTGAAACATTTCCTGAATATGGAATGAATCCGTTGTTCAGTAGGGGACAAGGTTTCAGAGTACGGGAAGACATGTGCAGGTAGGGAGAACGTGGTTGTACAATTTGTCCTTTCTTGACAATAGCAGCAGTTGACTCTTTAAAACCTTCAGAACTTCCATCGTATGAATCTTTAAGTAATTCAGAGTGTAGACTCTTCAACTACGCAGGCTATGTCTCTATTTCTGAATTTCCAGCAAAATGTTCCAATCCTTCAGAGTCTGAAAGGTCTTCAGACTTTGGACCATCAGAGTCTGACTGACTTCAGAATCTGACTTGCAACAAGCTTCTCCTTGAATTTTCTTGCTCTTTATTTGTTCTTTCAGAATCCATGTATGATTAATTCCTTGTAAATTTTTATCTATGGTCCTGCATACTTGAACAAATATTAGCATATATATCCACTTGAGCTTTTAATACCTTGTTATCATCAAAATTAAAGAGGCATTGTTTAAACTTATTTTGTTCCAACAATATCTTCATGGAGTGTGATTTTTTCAGTCGTACTTGGCAACTTGTTCTTTGTTGGTTGAGAATGTCTACTATTGTACCAGCTGATATCAGTTCTCATGCTCTGCAGTTTGGTGGCGCGCATGCCTTCAGGAAGGATATTTGTTTATGTTTCTAGGTGATCTGGTTGTCCTACATTGGGTCATCTGGAAAGAGCACAATTCTAGAAAATGTATGAAAGGAAAATAGAGGGAAGACAGAAACAAAGGCACTCCTATCTAACCCGATACAAAGAAATTTTGAGACCAACTAAAAACGTATGAAAGGAAACTCAAAACATCTACGACTACAAAACAATGATAACGATTGCAACAAAAAGAAGATATGAAGGCTTGGACATGAAACGTGAAAAATACAAGAAAGTAATCAAATACAAAGATAACTATGGTAGACACTCCAAGGCCCGAGGTGTAATCAAGTCGACCCGCAAATGGCTTAACGACCAGACACAAGGAGGACTTGACCACCTATTCCAAGAAAGAACAGGAGTGTTTCGAGAACATATAGCGTTGAATGGATATCTTAGGAAGTGATAGATAGAAAGAAAATAAGGGGTTAAATGGATGTAGAAAATTAATGAGTGTTGTTTTCATTGTTTTAATTTGCAGAAGTTATGGATTTAGATATAAATTGTAAGCACATGACATCCCAATTTTATTGTCGGATGTCCTAGCGTTCGTAATCTGATGTATTTTTGGTGTTAACCTTCGGTTCTGAGAGTAAGGGCTCTAGTAATCTGATGTATTTTTTTTTGTGTTAACCTTCGGTTTCGAGAGGAAGGGCTCTAGTTATCTGATGTATTTTTTTTTGTGTTAACCTTCGTTTTCGAGAGGAAGGGCTCTAGTTATTTGATATTCAACCAAGGAGGTAAGTAAAGTCTGACCAAGAATTCTTGGATCTAGGAATTGAACTCATGTTTTCTTGAACAATTAGTTCTTTGGTAAAGCTCATTAACCACTTGAGTCTAATTATTTGGTTTTAACGTTGTTGTTTGTGATAATGGTAATCAACGGATTGTAGATGTATTACACTTACTAACTCGTTGTTATGTGTGGGGGGATACGAGGAAGAAGAAACGATAAATTATCTCTGAAGGTGAGAAAAAACACAAGAAGGGGGTTGAATTGTGTTGACTTTTTCTTCTTTTAAAAATGACTAAGACAAGATCAGTTCTAGAGGAGTTCAGAATCTGAGTATGTGGTTCTAAGTCAAAAACAAAGTTTTAGAGTCGGAACGAAACTTCAGAGTTTGATTCAACGGATAAATGTTAAAAAGATTGAGAAGAGAAAGACACAAGCAATTATCCTGGTTCCTTCACAATCCGGAAGTAGTTCAGTCCCCTTGTCACTTACAAGAGATTTTTCACTAGAATCCAATGATTACAAATTGCTCAAGCACAAAGCAAGAGACTTCCTATGCTCAAGCATAAAGCATGAGACTTCTATTGCTCAAAACAAAGTAAGAGACTTCTCAACAAACAAATATACAAATAAAAGATGTTTGGTTTGAACGCTTGATATAAAATCAGTGGTGTTCACAAAATACAACACAGAGATGAGACTCTAGACTTATGAATTTCTAAGATAAGAAAGTTTGTAAGAAATTCTAAGTGTTTTGATGTGTTTTGAATTGACAGAGCTTTGGCACTTGTGAAAATATTCAGAGTCTTCTACTTGTTCTTCAAGTCTTCATTCATTTATATAGAGGTGAGGAATAGAGACGTTGGAATAATGCCAGCACATCAAATAGAGTCGTTTGAAGAAGCTTGATCAATTCCATTGATTTGTTGCTTGATTTGGTTCACGTACTAGGAGGAATAAGATTTGAAACCTTTCCTGAATATGGAATGAATCCGTTGTTTAGTAGGGGACAAGGTTTCAGAGTACGGGAAGACATGTGCAGGTAGTGGAGAACGTGGTTGTACAATTTGTCCTTTCTTGACAATAGCAGCAGTTGACTCTTTAAAACCTTCAGAACTTCCATCGTATGAATCTTTAAGTAATTCAGAGTGTAGACTCTTCAACTACGCAGGCTATGTCTCTATTTCTGAATTTCCAGCAAAATGTTCCAATCCTTCAGAGTCTGAAAGGTCTTCAGACTTTGGACCATCAGAGTCTGACTGACTTCAGAATCTGACTTGCAACAAGCTTCTCCTTGAATTTTCTTGCTCTTTATTTGTTCTTTCAGAATCCATGTATGATAATTCCTTGTAAATTTTATCTATGGTCCTGCATCATTGAACAAATATTAGCATATAATCCACTTGAGCTTTAATACCTTGTTATCATCAAAATTAAAGAGGCATTGTTTAAACTTATTTTGTTCCAACAATATCTTCATGGAGTGTGAATTTTTTAGTCGTACTTGGCAACTTGTTCTTTGTTGGTTGAGAATGTCTACTATTGTACCAGCTGATATCAGTTCTCATGCTCTGCAGTTTGGTGGCGCGCATGCCTTCAGGAAGGATATTTGGTTATGTTTCTAGGTGATCTGGTTGTCCTACATTGGGTCATCTGGAAAGAGCACCAATTCTAGAAAATGTATGAAAGGAAAATAGAGGGAAGACAGAAACAAAGGCACTCCTATCTAACCCGATACAAAGAAAATTTTGAGAACCAACTAAAAACGTATGAAAGGAAACTCAAAACATCTACGACTACAAAACAATGATAACGATTGCAACAAAAAGAAGATATGAAGGCTTGGACATGAAACGTGAAAAAATACAAGAAAGTAATCAAATACAAAGATAACTATGGTAGACACTCCAAGGCCCGAGGTGTAATCAAGTCGACCCGCAAATGGCTTAACGACCAGACACAAGGAGGACTTGACCACCTATTCCAAGAAAGAACAGGAGTGTTTCGAGAACATATAGCGTTGAATGGATATCTTAGGAAGTGATAGATAGAAAAAATAAGGGGTTAAATGGATGTAGAAAATTAATGAGTGTTGTTTTCATTGTTTTAATTTGCAGAAGTTATGGATTTAGATATAAATTGTAAGCACATGACATCCCAATTTTATTGTCGGATGTCCTAGCGTTCGTAATCTGATGTATTTTTGGTGTTAACCTTCGGTTCTGAGAGTAAGGGCTCTAGTAATCTGATGTATTTTTTTTTGTGTTAACCTTCGGTTTCGAGAGGAAGGGCTCTAGTTATCTGATGTATTTTTTTGTGTTAACCTTCGGTTTCGAGAGGAAGGGCTCTAGTTATTTGATATTCGTCCAGGAGGTAAGTAAAGTCCGACCAAGATTGTTGGATCTAGGAATTGAACTCATGTTTTCTTGAACAATTAGTTCTTTGTAAGCTCACTTAACCACTTGAGTCTAAAGTAGTTGGTTTTAACGCTGTTGTTTATGATAATGGTAATCACGGATTGTAGATGTATACACTTACTAACTCGTTGTTATGTGGTGGGGGGATACGAGGAATAAGAAACGATAAAATTATCTCTGACAGTGAGAAAAAACACAAGAAGGGTTGTTGAATTGGTGTTGACCTTTTTCTTCCTTTAAAAAATGACTAAGACAAAGATCAGTTCTGATGGCGTTCAGAATCTGAGTCTGTGGTTCTAATTCGAAAACAAAGTTTTAGAGTCTGAACGAAAACTTCAGAGTCTGAGTGCAGCGGATAAATGTTAAAAAGATAGAGAGAGAAAGACACAAGCAATTATCAGGTTCCTTCCACAATCCGGAAGTTAGTTCAGTCCCCTTGTCACTTACAAGAGATTTTTCACTATAATCCAATGATTACAAATTGCTCAAGCACAAAGCAAGAGACTTCCTATGCTCAAGCATAAAGCATGAGACTTCTATTGCCTCAAACCAAAGTAAGAGACTTCTCAACAAACAAATATACAAATAAAGATGTTTGGTTTGAACGCTTGATATACAATCAGTGGTGTTCACAAAATACAACACGAGATGAGACTCTAGACTTATGAATTTCTAAGATAAGAAAGTTTGTAAGAAATTCTAAGTGTTTGATGTGTTTTGAATTTGACAGAGCTTTGGCACTTGTGAAATATTTAGAGTCTTCTACTTGTTCTTCAAGTCTTCATTCATTTATATAGAGGTGAGGAATAGAGACGTTGGAATAATGCCAGCACATCAAATAGAGTCGTTTGAAGAAGCTTGATCAATTCCATTGATTTGTTGCTTGATTTGGTTCACGTACTAGGAGGAATAAGATTTGAAACCTTTCCTGAATATGGAATGAATCCGTTGTTCAGTAGGGGACAAGGTTTCAGAGTACGGGAAGACATGTGCAGGTAGTGGAGAACGTGGTTGTACAATTTGTCCTTTCTTGACAATAGCAGCAGTTGACTCTTTAAAACCTTCAGAACTTCCATCTATGAATCTTTAAGTAATTCAGAGTGTAGACTTTTCAGCTACGCAGGCTATGTTTCTATTTCTGAATTCCCAGCAAAATGTTCCAATCCTTCAGAGTCTGAAAGGTCTTCAGACTTTGGACCATCAGAGTCTGACTGACTTCAGAATCTGACTTGCAACAAGCTTCTCCTTGAATTTTCTTGCTCTTTATTTGTTCTTTCAGAATCCATGTATGATTAATTCCTTGTAAATTTTTATCTATGGTCCTGCATACTTGAACAAATATTAGCATATATATCCACTTGAGCTTTTAATACCTTGTTATCATCAAAATTAAAGAGGCATTGTTTAAACTTATTTTGTTCCAACAATATCTTCATGGAGTGTGATTTTTTCAGTCGTACTTGGCAACTTGTTCTTTGTTGGTTGAGAATGTCTACTATTGTACCAGCTGATATCAGTTCTCATGCTCTGCAGTTTGGTGGCGCGCATGCCTTCAGGAAGGATATTTGTTTATGTTTCTAGGTGATCTGGTTGTCCTACATTGGGTCATCTGGAAAGAGCACAATTCTAGAAAATGTATGAAAGGAAAATAGAGGGAAGACAGAAACAAAGGCACTCCAATCTAACCTGATACAAAGAAATTTTGAGACCAACTAAAAACGTATGAAAGGAAACTCAAAACATCTACGACTACAAAACAATGATAACGATTGCAACAAAAAAAGATATGAAGGCTTGGACATGAAACGTGAAAAATACAAGAAAGTAATCAAATACAAAGATAACTATGGTAGACACTCCAAGGCCCGAGGTGTAATCAAGTCGACCCGCAAATGGCTTAACGACCAGACACAAGGAGGACTTGACCACCTATTCCAAGAAAGAACAGGAGTGTTTCGAGAACATATAGCGTTGAATGGATATCTTAGGAAGTGATAGATAGAAAGAAAATAAGGGGTTAAATGGATGTAGAAAATTAATGAGTGTTGTTTTCATTGTTTTAATTTGCAGAAGTTATGGATTTAGATATAAATTGTAAGCACATGACATCCCAATTTTATTGTCGGATGTCCTAGCGTTCGTAATCTGATGTATTTTTGGTGTTAACCTTCGGTTCTGAGAGTAAGGGCTCTAGTAATCTGATGTATTTTTTTTTGTGTTAACCTTCGGTTTCGAGAGGAAGGGCTCTAGTTATCTGATGTATTTTTTTTGTGTTAACCTTCGTTTCGAGAGGAAGGGCTCTAGTTATTTGATATTCGTCCAGGAGGTAAGTAAAGTCCGACCAAGAATTGTTGGATCTAGGAATTGAACTCATGTTTTCTTGAACAATTAGTTCTTTGGTAAAGCTCATTAACCACTTGAGTCTAATTATTTGGTTTTAACGTTGTTGTTTGTGATAATGGTAATCAACGGATTGTAGATGTATTACACTTACTAACTCGTTGTTATGTGTGGGGGGATACGAGGAAGAAGAAACGATAAATTATCTCTGAAGGTGAGAAAAACACAAGAAGGGGGTTGAATTGTGTTGACTTTTTCTTCTTTAAAAATGACTAAGACAAAGATCAGGTTCTGATGGAGTTCAGAATCTGAGTATGTGGTTCTAAGTCAAAAACAAAGTTTTAGAGTCTGAACGAAAACTTCAGAGTCTGATGCAGCGGATAAATGTTAAAAAGATAGAGAAGAGAAAGACACAAGCAATTATCATGGTTCCTTCCACAATCCGGAAGTAGTTCAGTCCCCTTGTCACTTACAAGAGATTTTTCACTATAATCCAATGATTACAAATTGCTCAAGCACAAAGCAAGAGACTTCCTATGCTCAAGCATAAAGCATGAGACTTCTATTGCTCAAACACAAAGTAAGAGACTTCTCAACAAACAAAATATACAAATAAAGATGTTTGGTTTGAACGCTTGATATACAATCAGTGGTGTTCACAAAATACAACACAGAGATGAGACTCTAGACTTATGAATTTCTAAGATAAGAAAGTTTGTAAGAAATTCTAAGTGTTTGATGTGTTTTGAATTTGACAGAGCTTTGGCACTTGTGAAAATATTCAGAGTCTTCTACTTGTTCTTCAAGTCTTCATTCATTTATATAGAGGTGAGGAATAGAGACGTTGGAATAATGCCAGCACATCAAATAGAGTCGTTTGAAGAAGCTTGATCAATTCCATTGATTTGTTGCTTGATTTGGTTCACGTACTAGGAGGAATAAGATTTGAAACCTTTCCTGAATATGGAATGAATCCGTTGTTCAGTAGGGGACAAGGTTTCAGAGTACGGGAAGACATGTGCAGGTAGTGGAGAACGTGGTTGTACAATTTGTCCTTTCTTGACAATAGCAGCAGTTGACTCTTTAAAACCTTCAGAACTTCCATCGTATGAATCTTTAAGTAATTCAGAGTGTAGACTTTCAGCTACGCAGGCTATGTTTCTATTTCTGAATTCCCAGCAAAATGTTCCAATCCTTCAGAGTCTGAAAGGTCTTCAGACTTTGGACCATCAGAGTCTGACTGACTTCAGAATCTGACTTGCAACAAGCTTCTCCTTGAATTTTCTTGCTCTTTATTTGTTCTTTCAGAATCCATGTATGATTAATTCCTTGTAAATTTTTATCTATGGTCCTGCATACTTGAACAAATATTAGCATATATATCCACTTGAGCTTTTAATACCTTGTTATCATCAAAATTAAAGAGGCATTGTTTAAACTTATTTTGTTCCAACAATATCTTCATGGAGTGTGATTTTTTCAGTCGTACTTGGCAACTTGTTCTTTGTTGGTTGAGAATGTCTACTATTGTACCAGCTGATATCAGTTCTCATGCTCTGCAGTTTGGTGGCGCGCATGCCTTCAGGAAGGATATTTGTTTATGTTTCTAGGTGATCTGGTTGTCCTACATTGGGTCATCTGGAAAGAGCACAATTCTAGAAAATGTATGAAAGGAAAATAGAGGGAAGACAGAAACAAAGGCACTCCATCTAACCTGATACAAAGAAATTTTGAGACCAACTAAAAACGTATGAAAGGAAACTCAAAACATCTACGACTACAAAACATGATAACGATTGCAACAAAAAGAAGATATGAAGGCTTGGACATGAAACGTGAAAAATACAAGAAAGTAATCAAATACAAAGATAACTATGGTAGACACTCCAAGGCCCGAGGTGTAATCAAGTCGACCCGCAAATGGCTTAACGACCAGACACAAGGAGGACTTGACCACCTATTCCAAGAAAGAACAGGAGTGTTTCGAGAACATATAGCGTTGAATGGATATCTTAGGAAGTGATAGATAGAAAGAAAATAAGGGGTTAAATGGATGTAGAAAATTAATGAGTGTTGTTTTCATTGTTTTTTGCAGAAGTTATGGATTTAGATATAAATTGTAAGCACATGACATCCCAATTTTATTGTCGGATGTCCTAGCGTTCGTAATCTGATGTAGTTTTGGTGTTAACCTTCGGTTCTGAGAGTAAGGGCTCTAGTAATCTGATGTATTTTTTTTTGTGTTAACCTTCGGTTTCGAGAGGAAGGGCTCTAGTTATCTGATGTATTTTTTTTGTGTTAACCTTCGGTTTCGAGAGGAAGGGCTCTAGTTATTTGATATTCGTCCAGGAGGTAAGTAAAGTCTGACCAAGAATTGTTGGATCTAGGAATTGAACTCATGTTTTCTTGAACAATTAGTTCTTTGGTAAAGCTCATTAACCACTTGAGTCTAATTATTTGGTTTTAACGCTGTTGTTTATGATAATGGTAATCAACGGATTGTAGATGTATTACACTTACTAACTCGTTGTTATGTGTGGGGGGATACGAGGAATAAGAAACGATAAATTATCTCTGACAGTGAGAAAAACACAAGAAGGTGGTTGAATTGTGTTGACTTTTTCTTCTTTAAAAATGACTAAGACAAAGATCAGGTTCTGATGGAGTTCAGAATCTGAGTCTGTGGTTCTAATTCGAAAACAAAGTTTTAGAGTCTGAACGAAAACTTCAGAGTCTGATGCAGCGGATAAATGTTAAAAAGATAGAGAAGAGAAAGACACAAGCAATTATCATGGTTCCTTCCACAATCCGGAAGTAGTTCAGTCCCCTTGTCACTTACAAGAGATTTTTCACTATAATCCAATGATTACAAATTGCTCAAGCACAAAGCAAGAGACTTCCTATGCTCAAGCATAAAGCATGAGACTTCTATTGCTCAAACACAAAGTAAGAGACTTCTCAACAAACAAATATACAAATAAAGATGTTTGGTTTGAACGCTTGATATACAATCAGTGGTGTTCACAAAATACAACACAGAGATGAGACTCTAGACTTATGAATTTCTAAGATAAGAAAGTTTGTAAGAAATTCTAAGTGTTTGATGTGTTTTGAATTTGACAGAGCTTTGGCACTTGTGAAAATATTTAGAGTCTTCTACTTGTTCTTCAAGTCTTCATTCATTTATATAGAGGTGAGGAATAGAGACGTTGGAATAATGCCAGCACATCAAATAGAGTCGTTTGAAGAAGCTTGATCAATTCCATTGATTTGTTGCTTGATTTGGTTCACGTACTAGGAGGAATAAGATTTGAAACCTTTCCTGAATATGGAATGAATCCGTTGTTCAGTAGGGGACAAGGTTTCAGAGTACGGGAAGACATGTGCAGGTAGTGGAGAACGTGGTTGTACAATTTGTCCTTTCTTGACAATAGCAGCAGTTGACTCTTTAAAACCTTCAGAACTTCCATCTATGAATCTTTAAGTAATTCAGAGTGTAGACTTTCAGCTACGCAGGCTATGTTTCTATTTCTGAATTCCCAGCAAAATGTTCCAATCCTTCAGAGTCTGAAAGGTCTTCAGACTTGGACCATCAGAGTCTGACTGACTTCAGAATCTGACTTGCAACAAGCTTCTCCTTGAATTTTCGCTCTTTATTTGTTCTTTCAGAATCCATGTATGATTAATTCCTTGTAAATTTTTCTATGGTCCTGCATACTTGAACAAATTTAGCATAATATCCACTTGAGCTTTTAATACCTTGTATCATCAAAATTA